>OX463755.1:68519553-68959800 GCA_949824845.1 Rhingia rostrata | reverse complement strand
CGACCATCAAAATCGGTTCAGGCATTAGCTGGGAATTCGATCCGCAAGTCACGCTAGACGTCCGAACCAACTTAAAATACTCTAAAATTTAACCCGAAAAATATTTTTTTTTAGAAACGCTTATATCAACATAGTTTTGGATGCAATATTAATTGGTGTAAAATGAATATGTTGAAAATTTTCGTTTTGGAGTTGTAAACACATTTAAGTCAATTTTATGGAACAATTACGGAAAGATGTATGATTTTGATGATTTTGGACAGTTCAGATTAAGAAAATGACCCGTATTTCTCATTGTATATAGTCTAAGTGTAAAAATGTATTTTTATCGTTAACTAGAACTGTTCAGCTTTATAATAAGTGGTCGACCATCAAAATCGGTTCAGGCATTAGCTGGGAATTCGAATCGCAAGTCACGCTAGACGTCCGAACCAACTTAAAATACTCTAAAATTTAACCCGAAAAATATTTTTTTTTAGAAACGCTTATATCAACATAGTTTTGGATGCAATATTAATTGGTGTAAAATAAATATGTTGAAAATTTTTGATTTGGAGTTGTAAACCCATTTAAGTCAGTTTTATGGAACAATTACGGAAAGGTGTATGATTTTGATGATTTTGGACAGTTCAGATTAACAAAATGACCCGTATTTCTCATTGTATATAGTCTAAGTGTAAAAATGTATTTTTAACGTTAACTAGAACTGTTCAGCTTTATAATAAGTGGTCGACCATCAAAATCGGTTCAGGCATTAGCTGGGAATTCGAATCGCAAGTCACGCTTGACGTCCGAACCAACTTAAAATACTCTAAAATTTAACCCGAAAAATATTTTTTTTTAGAAACGCTTATATCAACATAGTTTTGGATGCAATATTAATTGGTGTAAAATGAATATGTTGAAAATTTTCGTTTTGGAGTTGTAAACACATTTAAGTCAATTTTATGGAACAATTACGGAAAGATGTATGATTTTGATGATTTTGGAAAGTTCAGATTAAGAAAATGACCCGTATTTCTCATTGTATATAGTCTAAGTGTAAAAATGTATTTTTAACGTTAACTAGAACTGTTCAGCTTTATAATAAGTGGTCGACCATCAAAATCGGTCCAGGCATTAGCTGGGAATTCGAATCGCAAGTCACGCTAGACGTCCGAACCAACTTAAAATACTCTAAAATTTAACCCGAAAAATATTTTTTTTTAGAAACGCTTATATCAACATAGTTTTGGATGCAATATTAATTGGTGTAAAATGAATATGTTGAAAATTTTCGTTTTGGAGTTGTAAACACATTTAAGTCAATTTTATGGAACAATTACGGAAAGAGGTATGATTTTGATGATTTTGGACAGTTCAGATTAAGAAAATGACCCGTATTTCTCATTGTATATAGTCTAAGTGTAAAAATGTATTTTTATCGTTAACTAGAACTGTTCAGCTTTATAATAAGTGGTCGACCATCAAAATCGGTCCAGGCATTAGCTGGGAATTCGAATCGCAAGTCACGCTAGACGTCCGAACCAACTTAAAATACTCTAAAATTTAACCCGAAAAATATTTTTTTTTAGAAACGCTTATATCAACATAGTTTTGGATGCAATATTAATTGGTGTAAAATAAATATGTTGAAAATTTTTGATTTGGAGTTGTAAACCCATTTTAGTCAGTTTTATGGAACAATTACGGAAAGATGTATGATTTTGATGATTTTGGACAGTTCAGATTAAGAAAATGACCCGTATTTCCCATTGTATATAGTCTAAGTGTAAAAATGTATTTTTAGCGTTAACTAGAACTGTTCAGCTTTATAATAAGTGGTCGACCATCAAAATCGGTCCAGGCATTAGCTGGGAATTCGAATCGCAAGTCACGCTAGACGTCCGAACCAACTTAAAATACTCTAAAATTTAACCCGAAAAATATTTTTTTTTTAGAAACGCTTATATCAACATAGTTTTGGATGCAATATTAATTGGTGTAAAATGAATATGTTGAAAATTTTCGTTTTGGAGTTGTAAACACATTTAAGTCAATTTTATGGAACAATTACGGAAAGAGGTATGATTTTGATGATTTTGGACAGTTCAGATTAAGAAAATGACCCGTATTTCTCATTGTATATAGTCTAAGTGTAAAAATGTATTTTTATCGTTAACTAGAACTGTTCAGCTTTATAATAAGTGGTCGACCATCAAAATCGGTCCAGGCATTAGCTGGGAATTCGAATCGCAAGTCACGCTAGACGTCCGAACCAACTTAAAATACTCTAAAATTTAACCCGAAAAATATTTTTTTTAGAAACGCTTATATCAACATAGTTTTGGATGCAATATTAATTGGTGTAAAATGAATATGTTGAAAATTTTTGATTTGGAGTTGTAAACCCATTTAAGTCAGTTTTATGGAACAGTTACGGAAAGATGTATGATTTTGATGATTTTGGACAGTTCAGATTAACAAAATGACCCGTATTTCTCATTGTATATAGTCTAAGTGTAAAAATGTATTTTTAACGTTAACTAGAACTGTTCAGCTTTATAATAAGTGGTCGACCATCAAAATCGGTCCAGGCATTAGCTGGGAATTCGAATCGGAAGTCACGCTAGACGTCCGAACCAACTTAAAATACTCTAAAATTTAACCCGAAAAATATTTTTTTTTAGAAACGCTTATATCAACATAGTTTTGGATGCAATATTAATTGGTGTAAAATGAATATGTTGAAAATTTTTGATTTGGAGTTGTAAACCCATTTAAGTCAGTTTTATGGAACAATTACGGAAAGATGAATGATTTTGATGATTTTGGACAGTTCAGATTAACAAAATGACCCGTATTTCTCATTGTATATAGTCTAAGTGTAAAAATGTATTTTTAACGTTAACTAGAACTGTTCAGCTTTATAATAAGTGGTCGACCATCAAAATCGGTCCAGGCATTAGCTGGGAATTCGAATCGCAAGTCACGCTAGACGTCCGAACCAACTTAAAATACTCTAAAATTTAACCCGAAAAATATTTTTTTTAGAAACGCTTATATCAACATAGTTTTGGAATGCAATATTAATTGGTGTAAAATGAATATGTTGAAAATTTTTGATTTGGAGTTGTAAACCCATTTAAGTCAGTTTTATGGAACAATTACGGAAAGATGTATGATTTTGATGATTTTGGACAGTTCAGATTAACAAAATGACCCGTATTTCTCATTGTATATAGTCTAAGTGTAAAAATTTATTTTTAGCGTTAACTAGAACTGTTCAGCTTTATAATAAGTGGTCGACCATCAAAATCGGCCCAGGCATTAGCTGGGAATTCGAATCGCAAGTCTCGCTAGACGTCCGAACCAACTTAAAATACTCTAAAATTTAACCCGAAAAATATTTTTTTTTAGAAACGCTTATATCAACATAGTTTTGGATGCAATATTAATTGGTGTAAAATGAATATGTTGAAAATTTTCGTTTTGGAGTTGTAAACACATTTAAGTCAATTTTATGGAACAATTACGGAAAGATGTATGATTTTGATGATTTTGGACAGTTCAGATTAACAAAATGACCCGTATTTCTCATTGTATATAGTCTTAGTGTAAAAATGTATTTTTAACGTTAACTAGAACTGTTCAGCTTTATAATAAGTGGTCGACCATCAAAATCGGTTCAGGCATTAGCTGGGAATTCGAATCGCAAGTCACGCTTGACGTCCGAACCAACTTAAAATACTCTAAAATTTAACCCGAAAAATATTTTTTTTTTAGAAACGCTTATATCAACATAGTTTTGGATGCAATATTAATTGGTGTAAAATGAATATGTTGAAAATTTTCGTTTTGGAGTTGTAAACACATTTAAGTCAATTTTATGGAACAATTACGGAAAGAGGTATGATTTTGATGATTTTGGACAGTTCAGATTAAGAAAATGACCCGTATTTCTCATTGTATATAGTCTAAGTGTTAAAATGTATTTTTATCGTTAACTAGAACTGTTCAGCTTTATAATAAGTGGTCGACCATCAAAATCGGTCCAGGCATTAGCTGGGAATTCGAATCGCAAGTCACGCTAGACGTCCGAACCAACTTAAAATACTCTAAAAATTTAACCCGAAAAATATTTTTTTTTAGAAACGCTTATATCAACATAGTTTTGGATGCAATATTAATTGGTGTAAAATAAATATGTTGAAAATTTTTGATTTGGAGTTGTAAACCCATTTTAGTCAGTTTTATGGAACAATTACGGAAAGATGCATGATTTTGGACAGTTCAGATTAACAAAATGACCCGTATTTCTCATTGTATATAGTCTAAGTGTAAAAATGTATTTTTAACGTTAACTAGAACTGTTCAGCTTTATAATAAGTGGTCGACCATCAAAATCGGTTCAGGCATTAGCTGGGAATTCGAATCGCAAGTCACGCTTGACGTCCGAACCAACTTAAAATACTCTAAAATTTAACCCGAAAAATATTTTTTTTTAGAAACGCTTATATCAACATAGTTTTGGATGCAATATTAATTGGTGTAAAATGAATATGTTGAAAATTTTCGTTTTGGAGTTGTAAACACATTTAAGTCAATTTTATGGAACAATTACGGAAAGAGGTATGATTTTGATGATTTTGGACAGTTCAGATTAAGAAAATGACCCGTATTTCTCATTGTATATAGTCTAAGTGTAAAAATGTATTTTTATCGTTAACTAGAACTGTTCAGCTTTATATTAAGTGGTCGACCATCAAAATCGGTTCAGGCATTAGCTGGGAATTCGAATCGCAAGTCACGCTAGACGTCCGAACCAACTTAAAATACTCTAAAATATAACCCGAAAAATATTTTTTTTAGAAACGCTTATATCAACATTGCTTTGGATGCAATATTAATTGGTGTAAAATAAATATGTTGAAAATTTTTGTTGTAAACCCATTTAAGTCAGTTTTATGGAACAATTACGGAAAGATGTATGATTTTGATGATTTTGGACAGTTCAGATTAACAAAATGACCCGTATTTCTCATTGTATATAGTCTAAGTGTAAAAATGTATTTTAACGTTAACTAGAACTGTTCAGCTTTATAATAAGTGGTCGACCATCAAAATCGGTTCAGGCATTAGCTGGGAATTCGAATCGCAAGTCACGCTTGACGTCCGAACCGACTTAAAATACTCTAAAATTTAACCCGAAAAATATTTTTTTTTAGAAACGCTTATATCAACATAGTTTTGGATGCAATATTAATTGGTGTAAAATGAATATGTTGAAAATTTTCGTTTTGGAGTTGTAAACACATTTAAGTCAATTTTATGGAACAATTACGGAAAGATGTATGATTTTGATGATTTTGGACAGTTCAGATTAAGAAAATGACCCGTATTTCTCATTGTATATAGTCTAAGTGTAAAAATGTATTTTTAACGTTAACTAGAACTGTTCAGTTTATAATAAGTGGTCGACCATCAAAATCGGTCCAGGCATTAGCTGGGAATTCGAATCGCAAGTCACGCTAGACGTCCGAACCAACTTAAAATACTCTAAAATTTAACCCGAAAAATATTTTTTTTAGAAACGCTTATATCAACATAGTTTTGGATGCAATATTAATTGGTATAAAATGAATATGTTGAAAATTTTCGTTTTGGAGTTGTAAACACATTTAAGTCAATTTTATGGAACAATTACGGAAAGATGTATGATTTTGATGATTTTGGACAGTTCAGATTAACAAAATGACCCGTATTTCTCATTGTATATAGTCTAAGTGTAAAAATGTATTTTTAACGTTAACTAGAACTGTTCAGCTTTATAATAAGTGGTCGACCATCAAAATCGGTTCAGGCATTAGCTGGGAATTCGAATCGCAAGTCACGCTTGATGTCCGAACCAACTTAAAATACTCTAAAATTTAACCCGAAAAATATTTTTTTTAGAAACGCTTATATCAACATAGTTTTGGATGCAATATTAATTGGTGTAAAATGAATATGTTGAAAATTTTCGTTTTGGAGTTGTAAACACATTTAAGTCAATTTTATGGAACAATTACGGAAAGATGTATGATTTTGATGATTTTGGACAGTTCAGATTAAGAAAATGACCCATATTTCTCATTGTATATAGTCTAAGTGTAAAAATGTATTTTTAACGTTAACTAGAACTGTTCAGCTTTATAATAAGTGGTCGACCATCAAAATCGGTTCAGGCATTAGCTGGGTATTCGAATCGCAAGTCACGCTAGACGTCCGAACCAACTTAAAATACTCTAAAATTTAACCCGAAAAATATTTTTTTTTAGAAACGCTTATATCAACATAGTTTTGGATGCAATATTAATTGGTGTAAAATAAATATGTTGAAAATTTTTGATTTGGAGTTGTAAACCCATTTAAGTCAGTTTTATGGAACAATTACGGAAAGATGTATGATTTTGGACAGTTCAGATTAACAAAATGACCCGTATTTCTCATTGTATATAGTCTAAGTGTAAAAATGTATTTTTAACGTTAACTAGAACTGTTCAGCTTTATAATAAGTGGTCGACCATCAAAATCGGTTCAGGCATTAGCTGGGAATTCGAATCGCAAGTCACGCTTGACGTCCGGAACCAACTTAAAATACTCTAAAATTTAACCCGAAAAATATTTTTTTTTAGAAACGCTTATATCAACATAGTTTTGGATGCAATATTAATTGGTGTAAAATGAATATGTTGAAAATTTTCGTTTTGGAGTTGTAAACACATTTAAGTCAATTTTATGGAACAATTACGGAAAGATGTATGTTTTTGATGATTTTGGACAGTTCAGATTAAGAAAATGACCCATATTTCTCATTGTATATAGTCTAAGTGTAAAAATGTATTTTTAACGTTAACTAGAACTGTTCAGCTTTATAATAAGTGGTCGACCATCAAAATCGGTCCAGGCATTAGCTGGGAATTCGAATCGCAAGTCACGCTAGACGTCCGAACCAACTTAAAATACTCTAAAATTTAACCCGAAAAATATTTTTTTTTAGAAACGCTTATATCAACATAGTTTTGGATGCAATATTAATTGGTGTAAAATGAATATGTTGAAAATTTTCGTTTTGGAGTTGTAAACACATTTAAGTCAATTTTATGGAACAATTACGGAAAGAGGTATGATTTTGATGATTTTGGACAGTTCAGATTAAGAAAATGACCCGTATTTCTCATTGTATATAGTCTAAGTGTAAAAATGTATTTTTATCGTTAACTAGAACTGTTCAGCTTTATAATAAGTGGTCGACCATCAAAATCGGTCCAGGAATTAGCTGGGAATTCGAATCGCAAGTCACGCTAGACGTCCGAACCAACTTAAAATACTCTAAAATTTAACCCGAAAAATATTTTTTTTAGAAACGCTTATATCAACATAGTTTTGGATGCAATATTAATTGGTGTAAAATAAATATGTTGAAAATTTTTGATTTGGAGTTGTAAACCCATTTCAGTCAGTTTTATGGAACAATTACGGAAAGATGTATGATTTTGGACAGTTCAGATTAACAAAATGACCGTATTTCTCATTGTATATAGTCTAAGTGTAAAAATATATTTTTAACGTTAACTAGAACTGTTCAGCTTTATAATAAGTGGTCGACCATCAAAATCGGTCCAGGCATTAGCTGGGAATTCGAATCGCAAGTCACGCTAGACGTCCGAACCAACTTAAAATACTCTAAAATTTAACCCGAAAAATATTTTTTTTAGAAACGGTTATATCAACATAGTTTTGGATGCAATATTAATTGGTGTAAAATAAATATGTTGAAAATTTTTGATTTGGAGTTGTAAACCCATTTAAGTCAGTTTTATGGAACAATTACGGAAAGATGTATGATTTTGATGATTTTGGACAGTTCAGATTAACAAAATGACCCGTATTTCTCATTGTATATAGTCTAAGTGTAAAAATATATTTTTAACGTTAACTAGAACTGTTCAGCTTTATAATAAGTGGTCGACCATCAAAATCGGTCCAGGCATTAGCTGGGAATTCGAATCGCAAGTCACGCTAGACGTCCGAACCAACTTAAAATACTCTAAAATTTAACCCGAAAAATATTTTTTTTTAGAAACGCTTATATCAACATAGTTTTGGATGCAATATTAATTGGTGTAAAATGAATATGTTGAAAATTTTTGATTTGGAGTTGTAAACCCATTTAAGTCAGTTTTATGGAACAATTACGGAAAGATGTATGATTTTGATGATTTTGGACAGTTCAGATTAACAAAATGACCCGTATTTCTCATTGTATATAGTCTAAGTGTAGAAATGTATTTTAACGTTAACTAGAACTGTTCAGCTTTATAATAAGTGGTCGACCATCAAAATCGGTCCAGGCATTAGCTGGGAATTCGAATCGCAAGTCACGCTAGACGTCCGAACCAACTTAAAATACTCTAAAATTTAACCCGAAAAATATTTTTTTTAGAAACGCTTATATCAACATAGTTTTGGATGCAATATTAATTGGTGTAAAATGAATATGTTGAAAATTTTCGTTTTGGAGTTGTAAACACATTTAAGTCAATTTTATGGAACAATTACGGAAAGATGTATGATTTTGATGATTTTGGACAGTTCAGATTAACAAAATGACCCGTATTTCTCATTGTATATAGTCTAAGTGCAAAAATGTATTTTTAACGTTAACTAGAACTGTTCAGCTTTATAATAAGTGGTCGACCATCAAAATCGGTCCAGGCATTAGCTGGGAATTCGAATCGCAAGTCACGCTAGACGTCCGAACCAACTTAAAATACTCTAAAATTTAACCCGAAAAATATTTTTTTTTAGAAACGCTTATATCAACATAGTTTTGGATGCAATATTAATTGGTGTAAAATGAATATGTTGAAAATTTTCGTTTTGGAGTTGTAAACACATTTAAGTCAATTTTATGGAACAATTACGGAAAGATGTATGATTTTGATGATTTTGGACAGTTCAGATTAACAAAATGACCCGTATTTCTCATTGTATATAGTCTAAGTGCAAAAATGTATTTTTAACGTTAACTAGAACTGTTCAGCTTTATAATAAGTGGTCGACCATCAAAATCGGTCCAGGCATTAGCTGGGAATTCGAATCGCAAGTCACGCTAGACGTCCGAACCAACTTAAAATACTCTAAAATTTAACCCGAAAAATATTTTTTTTTAGAAACGCTTATATCAACATAGTTTTGGATGCAATATTAATTGGTGTAAAATGAATATGTTGAAAATTTTCGTTTTGGAGTTGTAAACACATTTAAGTCAATTTTATGGAACAATTACGGAAAGATGTATGATTTTGATGATTTTGGACAGTTCAGATTAACAAAATGACCCGTATTTCTCATTGTATATAGTCTAAGTGCAAAAATGTATTTTTAACGTTAACTAGAACTGTTCAGCTTTATAATAAGTGGTCGACCATCAAAATCGGCCCAGGCATTAGCTGGGAATTCGAATCGCAAGTCACGCTAGACGTCCGAACCAACTTAAAATACTCTAAAATTTAACCCGAAAAATATTTTTTTTTAGAAACGCTTATATCAACATAGTTTTGGATGCAATATTAATTGGTGTAAAATAAATATGTTGAAAATTTTTGATTTGGAGTTGTAAGCCCATTTAAGTCAGTTTTATGGAACAATTACGGAAAGATGTATGATTTTGATGATTTTGGACAGTTCAGATTAAGAAAATGACCCGTATTTCTCATTGTATATAGTCTAAGTGTAAAAATGTATTTTTAACGTTAACTAGAACTGTTCAGCTTTATAATAAGTGGTCGACCATCAAAATCGGTCCAGGCATTAGCTGGGAATTCGAATCGCAAGTCACGCTAGACGTCCGAACCAACTTAAAATACTCTAAAATTTAACCCGAAAAATATTTTTTTTTAGAAACGCTTATATCAACATAGTTTTGGATGCAATATTAATTGGTGTAAAATGAATATGTTGAAAATTTTCGTTTTGGAGTTGTAAACACATTTAAGTCAATTTTATGGAACAATTACGGAAAGATGTATGATTTTGATGATTTTGGACAGTTCAGATTAACAAAATGACCCGTATTTCTCATTGTATATAGTCTAAGTGCAAAAATGTATTTTTAACGTTAACTAGAACTGTTCAGCTTTATAATAAGTGGTCGACCATCAAAATCGGCCCAGGCATTAGCTGGGAATTCGAATCGCAAGTCACGCTAGACGTCCGAACCAACTTAAAATACTCTAAAATTTAACCCGAAAAATATTTTTTTTTAGAAACGCTTATATCAACATAGTTTTGGATGCAATATTAATTGGTGTAAAATAAATATGTTGAAAATTTTTGATTTGGAGTTGTAAGCCCATTTAAGTCAGTTTTATGGAACAATTACGGAAAGATGTATGATTTTGATGATTTTGGACAGTTCAGATTAAGAAAATGACCCGTATTTCTCATTGTATATAGTCTAAGTGTAAAAATGTATTTTTATCGTTAACTAGAACTGTTCAGCTTTATAATAAGTGGTCAAAATCGGTCCAGGCATTAGCTGGGAATTCGAATCGCAAGTCACGCTAGACGTCCGAACCAACTTAAAATACTCTAAAATTTAACCCGAAAAATATTTTTTTTTAGAAACGCTTATATCAACATAGTTTTGGATGCAATATTAATTGGTGTAAAATGAATATGTTGAAAATTTTCGTTTTGAAGTTGTAAACACATTTAAGTCAATTTTATGGAACAATTACGGAAAGATGTATGATTTTGATGATTTTGGACAGTTCAGATTAACAAAATGACCCGTATTTCTCATTGTATATAGTCTAAGTGTAAAAATGTATTTTTAACGTTAACTAGAACTGTTCAGCTTTATAATAAGTGGTCGACCATCAAAATCGGTTCAGGCATTAGCTGGGAATTCGAATCGCAAGTCACGCTAGACGTCCGAACCAACTTAAAATACTCTAAAATTTAACCCGAAAAATATTTTTTTTTAGAAACGCTTATATCAACATAGTTTTGGATGCAATATTAATTGGTGTAAAATGAATATGTTGAAAATTTTCGTGTTGGAGTTGTAAACACATTTAAGTCAATTTTATGGAACAATTACGGAAAGATGTATGATTTTGATGATTTTGGACAGTTCAGATTAACAAAATGACCCGTATTTCTCATTGTATATAGTCTAAGTGCAAAAATGTATTTTTAACGTTAACTAGAACTGTTCAGCTTTATAATAAGTGGTCGACCATCAAAATCGGTTCAGGCATTAGCTGGGAATTCGAATCGCAAGTCACGCTAGACGTCCGAACCAACTTAAAATACTCTAAAATTTAACCCGAAAAATATTTTTTTTTAGAAACGCTTATATCAACATAGTTTTGGATGCAATATTAATTGGTGTAAAATGAATATGTTGAAAATTTTCGTTTTGGAGTTGTAAACACATTTAAGTCAATTTTATGGAACAATTACGGAAAGATGTATGATTTTGATGATTTTGGACAGTTCAGATTAACAAAATGACCCGTATTTCTCATTGTATATAGTCTAAGTGCAAAAATGTATTTTTAACGTTAACTAGAACTGTTCAGCTTTATAATAAGTGGTCGACCATCAAAATCGGCCCAGGCATTAGCTGGGAATTCGAATCGCAAGTCACGCTAGACGTCCGAACCAACTTAAAATACTCTAAAATTTAACCCGAAAAATATTTTTTTTTAGAAACGCTTATATCAACATAGTTTTGGATGCAATATTAGTTGGTGTAAAATAAATATGTTGAAAATTTTTGATTTGGAGTTGTAAGCCCATTTAAGTCAGTTTTATGGAACAATTACGGAAAGATGTATGATTTTGATGATTTTGGACAGTTCAGATTAAGAAAATGACCCGTATTTCTCATTGTATATAGTCTAAGTGTAAAAATGTATTTTTATCGTTAACTAGAACTGTTCAGCTTTATAATAAGTGGTCGACCATCAAAATCGGTCCAGGCATTAGCTGGGAATTCGAATCGCAAGTCACGCTTGACGTCCGAACCAACTTAAAATACTCTAAAATTTAACCCGAAAAATGTTTTTTTTTAGAAACGCTTATATCAACATAGTTTTGGATGCAATATTAATTGGTGTAAAATGAATATGTTCAAAATTTTCGTTTTGGAGTTGTAAACACATTTAAGTCAATTTTATGGAACAATTACGGAAAGATGTATGATTTTGATGATTTTGGACAGTTCAGATTAAGAAAATGACCCGTATTTCTCATTGTATATAGTCTAAGTGTAAAAATGTATTTTTATCGTTAACTAGAACTGTTCAGCTTTATAATAAGTGGTCAAAATCGGTCCAGGCATTAGCTGGGAATTCGAATCGCAAGTCACGCTAGACGTCCGAACCAACTTAAAATACTCTAAAATTTAACCCGAAAAATATTTTTTTTTAGAAACGCTTATATCAACATAGTTTTGGATGCAATATTAATTGGTGTAAAATGAATATGTTGAAAATTTTCGTTTTGAAGTTGTAAACACATTTAAGTCAATTTTATGGAACAATTACGGAAAGATGTATGATTTTGATGATTTTGGACAGTTCAGATTAACAAAATGACCCGTATTTCTCATTGTATATAGTCTAAGTGTAAAAATGTATTTTTAACGTTAACTAGAACTGTTCAGCTTTATAATAAGTGGTCGACCATCAAAATCGGTCCAGGCATTAGCTGGGAATTCGAATCGCAAGTCACGCTTGACGTCCGAACCAACTTAAAATACTCTAAAATTTAACCCGAAAAATATTTTTTTTTAGAAACGCTTATATCAACATAGTTTTGGATGCAATATTAATTGGTGTAAAATGAATATGTTGAAAATTTTCGTTTTGGAGTTGTAAACACATTTAAGTCAATTTTATGGAACAATTACGGAAAGATGTATGATTTTGATGATTTTGGACAGTTCAGATTAAGAAAATGACCCGTATTTCTCATTGTATATAGTCTAAGTGTAAAAATGTATTTTTAACGTTAACTAGAACTGCTCAGCTTTATAATAAGTGGTCGACCATCAAAATCGGTCCAGGCATTAGCTGGGAATTCGAATCGCAAGTCACGCTAGACGTCCGAACCAACTTAAAATACTCTAAAATTTAACCCGAAAAATATTTTTTTTAGAAACGCTTATATCAACATAGTTTTGGATGCAATATTAATTGGTGTAAAATGAATACGTTGAAAATTTTCGTTTTGGAGTTGTAAACACATTTAAGTCAATTTTATGGAACAATTACGGAAAGATGTATGATTTTGATGATTTTTGACAGTTCAGATTAGGAAAATGACCCGTATTTCTCATTGTATATAGTCTAAGTGTAAAAATGTATTTTTATCGTTAACTAGAACTGTTCAGCTTTATAATAAGTGGTCGACCATCAAAATCGGTTCAGGCATTAGCTGGGAATTCGAATCGCAAGTCACGCTAGACGTCCGAACCAACTTAAAATACTCTAAAATTTAACCCGAAAAATATTTTTTTTTAGAAACGCTTATATCAACATAGTTTTGGATGCAATATTAGTTGGTGTAAAATAAATATGTTGAAAATTTTTGATTTGGAGTTGTAAACCCATTTAAGTCAGTTTTATGGAACAATTACGGAAAGATGTATGATTTTGGACAGTTCAGATTAACAAAATGACCCGTATTTCTCATTGTATATAGTCTAAGTGTAAAAATGTATTTTTATCGTTAACTAGAACTGTTCAGCTTTATAATAAGTGGTCAAAATCGGTCCAGGCATTAGCTGGGAATTCGAATCGCAAGTCACGCTAGACGTCCGAACCAACTTAAAATACTCTAAAATTTAACCCGAAAAATATTTTTTTTTAGAAACGCTTATATCAACATAGTTTTGGATGCAATATTAATTGGTGTAAAATGAATATGTTGAAAATTTTCGTTTTGAAGTTGTAAACACATTTAAGTCAATTTTATGGAACAATTACGGAAAGATGTATGATTTTGATGATTTTGGACAGTTCAGATTAACAAAATGACCCGTATTTCTCATTGTATATAGTCTAAGTGTAAAAATGTATTTTTAACGTTAACTAGAACTGTTCAGCTTTATAATAAGTGGTCGACCATCAAAATCGGTCCAGGCATTAGCTGGGAATTCGAATCGCAAGTCACGCTTGACGTCCGAACCAACTTAAAATACTCTAAAATTTAACCCGAAAAATATTTTTTTTTAGAAACGCTTATATCAACATAGTTTTGGATGCAATATTAATTGGTGTAAAATGAATATGTTGAAAATTTTCGTTTTGGAGTTGTAAACACATTTAAGTCAATTTTATGGAACAATTACGGAAAGATGTATGATTTTGATGATTTTGGACAGTTCAGATTAAGAAAATGACCCGTATTTCTCATTGTATATAGTCTAAGTGTAAAAATGTATTTTTAACGTTAACTAGAACTGCTCAGCTTTATAATAAGTGGTCGACCATCAAAATCGGTCCAGGCATTAGCTGGGAATTCGAATCGCAAGTCACGCTAGACGTCCGAACCAACTTAAAATACTCTAAAATTTAACCCGAAAAATATTTTTTTTTAGAAACGCTTATATCAACATAGTTTTGGATGCAATATTAATTGGTGTAAAATGAATATGTTGAAAATTTTCGTTTTGAAGTTGTAAACACATTTAAGTCAATTTTATGGAACAATTACGGAAAGATGTATGATTTTGATGATTTTGGACAGTTCAGATTAACAAAATGACCCGTATTTCTCATTGTATATAGTCTAAGTGTAAAAATGTATTTTTAACGTTAACTAGAACTGTTCAGCTTTATAATAAGTGGTCGACCATCAAAATCGGTCCAGGCATTAGCTGGGAATTCGAATCGCAAGTCACGCTTGACGTCCGAACCAACTTAAAATACTCTAAAATTTAACCCGAAAAATATTTTTTTTTAGAAACGCTTATATCAACATAGTTTTGGATGCAATATTAATTGGTGTAAAATGAATATGTTGAAAATTTTCGTTTTGGAGTTGTAAACACATTTAAGTCAATTTTATGGAACAATTACGGAAAGATGTATGATTTTGATGATTTTGGACAGTTCAGATTAAGAAAATGACCCGTATTTCTCATTGTATATAGTCTAAGTGTAAAAATGTATTTTTAACGTTAACTAGAACTGCTCAGCTTTATAATAAGTGGTCGACCATCAAAATCGGTCCAGGCATTAGCTGGGAATTCGAATCGCAAGTCACGCTAGACGTCCGAACCAACTTAAAATACTCTAAAATTTAACCCGAAAAATATTTTTTTTAGAAACGCTTATATCAACATAGTTTTGGATGCAATATTAATTGGTGTAAAATGAATACGTTGAAAATTTTCGTTTTGGAGTTGTAAACACATTTAAGTCAATTTTATGGAACAATTACGGAAAGATGTATGATTTTGATGATTTTTGACAGTTCAGATTAGGAAAATGACCCGTATTTCTCATTGTATATAGTCTAAGTGTAAAAATGTATTTTTATCGTTAACTAGAACTGTTCAGCTTTATAATAAGTGGTCGACCATCAAAATCGGTTCAGGCATTAGCTGGGAATTCGAATCGCAAGTCACGCTAGACGTCCGAACCAACTTAAAATACTCTAAAATTTAACCCGAAAAATATTTTTTTTTAGAAACGCTTATATCAACATAGTTTTGGATGCAATATTAGTTGGTGTAAAATAAATATGTTGAAAATTTTTGATTTGGAGTTGTAAACCCATTTAAGTCAGTTTTATGGAACAATTACGGAAAGATGTATGATTTTGGACAGTTCAGATTAACAAAATGACCCGTATTTCTCATTGTATATAGTCTAAGTGTAAAAATGTATTTTTAACGTTAACTAGAACTGTTCAGCTTTATAATAAGTGGTCGACCATCAAAATCGGTTCAGGCATTAGCTGGGAATTCGAATCGCAAGTCACGCTTGACGTCCGAACCAACTTAAAATACTCTAAAATTTAATCCGAAAAATATTTTTTTTTAGAAACGCTTATATCAACATAGTTTTGGATGCAATATTAATTGGTGTAAAATGAATATGTTGAAAATTTTCGTTTTGGAGTTGTAAACACATTTAAGTCAATTTTATGGAACAATTACGGAAAGAGGTATGATTTTGATGATTTTGGACAGTTCAGATTAAGAAAATGACCCGTATTTCTCATTGTATATAGTCTAAGTGTAAAAATGTATTTTTATCGTTAACTAGAACTGTTCAGCTTTATAATAAGTGGTCGACCATCAAAATCAGTTCAGGCATTAGCTGGGAATTCGAATCGCAAGTCACGCTAGACGTCCGAACCAACTTAAAATACTCTAAAATTTAACCCGAAAAATATTTTTTTTTAGAAACGCTTATATCAACATAGTTTTGGATGCAATATTAATTGGTGTAAAATAAATATGTTGAAAATTTTTGATTTGGAGTTGTAAACCCATTTAAGTCAGTTTTATGGAACAATTACGGAAAGATGTATGATTTTGGACAGTTCAGATTAACAAAATGACCCGTATTTCTCATTGTATATAGTCTAAGTGTAAAAATGTATTTTTAACGTTAACTAGAACTGTTCAGCTTCATAATAAGTGGTCGACCATCAAAATCGGTCCAGGCATTAGCTGGGAATTCGAATCGCAAGTCACGCTAGACGTCCGAACCAACTTAAAATACTCTAAAATTTAACCCGAAAAATATTTTTTTTTAGAAACGCTTATATCAACATAGTTTTGGATGCAATATTAATTGGTGTAAAATAAATATGTTGAAAATTTTTGATTTGAAGTTGTAAACCCATTTAAGTCAGTTTTATGGAACAATTACGGAAAGATGTATGATTTTGATGATTTTGGACAGTTCAGATTAACAAAATGACCCGTATTTCTCATTGTATATAGTCTAAGTGTAAAAATGTATTTTTAGCGTTAACTAGAACCGTTCAGCTTTATAATAAGTGGTCGACCATCAAAATCGGTCCAGGCATTAGCTGGGAATTCGAATCGCAAGTCACGCTAGACGTCCGAACCAACTTAAAATACTCTAAAATTTAACCCGAAAAATATTTTTTTTTAGAAACGCTTATATCAACATAGTTTTGGATGCAATATTAATTGGTGTAAAATGAATATGTTGAAAATTTTTGATTTGGAGTTGTAAACCCATTTAAGTCAGTTTTATGGAACAATTACGGAAAGATGTATGATTTTGGACAGTTCAGATTAACAAAATGACCCGTATTTCTCATTGTATATAGTCTAAGTGTAAAAATGTATTTTTAACGTTAACTAGAACTGTTCAGCTTTATAATAAGTGGTCGACCATCAAAATCGGTCCAGGCATTAGCTGGGAATTCGAATCGCAAGTCACGCTAGACGTCCGAACCAACTTAAAATACTCTAAAATTTAACCCGAAAAATATTTTTTTTTAGAAACGCTTATATCAACATAGTTTTGGATGCAATATTAATTGGTGTAAAATAAATATGTTGAAAATTTTTGATTTGGAGTTGTAAACCCATTTATGTCAGTTTTATGGAACAATTACGGAAAGATGTATGATTTTGATGATTTTGGACAGTTCAGATTAACAAAATGACCCGTATTTCTCATTGTATATAGTCTAAGTGTAAAAATGTATTTTTAACGTTAACTAGAACTGTTCGGCTTTATAAAAAGTGGTCGACCATCAAAATCGGTCCAGGCATTAGCTGGGAATTCGAATCGCAAGTCACGCTAGACGTCCGAACCAGCTTAAAATACTCTAAAATTTAACCCGAAAAATATTTTTTTTTAGAAACGCTTATATCAACATAGTTTTGGATGCAATATTAATTGGTGTAAAATGAATATGTTGAAAATTTTTGATTTGGAGTTGTAAACCCATTTAAGTCAGTTTTATGGAACAATTACGGAAAGATGTATGATTTTGGACAGTTCAGATTAACAAAATGACCCGTATTTCTCATTGTATATAGTCTAAGTGTAAAAATGTATTTTTAACGTTAACTAGAACTGTTCAGCTTCATAATAAGTGGTCGACCATCAAAATCGGTCCAGGCATTAGCTGGGAATTCGAATCGCAAGTCACGCTAGACGTCCGAACCAACTTAAAATACTCTAAAATTTAACCCGAAAAATATTTTTTTTTAGAAACGCTTATATCAACATAGTTTTGGATGCAATATTAATTGGTGTAAAATAAATATGTTGAAAATTTTTGATTTGAAGTTGTAAACCCATTTAAGTCAGTTTTATGGAACAATTACGGAAAGATGTATGATTTTGATGATTTTGGACAGTTCAGATTAACAAAATGACCCGTATTTCTCATTGTATATAGTCTAAGTGTAAAAATGTATTTTTAGCGTTAACTAGAACCGTTCAGCTTTATAATAAGTGGTCGACCATCAAAATCGGTCCAGGCATTAGCTGGGAATTCGAATCGCAAGTCACGCTAGACGTCCGAACCAACTTAAAATACTCTAAAATTTAACCCGAAAAATATTTTTTTTTAGAAACGCTTATATCAACATAGTTTTGGATGCAATATTAATTGGTGTAAAATGAATATGTTGAAAATTTTTGATTTGGAGTTGTAAACCCATTTAAGTCAGTTTTATGGAACAATTACGGAAAGATGTATGATTTTGGACAGTTCAGATTAACAAAATGACCCGTATTTCTCATTGTATATAGTCTAAGTGTAAAAATGTATTTTTAACGTTAACTAGAACTGTTCAGCTTTATAATAAGTGGTCGACCATCAAAATCGGTCCAGGCATTAGCTGGGAATTCGAATCGCAAGTCACGCTAGACGTCCGAACCAACTTAAAATACTCTAAAATTTAACCCGAAAAATATTTTTTTTTAGAAACGCTTATATCAACATAGTTTTGGATGCAATATTAATTGGTGTAAAATAAATATGTTGAAAATTTTTGATTTGGAGTTGTAAACCCATTTATGTCAGTTTTATGGAACAATTACGGAAAGATGTATGATTTTGATGATTTTGGACAGTTCAGATTAACAAAATGACCCGTATTTCTCATTGTATATAGTCTAAGTGTAAAAATGTATTTTTAACGTTAACTAGAACTGTTCGGCTTTATAAAAAGTGGTCGACCATCAAAATCGGTCCAGGCATTAGCTGGGAATTCGAATCGCAAGTCACGCTAGACGTCCGAACCAGCTTAAAATACTCTAAAATTTAACCCGAAAAATATTTTTTTTTAGAAACGCTTATATCAACATAGTTTTGGATGCAATATTAATTGGTGTAAAATGAATATGTTGAAAATTTTTGATTTGGAGTTGTAAACCCATTTAAGTCAGTTTTATGGAACAATTACGGAAAGATGTATGATTTTGATGATTTTGGACAGTTCAGATTAACAAAATGACCCGTATTTCTCATTGTATAAAGTCTAAGTGTAAAAATGTATTTTTAACGTTAACTAGAACGGTTCAGCTTTATAATAAGTGGTCGACCATCAAAATCGGTCCAGGAAAGATGTATGATTTTGGACAGTTCAGATTAACAAAATGACCCGTATTTCTCATTGTATATAGTCTAAGTGTAAAAATGTATTTTTAACGTTAACTAGAACTGTTCAGCTTCATAATAAGTGGTCGACCATCAAAATCGGTCCAGGCATTAGCTGGGAATTCGAATCGCAAGTCACGCTAGACGTCCGAACCAACTTAAAATACTCTAAAATTTAACCCGAAAAATATTTTTTTTTAGAAACGCTTATATCAACATAGTTTTGGATGCAATATTAATTGGTGTAAAATAAATATGTTGAAAATTTTTGATTTGAAGTTGTAAACCCATTTAAGTCAGTTTTATGGAACAATTACGGAAAGATGTATGATTTTGATGATTTTGGACAGTTCAGATTAACAAAATGACCCGTATTTCTCATTGTATATAGTCTAAGTGTAAAAATGTATTTTTAGCGTTAACTAGAACCGTTCAGCTTTATAATAAGTGGTCGACCATCAAAATCGGTCCAGGCATTAGCTGGGAATTCGAATCGCAAGTCACGCTAGACGTCCGAACCAACTTAAAATACTCTAAAATTTAACCCGAAAAATATTTTTTTTTAGAAACGCTTATATCAACATAGTTTTGGATGCAATATTAATTGGTGTAAAATGAATATGTTGAAAATTTTTGATTTGGAGTTGTAAACCCATTTAAGTCAGTTTTATGGAACAATTACGGAAAGATGTATGATTTTGGACAGTTCAGATTAACAAAATGACCCGTATTTCTCATTGTATATAGTCTAAGTGTAAAAATGTATTTTTAACGTTAACTAGAACTGTTCAGCTTTATAATAAGTGGTCGACCATCAAAATCGGTCCAGGCATTAGCTGGGAATTCGAATCGCAAGTCACGCTAGACGTCCGAACCAACTTAAAATACTCTAAAATTTAACCCGAAAAATATTTTTTTTTAGAAACGCTTATATCAACATAGTTTTGGATGCAATATTAATTGGTGTAAAATAAATATGTTGAAAATTTTTGATTTGGAGTTGTAAACCCATTTATGTCAGTTTTATGGAACAATTACGGAAAGATGTATGATTTTGATGATTTTGGACAGTTCAGATTAACAAAATGACCCGTATTTCTCATTGTATATAGTCTAAGTGTAAAAATGTATTTTTAACGTTAACTAGAACTGTTCGGCTTTATAAAAAGTGGTCGACCATCAAAATCGGTCCAGGCATTAGCTGGGAATTCGAATCGCAAGTCACGCTAGACGTCCGAACCAGCTTAAAATACTCTAAAATTTAACCCGAAAAATATTTTTTTTTAGAAACGCTTATATCAACATAGTTTTGGATGCAATATTAATTGGTGTAAAATGAATATGTTGAAAATTTTTGATTTGGAGTTGTAAACCCATTTAAGTCAGTTTTATGGAACAATTACGGAAAGATGTATGATTTTGATGATTTTGGACAGTTCAGATTAACAAAATGACCCGTATTTCTCATTGTATAAAGTCTAAGTGTAAAAATGTATTTTTAACGTTAACTAGAACGGTTCAGCTTTATAATAAGTGGTCGACCATCAAAATCGGTCCAGGCATTAGCTGGGAATTCGAATCGCAAGTCACGCTAGACGTCCGAACCAACTTAAAATACTCTAAAATTTAACCCGAAAAATATTTTTTTTTAGAAACGCTTATATCAACATAGTTTTGGATGCAATATTAATTGGTGTAAATCGGTCCAGGCATTAGCTGGTAATTCGAATCGCAAGTCACGCTAGACGTCCGAACCAACTTAAAATACTCTAAAATTTAACCCGAAAAATATTTTTTTTTAGAAACGCTTATATCAACATAGTTTTGGATGCAATATTAATTGGTGTAAAATGAATATGTTGAAAATTTTCGTTTTGGAGTTGTAAACACATTTAAGTCAATTTTATGGAACAATTACGGAAAGATGTATGATTTTGATGATTTTGGACAGTTCAGATTAACAAAATGACCCGTATTTCTCATTGTATATAGTCTAAGTGTAAAAATGTATTTTTAACGTTAACTAGAACTGTTCAGCTTTATAATAAGTGGTCGACCATCAAAATCGGTTCAGGCATTAGCTGGGAATTCGAATCGCAAGTCACGCTTGACGTCCGAACCAACTTAAAATACTCTAAAATTTAACCCGAAAAATATTTTTTTTTAGAAACGCTTATATCAACATAGTTTTGGATGCAATATTAATTGGTGTAAAATGAATATGTTGAAAATTTTCGTTTTGGAGTTGTTAACACATTTAAGTCAATTTTATGGAACAATTACGGAAAGATGTATGATTTTGATGATTTTGGACAGTTCAGATTAACAAAATGACCCGTATTTCTCATTGTATATAGTCTAAGTGCAAAAATGTATTTTTAACGTTAACTAGAACTGTTCAGCTTTATAATAAGTGGTCGACCATCAAAATCGGTCCAGGCATTAGCTGGGAATTCGAATCGAAAGTCACGCTAGACGTCCGAACCAACTTAAAATACTCTAAAATTTAACCCGAAAAATATTTTTTTTTAGAAACGCTTATATCAACATAGTTTTGGATGCAATATTAATTGGTGTAAAATGAATATGTTGAAAATTTTCGTTTTGGAGTTGTAAACACATTTAAGTCAATTTTATGGAACAATTACGGAAAGATGTATGATTTTGATGATTTTGGACAGTTCAGATTAACAAAATGACCCGTATTTCTCATTGTATATAGTCTAAGTGCAAAAATGTATTTTTAACGTTAACTAGAACTGTTCAGCTTTATAATAAGTGGTCGACCATCAAAATCGGCCCAGGCATTAGCTGGGAATTCGAATCGCAAGTCACGCTAGACGTCCGAACCAACTTAAAATACTCTAAAATTTAACCCGAAAAATATTTTTTTTTAGAAACGCTTATATCAACATAGTTTTGGATGCAATATTAATTGGTGTAAAATAAATATGTTGAAAATTTTTGATTTGGAGTTGTAAGCCCATTTAAGTCAGTTTTATGGAACAATTACGGAAAGATGTATGATTTTGATGATTTTGGACAGTTCAGATTAAGAAAATGACCCGTATTTCTCATTGTATATAGTCTAAGTGTAAAAATGTATTTTTAACGTTAACTAGAACTGTTCAGCTTTATAATAAGTGGTCGACCATCAAAATCGGTCCAGGCATTAGCTGGGAATTCGAATCGCAAGTCACGCTTGACGTCCGAACCAACTTAAAATACTCTAAAATTTAACCCGAAAAATGTTTTTTTTAGAAACGCTTATATCAACATAGTTTTGGATGCAATATTAATTGGTGTAAAATGAATATGTTCAAAATTTTCGTTTTGGAGTTGTAAACACATTTAAGTCAATTTTATGGAACAATTACGGAAAGATGTATGATTTTGATGATTTTGGACAGTTCAGATTAAGAAAATGACCCGTATTTCTCATTGTATATAGTCTAAGTGTAAAAATGTATTTTTATCGTTAACTAGAACTGTTCAGCTTTATAATAAGTGGTCAAAATCGGTCCAGGCATTAGCTGGGAATTCGAATCGCAAGTCACGCTAGACGTCCGAACCAACTTAAAATACTCTAAAATTTAACCCGAAAAATATTTTTTTTTAGAAACGCTTATATCAACATAGTTTTGGATGCAATATTAATTGGTGTAAAATGAATATGTTGAAAATTTTCGTTTTGAAGTTGTAAACACATTTAAGTCAATTTTATGGAACAATTACGGAAAGATGTATGATTTTGATGATTTTGGACAGTTCAGATTAACAAAATGACCCGTATTTCTCATTGTATATAGTCTAAGTGTAAAAATGTATTTTTAACGTTAACTAGAACTGTTCAGCTTTATAATAAGTGGTCGACCATCAAAATCGGTTCAGGCATTAGCTGGGAATTCGAATCGCAAGTCACGCTTGACGTCCGAACAAACTTAAAATACTCTAAAATTTAACCCGAAAAATATTTTTTTTTAGAAACGCTTATATCAACATAGTTTTGGATGCAATATTAATTGGTGTAAAATGAATATGTTGAAAATTTTCGTTTTGGAGTTGTAAACACATTTAAGTCAATTTTATGGAACAATTACGGAAAGATGTATGATTTTGATGATTTTTGACAGTTCAGATTAGGAAAATGACCCGTATTTCTCATTGTATATAGTCTAAGTGTAAAAATGTATTTTTAACGTTAACTAGAACTGTTCAGCTTTATAATAAGTGGTCGACCATCAAAATCGGTCCAGGCATTAGCTGGGAATTCGAATCGCAAGTCACGCTTGACGTCCGAACCAACTTAAAATACTCTAAAATTTAACCCGAAAAATGTTTTTTTTTAGAAACGCTTATATCAACATAGTTTTGGATGCAATATTAATTGGTGTAAAATGAATATGTTCAAAATTTTCGTTTTGGAGTTGTAAACACATTTAAGTCAATTTTATGGAACAATTACGGAAAGATGTATGATTTTGATGATTTTGGACAGTTCAGATTAAGAAAATGACCCGTATTTCTCATTGTATATAGTCTAAGTGTAAAAATGTATTTTTAACGTTAACTAGAACTGCTCAGCTTTATAATAAGTGGTCGACCATCAAAATCGGTCCAGGCATTAGCTGGGAATTCGAATCGCAAGTCACGCTAGACGTCCGAACCAACTTAAAATACTCTAAAATTTAACCCGAAAAATATTTTTTTTTAGAAACGCTTATATCAACATAGTTTTGGATGCAATATTAGTTGGTGTAAAATAAATATGTTGAAAATTTTTGATTTGGAGTTGTAAACCCATTTAAGTCAGTTTTATGGAACAATTACGGAAAGATGTATGATTTTGGACAGTTCAGATTAACAAAATGACCCGTATTTCTCATTGTATATAGTCTAAGTGTAAAAATGTATTTTTAACGTTAACTAGAACTGTTCAGCTTTATAATAAGTGGTCGACCATCAAAATCGGTTCAGGCATTAGCTGGGAATTCGAATCGCAAGTCACGCTTGACGTCCGAACCAACTTAAAATACTCTAAAATTTAATCCGAAAAATATTTTTTTTTAGAAACGCTTATATCAACATAGTTTTGGATGCAATATTAATTGGTGTAAAATGAATATGTTGAAAATTTTCGTTTTGGAGTTGTAAACACATTTAAGTCAATTTTATGGAACAATTACGGAAAGAGGTATGATTTTGATGATTTTGGACAGTTCAGATTAAGAAAATGACCCGTATTTCTCATTGTATATAGTCTAAGTGTAAAAATGTATTTTTATCGTTAACTAGAACTGTTCAGCTTTATAATAAGTGGTCGACCATCAAAATCAGTTCAGGCATTAGCTGGGAATTCGAATCGCAAGTCACGCTAGACGTCCGAACCAACTTAAAATACTCTAAAATTTAACCCGAAAAATATTTTTTTTTAGAAACGCTTATATCAACATAGTTTTGGATGCAATATTAATTGGTGTAAAATAAATATGTTGAAAATTTTTGATTTGGAGTTGTAAACCCATTTAAGTCAGTTTTATGGAACAATTACGGAAAGATGTATGATTTTGGACAGTTCAGATTAACAAAATGACCCGTATTTCTCATTGTATATAGTCTAAGTGTAAAAATGTATTTTTAACGTTAACTAGAACTGTTCAGCTTCATAATAAGTGGTCGACCATCAAAATCGGTCCAGGCATTAGCTGGGAATTCGAATCGCAAGTCACGCTAGACGTCCGAACCAACTTAAAATACTCTAAAATTTAACCCGAAAAATATTTTTTTTTAGAAACGCTTATATCAACATAGTTTTGGATGCAATATTAATTGGTGTAAAATAAATATGTTGAAAATTTTTGATTTGAAGTTGTAAACCCATTTAAGTCAGTTTTATGGAACAACTACGGAAAGATGTATGATTTTGATGATTTTGGACAGTTCAGATTAACAAAATGACCCGTATTTCTCATTGTATATAGTCTAAGTGTAAAAATGTATTTTTAGCGTTAACTAGAACCGTTCAGCTTTATAATAAGTGGTCGACCATCAAAATCGGTCCAGGCATTAGCTGGGAATTCGAATCGCAAGTCACGCTAGACGTCCGAACCAACTTAAAATACTCTAAAATTTAACCCGAAAAATATTTTTTTTTAGAAACGCTTATATCAACATAGTTTTGGATGCAATATTAATTGGTGTAAAATGAATATGTTGAAAATTTTTGATTTGGAGTTGTAAACCCATTTAAGTCAGTTTTATGGAACAATTACGGAAAGATGTATGATTTTGGACAGTTCAGATTAACAAAATGACCCGTATTTCTCATTGTATATAGTCTAAGTGTAAAAATGTATTTTTAGCGTTAACTAGAACCGTTCAGCTTTATAATAAGTGGTCGACCATCAAAATCGGTCCAGGCATTAGCTGGGAATTCGAATCGCAAGTCACGCTAGACGTCCGAACCAACTTAAAATACTCTAAAATTTAACCCGAAAATATTTTTTTTTAGAAACGCTTATATCAACATAGTTTTGGATGCAATATTAATTGGTGTAAAATGAATATGTTGAAAATTTTCGTTTTGGAGTTGTAAACACATTTAAGTCAATTTTATGGAACAATTACGGAAAGAGGTATGATTTTGATGATTTTGGACAGTTCAGATTAAGAAAATGACCCGTATTTCTCATTGTATATAGTCTAAGTGTAAAAATGTATTTTTATCGTTAACTAGAACTGTTCAGCTTTATAATAAGTGGTCGACCATCAAAATCAGTTCAGGCATTAGCTGGGAATTCGAATCGCAAGTCACGCTAGACGTCCGAACCAACTTAAAATACTCTAAAATTTAACCCGAAAAATATTTTTTTTTAGAAACGCTTATATCAACATAGTTTTGGATGCAATATTAATTGGTGTAAAATAAATATGTTGAAAATTTTTGATTTGGAGTTGTAAACCCATTTAAGTCAGTTTTATGGAACAATTACGGAAAGATGTATGATTTTGATGATTTTGGACAGTTCAGATTAACAAAATGACCCGTATTTCTCATTGTATATAGTCTAAGTGTAAAAATGTATTTTTAACGTTAACTAGAACTGTTCGGCTTTATAAAAAGTGGTCGACCATCAAAATCGGTCCAGGCATTAGCTGGGAATTCGAATCGCAAGTCACGCTAGACGTCCGAACCAGCTTAAAATACTCTAAAATTTAACCCGAAAAATATTTTTTTTTAGAAACGCTTATATCAACATAGTTTTGGATGCAATATTAATTGGTGTAAAATGAATATGTTGAAAATTTTTGATTTGGAGTTGTAAACCCATTTAAGTCAGTTTTATGGAACAATTACGGAAAGATGTATGATTTTGATGATTTTGGACAGTTCAGATTAACAAAATGACCCGTATTTCTCATTGTATAAAGTCTAAGTGTAAAAATGTATTTTTAACGTTAACTAGAACTGTTCAGCTTTATAATAAGTGGTCGACCATCAAAATCGGTCCAGGCATTAGCTGGGAATTCGAATCGCAAGTCACGCTAGACGTCCGAACCAACTTAAAATACTCTAAAATTTAACCCGAAAAATATTTTTTTTTAGAAACGCTTATATCAACATAGTTTTGGATGCAATATTAATTGGTGTAAATCGGTCCAGGCATTAGCTGGTAATTCGAATCGCAAGTCACGCTAGACGTCCGAACCAACTTAAAATACTCTAAAATTTAACCCGAAAAATATTTTTTTTTAGAAACGGAAAAAAATTACGGAAAGATGTATGATTTTGATGATTTTGGACAGTTCAGATTAACAAAATGACCCGTATTTCTCATTGTATATAGTCTAAGTGCAAAAATGTATTTTTAACGTTAACTAGAACTGTTCAGCTTTATAATAAGTGGTCGACCATCAAAATCGGTCCAGGCATTAGCTGGGAATTCGAATCGCAAGTCACGCTAGACGTCCGAACCAACTTAAAATACTCTAAAATTTAACCCGAAAAATATTTTTTTTTAGAAACGCTTATATCAACATAGTTTTGGATGCAATATTAATTGGTGTAAAATAAATATGTTGAAAATTTTTGATTTGGAGTTGTAAACCCATTTAAGTCAGTTTTATGGAACAATTACGGAAAGATGTATGATTTTGATGATTTTGGACAGTTCAGATTAACAAAATGACCCGTATTTCTCATTGTATATAGTCTAAGTGTAAAAATGTATTTTTAACGTTAACTAGAACTGTTCAGCTTTATAATAAGTGGTCGACCATCAAAATCGGTTCAGGCATTAGCTGGGAATTCGAATCGCAAATCACGCTAGACGTCCGAACCAACTTAAAATACTCTAAAATTTAACCCGAAAAATATTTTTTTTTAGAAACGCTTATATCAACATAGTTTTGGATGCAATATTAATTGGTGTAAAATAAATATGTTGAAAATTTTTGATTTGGAGTTGTAAACCCATTTAAGTCAGTTTTATGGAACAATTACGGAAAGATGTATGATTTTGATGATTTTGGACAGTTCAGATTAACAAAATGACCCGTATTTCTCAATGTGTATAGTCTAAGTGTAAAAATGTATTTTTAACGTTAACTAGAACTGTTCAGCTTTATAATAAGTGGTCGACCATCAAAATCGGTCCAGGCATTAGCTGGGAATTCGAATCGCAAGTCACGCTAGACGTCCGAACCAACTTAAAATACTCTAAAATTTAACCCGAAAAATATTTTTTTTTAGAAACGCTTATATCAACATAGTTTTGGATGCAATATTAATTGGTGTAAAATGAATATGTTGAAAAATTTCGTTTTGGAGTTGTAAACACATTTAAGTCAATTTTATGGAACAACTACGGAAAGATGTATGATTTTGATGATTTTGGACAGTTCAGATTAACAAAATGACCCGTATTTCTCATTGTATATAGTCTAAGTGCAAAAATGTATTTTTAACGTTAACTAGAACTGTTCAGCTTTATAATAAGTGGTCGACCATCAAAATCGGTCCAGGCATTAGCTGGGAATTCGAATCGCAAGTCACGCTAGACGTCCGAACCAACTTAAAATACTCTAAAATTTAACCCGAAAAATATTTTTTTTTAGAAACGCTTATATCAACATAGTTTTGGATGCAATATTAATTGGTGTAAAATGAATATGTTGAAAATTTTTGATTTGGAGTTGAAAACCCATTTAAGTCAGTTTTATGGAACAATTACGGAAAGATGTATGATTTTGATGATTTTGGACAGTTCAGATTAACAAAATGACCCGTATTTCTCATTGTATATAGTCTAAGTGTAAAAATGTATTTTTAACGTTAACTAGAACTGTTCAGCTTTATAATAAGTGGTCGACCATCAAAATCGGTCCAGGCATTAGCTGGGAATTCGAATCGCAAGTCACGCTAGACGTCCGAACCAACTTAAAATACTCTAAAATTTAACCCGAAAAATATTTTTTTTTAGAAACGCTTATATCAACATAGTTTTGGATGCAATATTAATTGGTGTAAAATGAATATGTTGAAAATTTTTGATTTGGAGTTGTAAACCCATTTAAGTCAGTTTTATGGAACAATTACGGAAAGATGTATGATTTTGATGATTTTGGACAGTTCAGATTAACAAAATGACCCGTATTTCTCATTGTATATAGTCTAAGTGTAAAAATGTATTTTTAACGTTAACTAGAACTGTTCAGCTTTATAATAAGTGGTCGACCATCAAAATCGGTCCAGGCATTAGCTGGGAATTCGAATCGCAAGTCACGCTAGACGTCCGAACCAACTTAAAATACTCTAAAATTTAACCCGAAAAATATTTTTTTTTAGAAACGCTTATATCAACATAGTTTTGGATGCAATATTAATTGGTGTAAAATGAATATGTTGAAAATTTTCGTTTTGGAGTTGTAAACACATTTAAGTCAATTTTATGGAACAATTACGGAAAGATGTATGATTTTGATGATTTTGGACAGTCCAGATTAAGAAAATAACCCGTATTTCTCATTGTATATAGTCTAAGTGTAAAAATGTATTTTTATCGTTAACTAGAACTGTTCGGCTTTATAATAAGTGGTCGACCATCAAAATCGGTCCAGGCATTAGCTGGGAATTCGAATCGCAAGTCACGCTAGACGTCCGAACCAACTTAAAATACTCTAAAATTAAACCCGAAAAATATTTTTTTTTAGAAACGCTTATATCAACATAGTTTTGGATGCAATATTAATTGGTGTAAAATGAATATGTTGAACATTTTTGATTTGGAGTTGTAAACCCATTTAAGTCAGTTTTATGGAACAATTACGGAAAGATGTATGATTTTGATGATTTTGGACAGTTCCGATTAACAAAATGACCCGTATTTCTCATTGTATATAGGCTAAGTGTAAAAATGTATTTTTTACGTTAACTAGAACTATTCAGCTTTATAATAAGTGGTCGACCATCAAAATCGGTTCAGGCATTAGCTGGGAATTCGAATCGCAAGTCACGCTAGACGTCCGAACCAACTTAAAATACTCTAAAATTTAACCCGAAAAATATTTTTTTTTAGAAACGCTTATATCAACATAGTTTTGGATGCAATATTAATTGGTGTAAAATGAATATGTTGAACATTTTTGATTTGGAGTTGTAAACCCATTTAAGTCAGTTTTATGGAACAATTACGGAAAGATGTATGATTTTGATGATTTTGGACAGTTCAGATTAACAAAATGACCCGTATTTCTCATTGTATATAGGCTAAGTGTAAAAATGTATTTTTAACGTTAACTAGAACTATTCAGCTTTATAATAAGTGGTCGACCATCAAAATCGGTTCAGGCATTAGCTGGGAATTCGAATCGCAAGTCACGCTTGACATCCGAACCAACTTAAAATACTCTAAAATTTAACCCGAAAAATATTTTTTTTAGAAACGCTTATATCAACATAGTTTTGGATGCAATATTAATTGGTGTAAAATGAATATGTTGAAAATTTTTGATTTGGAGTTGTAAACCCATTTAAGTCAGTTTTATGGAACAATTACGGAAAGATGTATGATTTTGATGATTTTGGACAGTTCAGATTAACAAAATGACCCGTATTTCTCATTGTATATAGTCTAAGTGTAAAAATGTATTTTTAACGTTAACTAGAACTGTTCAGCTTTATAATAAGTGGTCCACCATCAAAATCGGTCCAGGCATTAGCTGGGAATTCGAATCGCAAGTCACGCTAGACGTCCGAACCAACTTAAAATACTCTAAAATTTAACCCGAAAAATATTTTTTTTTAGAAACGCTTATATCAACATAGGTTTGGATGCAATATTAATTGGTGTAAAATAAATATGTTGAAAATTTTTGATTTGGAGTTGTAAACCCATTTAAGTCAGTTTTATGGAACAATTACGGAAAGATGTATGATTTTGATGATTTTGGACAGTTCAGATTAACAAAATGACCCGTATTTCTCATTGTATATAGTCTAAGTGCAAAAATGTATTTTTAACGTTAACTAGAACTGTTCAGCTTTATAATAAGTGGTCGACCATCAAAATCGGTCCAGGCATTAGCTGGGAATTCGAATCGCAAGTCACGCTAGACGTCCGAACCAACTTAAAATACTCTAAAATTTAACCCGAAAAATATTTTTTTTTAGAAACGCTTATATCAACATAGTTTTGGATGCAATATTAATTGGTGTAAAATGAATATGTTGAAAAATTTCGTTTTGGAGTTGTAAACACATTTAAGTCAATTTTATGGAACAACTACGGAAAGATGTATGATTTTGATGATTTTGGACAGTTCAGATTAACAAAATGACCCGTATTTCTCATTGTATATAGTCTAAGTGCAAAAATGTATTTTTAACGTTAACTAGAACTGTTCAGCTTTATAATAAGTGGTCGACCATCAAAATCGGTCCAGGCATTAGCTGGGAATTCGAATCGCAAGTCACGCTAGACGTCCGAACCAACTTAAAATACTCTAAAATTTAACCCGAAAAATATTTTTTTTTAGAAACGCTTATATCAACATAGTTTTGGATGCAATATTAATTGGTGTAAAATGAATATGTTGAAAATTTTTGATTTGGAGTTGAAAACCCATTTAAGTCAGTTTTATGGAACAATTACGGAAAGATGTATGATTTTGATGATTTTGGACAGTTCAGATTAACAAAATGACCCGTATTTCTCATTGTATATAGTCTAAGTGTAAAAATGTATTTTTAACGTTAACTAGAACTGTTCAGCTTTATAATAAGTGGTCGACCATCAAAATCGGTCCAGGCATTAGCTGGGAATTCGAATCGCAAGTCACGCTAGACGTCCGAACCAACTTAAAATACTCTAAAATTTAACCCGAAAAATATTTTTTTTTAGAAACGCTTATATCAACATAGTTTTGGATGCAATATTAATTGGTGTAAAATGAATATGTTGAAAATTTTTGATTTGGAGTTGTAAACCCATTTAAGTCAGTTTTATGGAACAATTACGGAAAGATGTATGATTTTGATGATTTTGGACAGTTCAGATTAACAAAATGACCCGTATTTCTCATTGTATATAGTCTAAGTGTAAAAATGTATTTTTAACGTTAACTAGAACTGTTCAGCTTTATAATAAGTGGTCGACCATCAAAATCGGTCCAGGCATTAGCTGGGAATTCGAATCGCAAGTCACGCTAGACGTCCGAACCAACTTAAAATACTCTAAAATTTAACCCGAAAAATATTTTTTTTTAGAAACGCTTATATCAACATAGTTTTGGATGCAATATTAATTGGTGTAAAATGAATATGTTGAAAATTTTCGTTTTGGAGTTGTAAACACATTTAAGTCAATTTTATGGAACAATTACGGAAAGATGTATGATTTTGATGATTTTGGACAGTCCAGATTAAGAAAATAACCCGTATTTCTCATTGTATATAGTCTAAGTGTAAAAATGTATTTTTATCGTTAACTAGAACTGTTCGGCTTTATAATAAGTGGTCGACCATCAAAATCGGTCCAGGCATTAGCTGGGAATTCGAATCGCAAGTCACGCTAGACGTCCGAACCAACTTAAAATACTCTAAAATTAAACCCGAAAAATATTTTTTTTTAGAAACGCTTATATCAACATAGTTTTGGATGCAATATTAATTGGTGTAAAATGAATATGTTGAACATTTTTGATTTGGAGTTGTAAACCCATTTAAGTCAGTTTTATGGAACAATTACGGAAAGATGTATGATTTTGATGATTTTGGACAGTTCAGATTAACAAAATGACCCGTATTTCTCATTGTATATAGGCTAAGTGTAAAAATGTATTTTTTACGTTAACTAGAACTATTCAGCTTTATAATAAGTGGTCGACCATCAAAATCGGTTCAGGCATTAGCTGGGAATTCGAATCGCAAGTCACGCTAGACGTCCGAACCAACTTAAAATACTCTAAAATTTAACCCGAAAAATATTTTTTTTTAGAAACGCTTATATCAACATAGTTTTGGATGCAATATTAATTGGTGTAAAATGAATATGTTGAACATTTTTGATTTGGAGTTGTAAACCCATTTAAGTCAGTTTTATGGAACAATTACGGAAAGATGTATGATTTTGATGATTTTGGACAGTTCAGATTAACAAAATGACCCGTATTTCTCATTGTATATAGGCTAAGTGTAAAAATGTATTTTTAACGTTAACTAGAACTATTCAGCTTTATAATAAGTGGTCGACCATCAAAATCGGTTCAGGCATTAGCTGGGAATTCGAATCGCAAGTCACGCTTGACATCCGAACCAACTTAAAATACTCTAAAATTTAACCCGAAAAATATTTTTTTTAGAAACGCTTATATCAACATAGTTTTGGATGCAATATTAATTGGTGTAAAATGAATATGTTGAAAATTTTTGATTTGGAGTTGTAAACCCATTTAAGTCAGTTTTATGGAACAATTACGGAAAGATGTATGATTTTGATGATTTTGGACAGTTCAGATTAACAAAATGACCCGTATTTCTCATTGTATATAGTCTAAGTGTAAAAATGTATTTTTAACGTTAACTAGAACTGTTCAGCTTTATAATAAGTGGTCCACCATCAAAATCGGTCCAGGCATTAGCTGGGAATTCGAATCGCAAGTCACGCTAGACGTCCGAACCAACTTAAAATACTCTAAAATTTAACCCGAAAAATATTTTTTTTTAGAAACGCTTATATCAACATAGGTTTGGATGCAATATTAATTGGTGTAAAATAAATATGTTGAACATTTTTGATTTGGAGTTGTAAACCCATTTAAGTCAGTTTTATGGAACAATTACGGAAAGATGTATGATTTTGATGATTTTGGACAGTTCAGATTAACAAAATGACCCGTATTTCTCATTGTATATAGTCTAAGTGCAAAAATGTATTTTTAACGTTAACTAGAACTGTTCAGCTTTATAATAAGTGGTCGACCATCAAAATCGGTCCAGGCATTAGCTGGGAATTCGAATCGCAAGTCACGCTAGACGTCCGAACCAACTTAAAATACTCTAAAATTTAACCCGAAAAATATTTTTTTTTAGAAACGCTTATATCAACATAGTTTTGGATGCAATATTAATTGGTGTAAAATAAATATGTTGAAAATTTTTGATTTGGAGTTGTAAACCCATTTAAGTCAGTTTTATGGAACAATTACGGAAAGATGTATGATTTTGATGATTTTGGACAGTTCAGATTAACAAAATGACCCGTATTTCTCATTGTATATAGTCTAAGTGTAGAAATGTATTTTTAACGTTAACTAGAACTGTTCAGCTTTATAATAAGTGGTCGACCATCAAAATCGGTCCAGGCATTAGCTGGGAATTCGAATCGCAAGTCACGCTAGACGTCCGAACCAACTTAAAATACTCTAAAATTTAACCCGAAAAATATTTTTTTTTAGAAACGCTTATATCAACATAGTTTTGGATGCAATATTAATTGGTGTAAAATGAATATGTTGAAAATTTTCGTTTTGGAGTTGTAAACACATTTAAGTCAATTTTATGGAACAATTACGGAAAGATGTATGATTTTGATGATTTTGGACAGTTCAGATTAAGAAAATGACCCGTATTTCTCATTGTATATAGTCTAAGTGTAAAAATGTATTTTTATCGTTAACTAGAACTGTTCAGCTTTATAATAAGTGGTCGACCATCAAAATCGGTTCAGGCATTAGCTGGGAATTCGAATCGCAAGTCACGCTAGACGTCCGAACCAGCTTAAAATACTCTAAAATTTTAACCCGAAAAATATTTTTTTTTAGAAACGCTTATATCAACATAGTTTTGGATGCAATATTAATTGGTGTAAAATGAGAATGTTGAAAATTTTTGATTTGGAGTTGTAAACCCATTTAAGTCAGTTTTATGGAACAATTACGGTAAGATGTATGATTTTGATGATTTTGGACAGTTCAGATTAACAAAATGACCCGTATTTCTCATTGTATATAGTCTAAGTGTAAAAATGTATTTTTAACGTTAACTAGAACTGTTCAGCTTTATAATAAGTGGTCGACCATCAAAATCGGTCCAGGCATTAGCTGGGAATTCGAATCGCAAGCCACGCTAGACGTCCGAACCAACTTAAAATACTCTAAAATTTAACCCGAAAAATATTTTTTTTTAGAAACGCTTATATCAACATAGTTTTGGATGCAATATTAATTGGTGTAAAATGAATATGTTGAAAATTTTCGTTTTGGAGTTGTAAACACATTTAAATCAATTTTATGGAACAATTACGGAAAGATGTATGATTTTGATGATTTTGGACAGTTCAGATTAAGAAAATGACCCGTATTTCTCATTGTATATAGTCTAAGTGTAAAAATGTATTTTTATCGTTAACTAGAACTGTTCAGCTTTATAATAAGTGGTCGACCATCAAAATCGGTTCAGGCATTAGCTGGGAATTCGAATCGCAAGTCACGCTAGACGTCCGAACCAACTTAAAATACTCTAAAATTTAACCCGAAAAATATTTTTTTTTAGAAACGCTTATATCAACATAGTTTTGGATGCAATATTAATTGGTGTAAAATGAATATGTTGAAAACTTTTGATTTGGAGTTGTAAACCCATTTAAGTCAGTTTTATGGAACAATTACGGAAAGATGTATGATTTTGATGATTTTGGACAGTTCAGATTAACAAAATGACCCGTATTTCTCATTGTATATAGTCTAAGTGCAAAAATGTATTTTTAACGTTAACTAGAACTGTTCAGCTTTATAATAAGTGGTCGACCATCAAAATCGGTTCAGGCATTAGCTGGGAATTCGAATCGCAAGTCACGCTAGACGTCCGAACCAACTTAAAATACTCTAAAATATAACCCGAAAAATATTTTTTTTTAGAAACGCTTATATCAACATAGTTTTGGATGCAATATTAATTGGTGTAAAATAAATATGTTGAAAATTTTTGATTTGGAGTTGTAAGCCCATTTAAGTCAGTTTTATGGAACAATTACGGAAAGATGTATGATTTTGATGATTTTGGACAGTTCAGATTAACAAAATGACCCGTATTTCTCATTGTATATAGTCTAAGTGTAAAAATGTATTTTTAACGTTAACTAGAACTGTTCAGCTTCATAATAAGTGGTCGACCATCAAAATCGGTCCAGGCATTAGCTGGGAATTCGAATCGCAAGTCACGCTAGACGTCCGAACCAACTTAAAATACTCTAAAATTTAACCCGAAAAATATTTTTTTTTAGAAACGCTTATATCAACATAGTTTTGGATGCAATATTAATTGGTGTAAAATGAATATGTTGAACATTTTTGATTTGGAGTTGTAAACCCATTTAAGTCAGTTTTATGGAACAATTACGGAAAGATGTATGATTTTGATGATTTTGGACAGTTCAGATTAACAAAATGACCCGTATTTCTCATTGTATATAGTCTAAGTGTAGAAATGTATTTTTAACGTTAACTAGAACTGTTCAGCTTTATAATAAGTGGTCGACCATCAAAATCGGTCCAGGCATTAGCTGGGAATTCGAATCGCAAGTCACGCTAGACGTCCGAACCAACTTAAAATACTCTAAAATTTAACCCGAAAAATATTTTTTTTTAGAAACGCTTATATCAACATAGTTTTGGATGCAATATTAATTGGTGTAAAATGAATATGTTGAAAATTTTCGTTTTGGAGTTGTAAACACATTTAAGTCAATTTTATGGAACAATTACGGAAAGATGTATGATTTTGATGATTTTGGACAGTTCAGATTAAGAAAATGACCCGTATTTCTCATTGTATATAGTCTAAGTGTAAAAATGTATTTTTATCGTTAACTAGAACTGTTCAGCTTTATAATAAGTGGTCGACCATCAAAATCGGTTCAGGCATTAGCTGGGAATTCGAATCGCAAGTCACGCTAGACGTCCGAACCAGCTTAAAATACTCTAAAATTTTAACCCGAAAAATATTTTTTTTTAGAAACGCTTATATCAACATAGTTTTGGATGCAATATTAATTGGTGTAAAATGAGAATGTTGAAAATTTTTGATTTGGAGTTGTAAACCCATTTAAGTCAGTTTTATGGAACAATTACGGTAAGATGTATGATTTTGATGATTTTGGACAGTTCAGATTAACAAAATGACCCGTATTTCTCATTGTATATAGTCTAAGTGTAAAAATGTATTTTTAACGTTAACTAGAACTGTTCAGCTTTATAATAAGTGGTCGACCATCAAAATCGGTCCAGGCATTAGCTGGGAATTCGAATCGCAAGCCACGCTAGACGTCCGAACCAACTTAAAATACTCTAAAATTTAACCCGAAAAATATTTTTTTTAGAAACGCTTATATCAACATAGTTTTGGATGCAATATTAATTGGTGTAAAATGAATATGTTGAAAATTTTCGTTTTGGAGTTGTAAACACATTTAAATCAATTTTATGGAACAATTACGGAAAGATGTATGATTTTGATGATTTTGGACAGTTCAGATTAAGAAAATGACCCGTATTTCTCATTGTATATAGTCTAAGTGTAAAAATGTATTTTTAACGTTAACTAGAACTGTTCAGCTTTATAATAAGTGGTCGACCATCAAAATCGGTCCAGGCATTAGCTGGGAATTCGAATCGCAAGTCACGCTAGACGTCCGAACCAACTTAAAATACTCTAAAATTTAACCCGAAAAATATTTTTTTTTAGAAACGCTTATATCAACATAGTTTTGGATGCAATATTAATTGGTGTAAAATGAATATGTTGAAAATTTTTGATTTGGAGTTGTAAACCCATTTAAGTCAGTTTTATGGAACAATTACGGAAAGATGTATGATTTTGATGATTTTGGACAATTCAGATTAACAAAATGACCCGTATTTCTCATTGTATATAGTCTAAGTGTAAAAATGTATTTTTAGCGTTAACTAGAACTGTTCAGCTTTATAATAAGTGGTCGACCATCAAAATCGGTTCAGGCATTAGCTGGGAATTCGAATCGCAATTCACGCTTGACGTCCGAACCAACTTAAAATACTCTAAAATTTAACCCGAAAAATATTTTTTTTAGAAACGCTTATATCAACATAGTTTTGGATGCAATATTAATTGGTGTAAAATGAATATGTTGAACATTTTTGATTTGGAGTTGTAAACCCATTTAAGTCAGTTTTATGGAACAATTACGGAAAGATGTATGATTTTGATGATTTTGGACAGTTCAGATTAACAAAATGACAAGTATTTCTCATTGTATATAGTCTAAGTGTAAAAATGTATTTTTATCGTTAACTAGAACTGTTCAGCTTTATAATAAGTGGTCGACCATCAAAATCGGTTCAGGCATTAGCTGGGAATTCGAATCGCAAGTCACGCTAGACGTCCGAACCAACTTAAAATACTCTAAAATTTAACCCGAAAAATATTTTTTTTTAGAAACGCTTATATCAACATAGTTTTGGATGCAATATTAATTGGTGTAAAATGAATATGTTGAAAACTTTTGATTTGGAGTTGTAAACCCATTTAAATCAGTTTTATGGAACAATTACGGAAAGATGTATGATTTTGATGATTTTGGACAGTTCAGATTAACAAAATGACCCGTATTTCTCATTGTATATAGTCTAAGTGCAAAAATGTATTTTTAACGTTAACTAGAACTGTTCAGCTTTATAATAAGTGGTCGACCATCAAAATCGGTTCAGGCATTAGCTGGGAATTCGAATCGCAAGTCACGCTAGACGTCCGAACCAACTTAAAATACTCTAAAATATAACCCGAAAAATATTTTTTTTTAGAAACGCTTATATCAACATAGTTTTGGATGCAATATTAAATGGTGTAAAATAAATATGTTGAAAATTTTTGATTTGGAGTTGTAAGCCCATTTAAGTCAGTTTTATGGAACAATTACGGAAAGATGTATGATTTTGATGATTTTGGACAGTTCAGATTAACAAAATGACCCGTATTTCTCATTGTATATAGTCTAAGTGTAAAAATGTATTTTTAACGTTAACTAGAACTGTTCAGCTTTATAATAAGTGGTCGACCATCAAAATCGGTCCAGGCATTAGCTGGGAATTCGAATCGCAAGTCACGCTAGACGTCCGAACCAACTTAAAATACTCTAAAATTTAACCCGAAAAATATTTTTTTTTAGAAACGCTTATATCAACATAGTTTTGGATGCAATATTAATTGGTGTAAAATGAATATGTTGAAAATTTTTGATTTGGAGTTGTAAACCCATTTAAGTCAGTTTTATGGAACAATTACGGAAAGATGTATGATTTTGATGATTTTGGACAATTCAGATTAACAAAATGACCCGTATTTCTCATTGTATATAGTCTAAGTGTAAAAATGTATTTTTAGCGTTAACTAGAACTGTTCAGCTTTATAATAAGTGGTCGACCATCAAAATCGGTTCAGGCATTAGCTGGGAATTCGAATCGCAATTCACGCTTGACGTCCGAACCAACTTAAAATACTCTAAAATTTAACCCGAAAAATATTTTTTTTAGAAACGCTTATATCAACATAGTTTTGGATGCAATATTAATTGGTGTAAAATGAATATGTTGAAAATTTTTGATTTGGAGTTGTAAACCCATTTAAGTCAGTTTTATGGAACAATTACGGAAAGATGTATGATTTTGATGATTTTGGACAGTTCAGATTAACAAAATGACCCGTATTTCTCATTGTATATAGTCTGTGGGGAACGGATCTTATTTAAATATTTTTTTTTTACCACCAAATGTAACGCTTCCCCCTTAAGTTTTGGAACCTCTGTAATTGACCCTTAAAAGCTTTAAATCAATCTACTGCATATCTCCAGGCGGTGAACAAATTGTATACTTCTAAACGAAGAAAAATAAGAGGAGAAAAAGAATAAATAAAAAAAAAAACACAATACCAATGTGTATGTTAACATTGATTAACTGATGTACTCAGTGGTAATGAGAGCCAAGTGGTATGGGTGAGCAGCCGCAAGAGTCAACGACCGAAATCACCGCATTTTCAAAATACGGTAGTTGCTTAGTGCATAGTACGGTATGAGCGATAGTTATAAAGAGCAGTGACGCGAAGTTCCCTCTCTCTTTAGATTACAGCTGATCTTGACAGACTCATCTCGCAACGTCAGAAGAAGAAAGCTCGTCAGTGTCAACGTCGGTCGATTTTAACCCGGTGTTATTTTAATTTTAAAGTAAAAGTTTTGTTTTTGGGAAAAGGAATAATTCTGAAGTACCAAGTGTTTAATTTAATCGCTTCAAATAAAATAGCAAAAAAAAAAAAAATAAAAAAAACAAAGACTATCAAAACGAATACCATACCAAGTGAGTTAATTTTGTGTTCATTATTGTGATCAAAGTGTATGTGTCGTATTTTTTTACCAAAGGAATATTTCCACTTGGAATAAGTGCAGTCTGCATCCAGAAACATTATCCTCCGTGTATGAAGTGAGACTCTTTGGATCTAAGTATTGTTTTCTTGGAAACAATACATTAATTGGTGAGTACACAGTAATTAATTACCCCACGAAATGAAAGCAAAAATCGAGTAATTTACTGACAAAATTCTCTATTTTGCTTGCATTCGCCCACAGTCTCCTTCATACCGGTGGTTTAGTGATTGGATCATTGTTCCGCCCCACAGTGTAACCAAATTATAGCAAAAGAAGTTCTAACTTTTCAATCACGATTAGTTAGGAACAAAAACCTAAATCAAAAAAAAAAAAAAAGGGGGATCCGGAGTATAAATCACAACGCAGGTCTCATATACAGCGCAGTAGTGTATACCACATCGACTCAACCATTAAAAGATTCTCGAGGACGTAACATCCCAACAGACGATCAACCGGGATACTTAATGTCGTGTTAAACGCACCCGTCATCAAAACCCTCTTACTCACTTATATACATTATATTATATTAACTTATATATATTATATTAATTGTACTAAAATCAAACACTAATTTAGAAAATCAAAAAAAAAAAAAAAAAAGAACTCTTACACACACTTCCTTCAACAATCCCACCCATCCCGTCCGCTGAAGAACAAAAAAAAAAAAATTAATTACGTCAAGATAAGTATACCTAATTCTTTTATCAATGGTAAAGTTCGTAATTATAAATATTCATTAAATTTTTAACAGATTCAAACTAGCATCAATCAACAAATTCCTCGGGCTGGCTGGAAATTATGCATAAGGTCCCCACTCCCCTGGACGAATTAATAAGTAAAAACAAACTATAAGGTATAGTTAAAACTTTATCGGTGAGTCTCCATTTTTATTTTCACCCTACATGGATGTTTATATTTGCGAACCATTTAAAATTTATTATTTGATTTTTGTTTGTGATTGCCAAGGAAGCAATTTTTTTTAAAAACAAAACCCTAAAAGAAAAATAATTACCCTTTGTGGAAAAACAAGAAAAAAAAACCTTGTTCGTTCGTTAGGTACATATATCTTCTCTATCCTCCCCTGCTTCGTGTCGCCTCGTTCCGCGTTTACGTTTCGCCTTTACCCTACCTCTTAACCACGAGTTTATCTACCTTAACCCATAGTGTGAAAAAAAAAAAAACAAAAAAAATTTTATTTTAATATAAAAAAAAAGTAATCGTTCTCCAGAAAAAAAAATATACAAAGAAAAATTGATCACCCAGAATATAGTTTTCAAAGCCATATATATAAATCAAAACAATTTTTGGTGTTGTGAGTTAAATTTGGAATAAGTTTATTAGTAATAAAACGAAACACAATTATCAACCTAATAAATTATATATACGTATCTGCACTATAGTGTCTTTAGAATAGTTTCATAGTAAACAATCTAATTCTGAAGATACTGTATCTGCGTTAAGTTTTAAAAGCTCATTGTTAATGTTCCTAAATTAGTTTAAGTTATTAAATTAAGTTAGTATATGTTAGTATTAGTTATGATTATATTTCTTTCTTTTTTTTAATAAAAGAATTTTAAGGAATTGTACTCCCTGGATTACTTTTTTTTTGCGGTCAAATACTGCCGCATAACCAATGTACACTTAAGATTGTCTTGGGAAATCTCCTCGTAATGGATTTTTAACACTTTTATTTTGGGTGGGCATGATCGCGAATAGGATCTAAGATGGTTTGACGAGGGCGAAGGGAAGAATTTCCTATTAGGGGTTACCAACCGATTGACAAATGGTAACCACGGAAGCTCGCTGATGCTTTTTGAGTATTGGTTTGAGCAGGGGGTGGGAAAATGAAGAGGACTACCTAATCACCTGTGGACTCTTCACCTGGAGAAGCTCATCAGCTGCAGCGCTAGTAATTGTTAGTGGGTGCTAACCTTGGGATACTTCGGGCTTTCTTTTGATAGTTACAGATACTTTCACCTTTATCTGGCATGGAATCGTAACATCGTTCGCTGGCCTAGTATCAAGTACCCTCCCTAACCGACGAGCTAGTACGCGCGGGAGCTAGCATGCCTAGATACTTTGGCCTCGAACACCCTTCTCTTGTTGTTGCCCGGATTGGCTTACGGAGTCCTGTGGCCGGAGTCATAAGGGTGACTTTCGCAAGGGAAGGTTTTGGGACAATGAGGAAAAAGTACAGCTACATTTTCGCTTGTCGAACTTAATTTTTTTTTGGATTTGGTTTCCAGGTACATTGGGTCCTGTTCGAATTGTAGGCTTCATCATTGTCCTGATTATTCCGTTACAGGTGGCGCCCAACGTGGGGCCCGATTTCTCAAGTTTTAGTATCCTTTTATGTCCTTTTTTTGTGGTAGTTAAATTGTGAAAGCAAGTGTATCTTATGTGCTCCTTTTAAAAAAAAACTTTGATGATAGTATCTTTTAAAATTTTCGCTGTGGAAAGTATAGTTCATTTTTTTTATTTTTCTTTTGTCCGGTTGGGGATTTCGTTACGTCCCTAACGTCCGTTGCGAAGAACTTAAAAAATTTAAACAACCAAAATCTTTGTATCTTCATCCAACAGGTACGTGTTAGATAAAGTATCTGTATGATGTGAAGGCAATGGTTGCATGGATTTCTGTTTGGAAACAAAAGACTTTAATGTAAATGGTCCGGTATCGGAAATCCTTTAAGTAATTTCGTTACGACTGATGCCGTTTACAAAATTTTAGTTTTTGTTCATTCTTAACATTTTTTTTTTTTTACTTTTAACAACACAAGGAGTATCACTATTGCTTGTCCAGCAGCCTCCTCTTTTGAAACTAGGTTCTTGTAGCAGGCAATTGATTTTCCTTAGATACTTTTTCATTTTTTTGTTTGTATTAGATACTTTGCTACCACGATAAAACGACGGTACCTTTCAATACAATAATTTATACGAATACCTAGTTGCATTTGATGACTCTCCGGAAATTCTTCCCATTCCGTCAATGTCATACCCGTCGCAATACCTCAGATCGGATCTTGCCCCCCAAAAGCATGTTAATTTCAATTTTGTCAGATACGAAATTTTCGTATTGAAGCGTAGTTCGATTAGATCGAATGTTATTTTAAATTTTAAATATTTTTCTGAATTTATTTAAAAAAATTTTCTTGAGTTTTTCAATCAATAGTGAATTCAACTTTTTTTTTATTATTTTGCATTATTTTTACCTTGAAATTCTCATTTATTTTTTTTTGCTTTTAATTATAGCGTGAATAGTTGAATCTTATTCACTTATGAATTCCCTATTGCTTAGAAATTTTGTTTATCAAATTTTAGTTTGAATCTTAAAATCTTTTTTTTTCTTTTTAAATATTTTTCCCTTTTTTTCAAAATTTTGCAATCATATTTTTTTTGTATTAGATTAACATCTACCTTCTTTTGATAATTATTTTAAAGAAGGCCATAATTGTCGCAAAGGCATTCTATTTTATTTTGTTGCTTAGATACCCCATCTGGGTGTCCTTTTTGGTAACTTTTCGTTTTTTTTGTACCCGGTGTCAAGAGTCTTGAACCAAATATTTTTTTCTGTGGGAAGTTGAGTCCTTTGGACAACACTTAGAGCCAAGCGAATCCTTCTCACCCCTTGGGTAATGCGTGGTCCAAAAAACGTGGGTGTTATAAAGAAATATAATCTCCGACAAAGGAATCGTGGAAACCCCTCAATTACAAACGAACCTTTTAACACCACCATGTCGAATCTGCACAGTTCTCCAATAAATTCGCGCGAACCAGTGCCCACTAATGAAGAAGCGGCTGTGTCTAGCGTACCTCTCCGAGTCCCAGATTCTAATCCAGTCGCCCAATCTAGCCAAAATCCATCGAATCCCAAGTCGACTACTCCATCGAGGGGAGATGAGCCGATCGCCGACTACATTCGTGAGGTTGTTACGGCCGCCGTGGGGGTTAACCGGGCTGAAGATTTTCGCTTCATTAGGGAAGAAATGGAGAGAACTCGTGCTGACATGCGGGAAGAAGTTGCTAGTATCATTCGCGAAACCTTGAATGCGACTACTCCTGTTCATCGTCAACCCGGATACGGAAATAATTCCCTACCGAGGCCTGCTCCAAACTATAATCAGCCTCCTCCCCCTATTCACCCTCCAAATCATTCCTCTGATCGACCTCCGTTACAGCAGCAAACTCGTTTCAGTAATGTAGACGATTTTCTAAATCAGCTAGACAATCTCAGTCTTAATGATCCTCCCCACAGCTCGAATTCGCGCCTTCCGGCCCCGTCTCGATCCAGAGCTCACCATTTCCACAAATGGGGTTTAGTCTTTGACAATAAGAACATGACGGTTGATGATTTTCTGTTTCGATTGGATAGACTCAGGAGTTGTCATGAGGTTGGTTGGGAGGAAATTGGGATGAATTTTCATCAGTTTTTAGGAGGGCAGGTTGAAAACTGGTATTGGGTTTACCTAAAACAAAACCCAACCGTGAATTGGATGGTTCTTAGGCTAGCGTTGATTGAACAATATCGCAGTCTTGAAAGCGATGCAGAGCTGACCCGACAGATGCATGATAGGTTTCAACAACCAGCCGAATCATTTGATGATTTTTATACGGCTATTCAACAGCTTAATAGCCGATTGAGAGTGCCCAAATCCGACAGTGATATTATTCAACTGTTGAAACAGAATGTGCGAAGTCGCATGGGGGAGTTGCTTCTGACTTTTCAGACGAGCAGCTTACCGGAGATGGTTTATGTTTGTCGAAAGGTAGAAAAGTACCAATACGACCACAACCAACGTAATAGGTCGTCTTTTGTTCCTCCATCACGAAGAACTGTTGTGTCGGAAGTTGATGCGGAACCGATTAAAACGTCAGAAGAATGTCCTCCGGTTGTAGAGGCTTTTCAACCTAGAAAAGAAACCCGCAGTTTCACTTGTTGGAACTGTAAAGCTTCCGGTCACTCGTTTTACGATTGTCTCGAGCCACGTAACATTTTTTGTTATAAATGTGGTCGAGAGAATACGTATACGCCCCAGTGTCCGCGATGTTCGGGAAACGATCGGAAGAGCAGTTCGGGATTTCGGGGGAATTGCTCGCAGAGCCTGAACCCGGATTCTTAGAACATTCAACCCACGTAAATGTTTCCCCTCAACGTTCTGTTCCTGTTATTTGTCCAGATGATGTTAACGTAAGTCCTGTTAAACTTCTAAAACGCGTACCAGAGCAACCGGTCATGTCTGTTTCGTCCACTAATAGGCCTCCGCCTAAAACGCTACATGAACGATTAAAAAATTATTACTCAGTACGAGAAAGGATTTTTGGAAAGCCTGCCAACTCGCTTTCAACCAAGGTTTTAAAGCTTCGAAGCAAATTTAAAGCAAAAAAAGATATGCACCACAGCATAGAATCCACGGTTTTGTGTAGCGCAGAAGATCCTCGTCCCTACGCTCAAGTCGTTATCTGTGGAAAACCTTTATTGGGTTTGCTGGATAGCGGGGCTAGTGTGAGTTGTTTGGGTGATGGATCTACGGATTTCTTGAACAATAATAATATATATTTTTCGAAATTCACCTCAAAGATTCGAACCGCTGATGGTAGCTCTAGGCCTATTATAGGAAAAGTAACTCTGAATGTTTTATATAAAGGGATATCAAATCCCATTGAAATGCTGATAGTTCCTTCGTTACAGCAAAGCCTTTATTTGGGAGTAAATTTTTGGAAGGCCTTTAATATTGCTCCACATATCATAAGTGAGCTGACAACTGAAATGTCTTTGCCTTTGACTGATTCGAGTGCTCATGAATTGTCTGAAGTTCAATCCAGGAATCTCAAGGAAGCCATAGATATGTTTCCTTTGTTTGCCACTGCAGGCTTGGGCAAAACTAAACTCGAGGAACATGTGATAGATACGGGGAATGCCGAACCAATTAAGCAACGTCATTACCCTGTGTCTCCAGCGGTGCAGAAACTTCTGTATGATGAATTGGATCGCATGCTCGAAATGGGTGTGATCGAGGAGAGCTCGAGTGCGTGGAACTCCCCGGTAGTCCTTGTCCGTAAGCCCGGTAAAAACCGGATGTGCTTAGACTATCGGAGAGTGAACGGGGTCACCAAAAAGGATGCGTATCCACTTCCTCATATAGAAGGATTGCTAGGACGGCTTTCAGATACCCATTTTATCTCAAGTGTGGATCTGAAAGACGCCTTTTGGCAGATCCCGTTGGAGAAAGAATCCAGGCAGAAGACGGCGTTTACGGTGCCCGGCAGACCCTTGTATCAGTTCAATGTAATGCCGTTTGGTCTATGCAATGCGCCTCAGCGCATGTGTAGACTAATGGACAAAGTTATACCGCATGAACTGAGAGAAAATATATTTGTGTATCTAGATGATCTTTTGATCATTTCGGTTTCATTCGGCGAGCACATCGAGATGTTAAAGCTAGTGGGAAAAAAATTAATGGATGCTGGACTTACCATCAATGTCCAGAAATCTAAGTTTTGTTTCAGGGAACTGAAATACTTAGGCTACATTGTAGGAAACGGATGTTTAAAAACCGATCCGTCTAAAATCTCGGCGATAAACGATTTTCCTATTCCAACCACCCCTCGGCAGGTTAGAAGATTTTTGGGCTTAGCTGGATGGTATAGGCGATTCGTGAAAGACTTTTCCTCATTGGCAACTCCTCTTACAGATACTTTGAAAAAATCAAAAAAATTTGAATTTGATGGTAAGGCGGTTGTATCTTTCAACAAAATCAAGAGCATGCTTACCTCTGCTCCAATTCTTACTAATCCAGAATTTTCGAAGGAATTTATTATTCTTTGTGATGCGTCGGCATCCGGTATTGGTTGTGTGTTGTGTCAAATGGACGCAAATGGTAATGAGAGGCCAATATGCTACTACTCGCATAAGTTAAATGCTGCTCAACGCAACTACAGTGTCACCGAACGAGAGTGTTTAGCGGCAGTCATGGGCGTCCAAAAGTTTAGGGCATATGTGGAAGGTCATCCGTTTAAGATCATTACCGACCATTCAAGTTTGAAGTGGCTGATGAATCAAAAAGATCTTAGTGGTCGATTAGCCAGATGGAGCCTGAAACTACAGGGGTTCGATTTCAGCATAGAACATCGAAAAGGTTCGCAGAACGTTGTGCCTGATGCCTTATCTCGGGTATATGAGGTGAATGCTCTGCAACTGGATGCTTCTGCTGAAAAGGATCCTACCGATGTGTTGCATATTGATCTTGAAGACCCCAGTTTTAAATCTGAGGAATACTACACTATCATTGACAACATCGAAAAGCAAAAAGATCAGCTACCTGACCTTCAAGTTACGAACGGTTTCGTATACAAGAAGGTCAAACATTGCACAGGAGATCCACTCGAGGATGACCTCGCGTGGAGACTCTGGGTTCCTGAAGGGCTGACCGAACAACTGATCGAGTTGGCTCATCGGCCTCCTCGAGCTTCGCATGGCGGTATAGCAAAAACGATGTACCGACTTCGTCAAAGATTCTTTTGGCCAAACATGGCTTCCCAAGTAAGGGCATACATCTCCAATTGCACTGTATGCAAAATGACCAAAGCTCCCAATGCCATTTTAAGACCACCTATGGGTAAGGCGTTCTTAGTCGATCGTCCTTTTCAAATGATCTATATTGATTTCCTTGGTCCTTATCCTCGTTCCAAATCGGGAAATACACACATAATTATAGCCCTTGACCAATTGACCAAATTCGTTTTAATTAAACCTTTAAGGAAAGCCACCACCGATACTACCTTAAATTTCCTACAAGAGCAGATATTCTGTATCTTTGGCGTTCCTGAAACCATATTGTCGGACAATGGGAAACAATTTACCAGCAATGAGTTCGCCAAACGGATGAAATTATATGGAATCAACCACCTAAGGACCGCTTCATACTCTCCTCAGGCGAACGCCAGTGAGAGAGTAAATCGTTCGTTATTGGCAGCAATTCGGTCGTATATCGATACTGACCAAAGAAATTGGGATGAGCAGCTTCCGTCTATAGCTTGCGCGCTTCGAACGACTGTTCACACGGCAATTGGTACCTCACCTTATGAGGCCCTGTTTGGACGACAAATCGCTGAACACGGGTCCGACTATAAAATACTGCGAATGTTGGGATGTCTTAACGATTCGGAAATGAAACTTTTGTCAAAGTCTGACCAGCTGAATATTTTCCACTCCCAAATTCGAAAGTCTTTGCAAAAATCCCATTTAAATATGGAGAAAATCTATAATACGAGAAGCAGAACTATGAGATATTCGGTAGGGGATGAAGTGTTTCGACGAAATTTTATTTTGAGCGATGCTTCTAAGCATATAAGCGCTAAACTAAGCCCCAAATTCGTTAAAATGAACATAAAAAGGGCCGTCGGTAACAACTTATATGAACTGGAAGATATGCATGGAAAGTGTGTAGGAGTATACCACTGCAAAGATTTACGCAAATAGCTAAAGTATTTATCCCGGCTAGCCTAGTCTGTGCATGAGACACTTTATTTCAAAATTGCCTTCTATACTACATCCGTTCTTTTTCATCGTCTTTTCGTTCGTCTGAACTCACGAAAAGAAGATGTTGTGTGGGGAACGGATCTTATTTACATATTTTTTTTTTTACCACCAAATGTAACGCTTCCCCCTTAAGTTTTGGAACCTCTGTAATTGACCCTTAAAAGCTTTAAATCAATCTACTGCATATCTCCAGGCGGTGAACAAATTGTATACTTCTAAACGAAGAAAAATAAGAGGAGAAAAAGAATAAATAAAAAAAAAAAACACAATACCAATGTGTATGTTAACATTGATTAACTGATGTACTCAGTGGTAATGAGAGCCAAGTGGTATGGGTGAGCAGCCGCAAGAGTCAACGACCGAAATCACCGCATTTTCAAAATACGGTAGTTGCTTAGTGCATAGTACGGTATGAGCGATAGTTATAAAGAGCAGTGACGCGAAGTTCCCTCTCTCTTTAGATTACAGCTGATCTTGACAGACTCATCTCGCAACGTCAGAAGAAGAAAGCTCGTCAGTGTCAACGTCGGTCGATTTTAACCCGGTGTTATTTTAATTTTAAAGTAAAAGTTTTGTTTTTGGGAAAAGGAATAATTCTGAAGTACCAAGTGTTTAATTTAATCGCTTCAAATAAAATAGCAAAAAAAAAAAATAAAAAAAACAAAGACTATCAAAACGAATACCATACCAAGTGAGTTAATTTTGTGTTCATTATTGTGATCAAAGTGTATGTGTCGTATTTTTTTACCAAAGGAATATTTCCACTTGGAATAAGTGCAGTCTGCATCCAGAAACATTATCCTCCGTGTATGAAGTGAGACTCTTTGGATCTAAGTATTGTTTTCTTGGAAACAATACATTAATTGGTGAGTACACAGTAATTAATTACCCCACGAAATGAAAGCAAAAATCGAGTAATTTACTGACAAAATTCTCTATTTTGCTTGCATTCGCCCACAGTCTCCTTCATACCGGTGGTTTAGTGATTGGATCATTGTTCCGCCCCACAGTGTAACCAAATTATAGCAAAAGAAGTTCTAACTTTTCAATCACGATTAGTTAGGAACAAAAACCTAAATCAAAAAAAAAAAAAAGGGGGATCCGGAGTATAAATCACAACGCAGGTCTCATATACAGCGCAGTAGTGTATACCACATCGACTCAACCATTAAAAGATTCTCGAGGACGTAACATCCCAACAGACGATCAACCGGGATACTTAATGTCGTGTTAAACGCACCCGTCATCAAAACCCTCTTACTCACTTATATACATTATATTATATTAACTTATATATATTATATTAATTGTACTAAAATGAAACACTAATTTAGAAAATCAAAAAAAAAAAAAAAAAAAGAACTCTTACACACACTTCCTTCAACAATCCCACCCATCCCGTCCGCTGAAGAACAAAAAAAAAAAAATTAATTACGTCAAGATAAGTATACCTAATTCTTTTATCAATGGTAAAGTTCGTAATTATAAATATTCATTAAATTTTTAACAGATTCAAACTAGCATCAATCAACAAATTCCTCGGGCTGGCTGGAAATTATGCATAAGGTCCCCACTCCCCTGGACGAATTAATAAGTAAAAACAAACTATAAGGTATAGTTAAAACTTTATCGGTGAGTCTCCATTTTTATTTTCACCCTACATGGATGTTTATATTTGCGAACCATTTAAAATTTATTATTTGATTTTTGTTTGTGATTGCCAAGGAAGCAATTTTTTTTAAAAACAAAACCCTAAAAGAAAAATAATTACCCTTTGTGGAAAAACAAGAAAAAAAAAACCTTGTTCGTTCGTTAGGTACATATATCTTCTCTATCCTCCCCTGCTTCGTGTCGCCTCGTTCCGCGTTTACGTTTCGCCTTTACCCTACCTCTTAACCACGAGTTTATCTACCTTAACCCATAGTGTGAAAAAAAAAAAAAAACAAAAAAAATTTTATTTTAATATAAAAAAAAAGTAATCGTTCTCCAGAAAAAAAAATATACAAAGAAAAATTGATCACCCAGAATATAGTTTTCAAAGCCATATATATAAATCAAAACAATTTTTGGTGTTGTGAGTTAAATTTGGAATAAGTTTATTAGTAATAAAACGAAACACAATTATCAACCTAATAAATTATATATACGTATCTGCACTATAGTGTCTTTAGAATAGTTTCATAGTAAACAATCTAATTCTGAAGATACTGTATCTGCGTTAAGTTTTAAAAGCTCATTGTTAATGTTCCTAAATTAGTTTAAGTTATTAAATTAAGTTAGTATATGTTAGTATTAGTTATGATTATATTTCTTTCTTTTTTTTAATAAAATAATTTTAAGGAATTGTACTCCCTAGATTACTTTTTTTTTGCGGTCAAATACTGCCGCATAACCAATGTACACTTAAGATTGTCTTGGGAAATCTCCTCGTAATGGATTTTTAACACTTTTATTTTGGGTGGGCATGATCGCGAATAGGATCTAAGATGGTTTGACGAGGGCGAAGGGAAGAATTTCCTATTAGGGGTTACAAACCGATTGACAAATGGTAACCACGGAAGCTCGCTGATGCTTTTTGAGTATTGGTTTGAGCAGGGGGTGGGAAAATGAAGAGGACTACCTAATCACCTGTGGACTCTTCACCTGGAGAAGCTCATCAGCTGCAGCGCTAGTAATTGTTAGTGGGTGCTAACCTTGGGATACTTCGGGCTTTCTTTTGATAGTTACAGATACTTTCACCTTTATCTGGCATGGAATCGTAACATCGTTCGCTGGCCTAGTATCAAGTACCCTCCCTAACCGACGAGCTAGTACGCGCGGGAGCTAGCATGCCTAGATACTTTGGCCTCGAACACCCTTCTCTTGTTGTTGCCCGGATTGGCTTACGGAGTCCTGTGGCCGGAGTCATAAGGGTGACTTTCGCAAGGGAAGGTTTTGGGACAATGAGGAAAAAGGACAGCTACATTTTCGCTTGTCGAACTTAATTTTTTTTTGGATTTGGTTTCCAGGTACATTGGGTCCTGTTCGAATTGTAGGCTTCATCATTGTCCTGATTATTCCGTTACAAGTCTAAGTGTAAAAATGTATTTTTAACGTTAACTAGAACTGTTCAGCTTTATAATAAGTGGTCGACCATCAAAATCGGTCCAGGCATTAGCTGGGAATTCGAATCGCAAGTCACGCTAGACGTCCGAACCAACTTAAAATACTCTAAAATTTAACCCGAAAAATATTTTTTTTTAGAAACGCTTATATCAACATAGTTTTGGATGCAATATTAATTGGTGTAAAATGAATATGTTGAAAATTTTTGATTTGGAGTTGTAAACCCATTTAAGTCAGTTTTATGGAACAATTACGGAAAGATGTATGATTTTGATGATTTTGGACAGTTCAGATTAACAAAATGACCCGTATTTCTCATTGTATATAGTCTAAGTGCAAAAATGTATTTTTAACGTTAACTAGAACTGTTCAGCTTTATAATAAGTGGTCGACCATCAAAATCGGTCCAGGCATTAGCTGGGAATTCGAATCGCAAGTCACGCTTGACGTCCGAACCAACTTAAAATACTCTTAAATTCAACCCGAAAAATATTTTTTTTTAGAAACGCTTATATCAACATAGTTTTGGATGCAATATTAATTGGTGTAAAATGAATATGTTGAAAATTTTCGTTTTGGAGTTGTAAACACATTTAAGTCAATTTTATGGAACAATTACGGAAAGATGTATGATTTTGATGATTTTGGACAGTTCAGATTAAGAAAATGACCCGTATTTCTCATTGTATATAGTCTAAGTCTCATATACAGCGCAGTAGTGTATACCACATCGACTCAACCATTAAAAGATTCTCGAGGACGTAACATCCCAACAGACGATCAACCGGGATACTTAATGTCGTGTTAAACGCACCCGTCATCAAAACCCTCTTACTCACTTATATACATTATATTATATTAACTTATATATATTATATTAATTGTACTAAAATCAAACACTAATTTAGAAAATCAAAAAAAAAAAAAAAAAAGAACTCTTACACACACTTCCTTCAACAATCCCACCCATCCCGTCCGCTGAAGAACAAAAAAAAAAATTAATTACGTCAAGATAAGTATACCTAATTCTTTTATCAATGGTAAAGTTCGTAATTATAAATATTCATTAAATTTTTAACAGATTCAAACTAGCATCAATCAACAAATTCCTCGGGCTGGCTGGAAATTATGCATAAGGTCCCCACTCCCCTGGACGAATTAATAAGTAAAAACAAACTATAAGGTATAGTTTAAACTTTATCGGTGAGTCTCCATTTTTATTTTCACCCTACATGGATGTTTATATTTGCGAACCATTTAAAATTTATTATTTGATTTTTGTTTGTGATTGCCAAGGAAGCAATTTTTTTTAAAAACAAAACCCTAAAAGAAAAATAATTACCCTTTGTGGAAAAACAAGAAAAAAAAACCTTGTTCGTTCGTTAGGTACATATATCTTCTCTATCCTCCCCTGCTTCGTGTCGCCTCGTTCCGCGTTTACGTTTCGCCTTTACCCTACCTCTTAACCACGAGTTTATCTACCTTAACCCATAGTGTGAAAAAAAAAAAAAAAAACAAAAAAAATTTTATTTTAATATAAAAAAAAAGTAATCGTTCCCCAGAAAAAAAAATATACAAAGAAAAATTGATCACCCAGAATATAGTTTTCAAAGCCATATATATAAATCAAAACAATTTTTGGTGTTGTGAGTTAAATTTGGAATAAGTTTATTAGTAATAAAACGAAACACAATTATCAACCTAATAAATTATATATACGTATCTGCACTATAGTGTCTTTAGAATAGTTTCATAGTAAACAATCTAATTCTGAAGATACTGTATCTGCGTTAAGTTTTAAAAGCTCATTGTTAATGTTCCTAAATTAGTTTAAGTTATTAAATTAAGTTAGTATATGTTAGTATTAGTTATGATTATATTTCTTTCTTTTTTTTAATAAAAGAATTTTAAGGAATTGTACTCCCTGGATTACTTTTTTTTTGCGGTCAAATACTGCCGCATAACCAATGTACACTTAAGATTGTCTTGGGAAATCTCCTCGTAATGGATTTTTAACACTTTTATTTTGGGTGGGCATGATCGCGAATAGGATCTAAGATGGTTTGACGAGGGCGAAGGGAAGAATTTCCTATTAGGGGTTACCAACCGATTGACAAATGGTAACCACGGAAGCTCGCTGATGCTTTTTGAGTATTGGTTTGAGCAGGGGGTGGGAAAATGAAGAGGACTACCTAATCACCTGTGGACTCTTCACCTGGAGAAGCTCATCAGCTGCAGCGCTAGCAATTGTTAGTGGGTGCTAACCTTGGGATACTTCGGGCTCTCTTTTGATAGTTACAGATACTTTCACCTTTATCTGGCATGGAATCGTAACATTGTTCGCTGGCCTAGTATCAAGTACCCTCCCTAACCGACGAGCTAGTACGCGCGGGAGCTAGCATGCCTAGATACTTTGGCCTCGAACACCCTTCTCTTGTTGTTGCCCGGATTGGCTTACGGAGTCCTGTGGCCGGAGTCATAAGGGTGACTTTCGCAAGGGAAGGTTTTGGGACAATGAGGAAAAAGGACAGCTACATTTTCGCTTGTCGAACTTAATTTTTTTTTGGATTTGGTTTCCAGGTACATTGGGTCCTGTTCGAATTGTAGGCTTCATCATTGTCCTGATTATTCCGTTACAAGTCTAAGTGTAAAAATGTATTTTTAACGTTAACTAGAACTGTTCAGCTTTATAATAAGTGGTCGACCATCAAAATCGGTCCAGGCATTAGCTGGGAATTCGAATCGCAAGTCACGCTAGACGTCCGAACCAACTTAAAATACTCTAAAATTTAACCCGAAAAATATTTTTTTTAGAAACGCTTATATCAACATAGTTTTGGATGCAATATTAATTGGTGTAAAATGAATATGTTGAAAATTTTCGTTTTGGAGTTGTAAACACATTTAAGTCAATTTTATGGAACAATTACGGAAAGATGTATGATTTTGATGATTTTGGACAGTTCAGATTAACAAAATTACCCGTATTTCTCATTGTATATAGTCTAAGTGTAAAAATGTATTTTTAACGTTAAGTAGAACTGTTCAGCTTTATAATAAGTGGTCGACCATCAAAATCGGTCCAGGCATTAGCTGGGAATTCGAATCGCAAGTCACGCTAGACGTCCGAACCAACTTAAAATACTCTAAAATTTAACCCGAAAAATATTTTTTTTTAGAAACGCTTATATCAACATAGTTTTGGATGCAATATTAATTGGTGTAAAATGAATATGTTGAAAATTTTTGATTTGGAGTTGTAAACCCATTTAAGTCAGTTTTATGGAACAATTACGGAAAGATGTATGATTTTGATGATTTTGGACAGTTCAGATTAACAAAATGACCCGTATTTCTCATTGTATATAGTCTAAGTGCAAAAATGTACTTTTAACGTTAACTAGAACTGTTCAGCTTTATAATAAGTGGTCGACCATCAAAATCGGTCCAGGCATTAGCTGGGAATTCGAATCGCAAGTCACGCTTGACGTCCGAACCAACTTAAAATACTCTAAAATTTAACCCGAAAAATATTTTTTTTTAGAAACGCTTATATCAACATAGTTTTGGATGCAATATTAATTGGTGTAAAATGAATATGTTGAAAATTTTCGTTTTGGAGTTGTAAACACATTTAAGTCAATTTTATGGAACAATTACGGAAAGATGTATGATTTTGATGATTTTGGACAGTTCAGATTAAGAAAATGGCCCGTATTTCTCATTGTATATAGTCTAAGTGTAAAAATGTATTTTTATCGTTAACTAGAACTGTTCAGCTTTATAATAAGTGGTGGACCATCAAAATCGGTTCAGGCATTAGCTGGGAATTCGAATCGCAAGTCACGCTAGACGTCCGAACCAACTTAAAATACTCTAAAATTTAACCCGAAAAATATTTTTTTTTAGAAACGCTTATATCAACATAGTTTTGGATGCAATATTAATTGGTGTAAAATGAATATGTTGAAAATTTTTGATTTGGAGTTGTAAACCCATTTAAGTCAGTTTTATGGAACAATTACGGAAAGATGTATGATTTTGATGATTTTGGACAGTTCAGATTAAGAAAATGACCCGTATTTCTCATTGTATATAGTCTAAGTGTAAAAATGTATTTTAAACGTTAACTAGAACTGTTCAGCTTTATAATAAGTGGTCGACCATCAAAATCGGTTCAGGCATTAGCTGGGAATTCGAATCGCAAGTCACGCTAGACGTCCGAACCAACTTAAAATACTCTAAAATTTAACCCGAAAAATATTTTTTTTTAGAAACGCTTATATCAACATAGTTTTGGATGCAATATTAATTGGTGTAAAATGAATATGTTGAAAATTTTTGATTTGGAGTTGTAAACCCATTTAAGTCAGTTTTATGGAACAATTACGGAAAGATGTATGATTTTGATGATTTTGGACAGTTCAGATTAACAAAATGACCCGTATTTCTCATTGTATATAGTCTAAGTGCAAAAATGTATTTTTAACGTTAACTAGAACTGTTCAGCTTTATAATAAGTGGTCGACCATCAGAATCGGTCCAGGCATTAGCTGGGAATTCGAATCGCAAAACACGCTTGACGTCCGAACCAACTTAAAATACTCTAAAATTTAACCCGAAAAATATTTTTTTTTAGAAACGCTTATATCAACATAGTTTTGGATGCAATATTAATTGGTGTAAAATGAATATGTTGAAAATTTTCGTTTTGGAGTTGTAAACACATTTAAGTCAATTTTATGGAACAATTACGGAAAGATGTATGATTTTGATGATTTTGGACAGTTCAGATTAAGAAAATGACCCGTATTTCTCATTGTATATAGTCTAAGTGTAAAAATGTATTTTTATCGTTAACTAGAGCTGTTCAGCTTTATAATAAGTGGTCGAGCATCAAAATCGGTTCAGGCATTAGCTGGGAATTCGAATCGCAAGTCACGCTAGACGTCCGAACCAACTTAAAATACTCTAAAATTTAACCCGAAAAATATTTTTTTTTAGAAACGCTTATATCAACATAGTTTTGGATGCAATATTAATTGGTGTAAAATAAATATGTTGAAAATTTTTGATTTGGAGTTGTAAACCCATTTAAGTCAGTTTAATGGAACAATTACGGAAAGATGTATGATTTTGATGATTTTCTCATTGTATATAGTCTAAGTGTAAAAATGTATTTTTAACGTTAACTAGAACTGTTCAGCTTTATAATAAGTGGTCGACCATCAAAATCGGTCCAGGCATTAGCTGGGAATTCGAATCGCAAGTCACGCTAGACGTCCGAACCAACTTAAAATACTCTAAAATTTAACCCGAAAAATATTTTTTTTTAGAAACGCTTATATCAACATAGTTTTGGATGCAATATTAATTGGTGTAAATTGAATATGTTGAAAATTTTTGATTTGGAGTTGTAAACCCATTTAAGTCAGTTTTATGGAACAATTACGGAAAGATGTATGATTTTGATGATTTTGGACAGTTCAGATTAACAAAATGACCCGTATTTCTCATTGTATATAGTCTAAGTGTAAAAATGTATTTTTATCGTTAACTAGAACTGTTCAGCTTTATAATAAGTGGTCGACCATCGAAATCGGTCCAGGCATTAGCTGGGAATTCGAATCGCAAGTCACGCTAGACGTCCGAACCAACTTAAAATACTCTAAAATTTAACCCGAAAAATATTTTTTTTAGAAACGCTTATATCAACATAGTTTTGGATGCAATATTAATTGGTGTAAAATGAATATGTTGAAAATTTTCGTTTTGGAGTTGTAAACACATTTAAGTCAATTTTATGGAACAATTACGGAATGATGTATGATTTTGATGATTTTGGACAGTTCAGATTAAGAAAATGACCCGTATTTCTCATTGTATATAGTCTAAGTGTAAAAATGTATTTTTAACGTTAACTAGAACTGTTCAGCTTTATAATAAGTGGTCGACCATCAAAATCGGTCCAGGCATTAGCTGGGAATTCGAATCGCAAGTCACGCTTGACGTCCGAACCAACTTAAAATACTCTTAAATTTAACCCGAAAAATATTTTTTTTTAGAAACGCTTATATCAACATAGTTTTGGATGCAATATTAATTGGTGTAAAATGAATATGTTGAAAATTTTCGTTTTGGAGTTGTAAACACATTTAAGTCAATTTTATGGAACAATTACGGAAAGATGTATGATTTTGATGATTTTGGACAGTTCAGATTAAGAAAATGACCCGTATTTCTCATTGTATATAGTCTAAGTGTAAAAATGTATTTTTAGCGTTAACTAGAACTGTTCAGCTTTATAATAAGTGGTCGACCATCAAAATCGGTCCAGGCATTAGCTGGGAATTCGAATCGCAAGTCACGCTTGACGTCCGAACCAACTTTAAATACTCTAAAATTTAACCCGAAAAATATTTTTTTTTAGAAACGCTTATATCAACATAGTTTTGGATGCAATATTAATTGGTGTAAAATGAATATGTTGGAAATTTTCGTTTTGGAGTTGTAAACACATTTAAGTCAATTTTATGGAACAATTACGGAAAGATGTATGATTTTGATGATTTTGGACAGTTCAGATTAAGAAAATGACCCGTATTTCTCATTGTATATAGTCTAAGTGTAAAAATGTATTTTTAACGTTAACTAGAATTGTTCAGCTTTATAATAAGTGGTCGACCATCAAAATCGGTCCAGGCATTAGCTGGGAATTCGAATCGCAAGTCACGCTTTACGTCCGAACCAACTTAAAATACTCTAAAATTTAACCCGAAAAATATTTTTTTTAGAAACGCTTATATCAACATAGTTTTGGATGCAATATTAATTGGTGTAAAATGAATATGTTGAAAATTTTTGATTTGGAGTTGTAAACCCATTTAAGTCAGTTTTATGGAACAATTACGGAAAGATGTATGATTTTGATGATTTTGGACAGTTCAGATTAAGAAAATGACCCGTATTTCTCATTGTATATAGTCTAAGTGTAAAAATGTATTTTTATCGTTAACTAGAACCGTTCAGCTTTATAATAAGTGGTCGACCATCAAAATCGGTCCAGGCATTAGCTGGGAATTCGAATCGCAAGTCACGCTTGACGTCCGAACCAACTTTAAATACTCTAAAATTTAACCCGAAAAATATTTTTTTTTAGAAACGCTTATATCAACATAGTTTTGGATGCAATATTAATTGGTGTAAAATGAATATGTTGGAAATTTTCGTTTTGGAGTTGTAAACACATTTAAGTCAATTTTATGGAACAATTACGGAAAGATGTATGATTTTGATGATTTTGGACAGTTCAGATTAAGAAAATGACCCGTATTTCTCATTGTATATAGTCTAAGTGTAAAAATGTATTTTTAGCGTTAACTAGAACTGTTCAGCTTTATAATAAGTGGTCGACCATCAAAATCGGTCCAGGCATTAGCTGGGAATTCGAATCGCAAGTCACGCTTGACGTCCGAACCAACTTTAAATACTCTAAAATTTAACCCGAAAAATATTTTTTTTTAGAAACGCTTATATCAACATAGTTTTGGATGCAATATTAATTGGTGTAAAATGAATATGTTGGAAATTTTCGTTTTGGAGTTGTAAACACATTTAAGTCAATTTTATGGAACAATTACGGAAAGATGTATGATTTTGATGATTTTGGACAGTTCAGATTAAGAAAATGACCCGTATTTCTCATTGTATATAGTCTAAGTGTAAAAATGTATTTTTAACGTTAACTAGAACTGTTCAGCTTTATAATAAGTGGTCGACCATCAAAATCGGTCCAGGCATTAGCTGGGAATTCGAATCGCAAGTCACGCTTTACGTCCGAACCAACTTAAAATACTCTAAAATTTAACCCGAAAAATATTTTTTTTAGAAACGCTTATATCAACATAGTTTTGGATGCAATATTAATTGGTGTAAAATGAATATGTTGAAAATTTTTGATTTGGAGTTGTAAACCCATTTAAGTCAGTTTTATGGAACAATTACGGAAAGATGTATGATTTTGATGATTTTGGACAGTTCAGATTAAGAAAATGACCCGTATTTCTCATTGTATATAGTCTAAGTGTAAAAATGTATTTTTATCGTTAACTAGAACCGTTCAGCTTTATAATAAGTGGTCGACCATCAAAATCGGTCCAGGCATTAGCTGGGAATTCGAATCGCAAGTCACGCTTGACGTCCGAACCAACTTTAAATACTCTAAAATTTAACCCGAAAAATATTTTTTTTTAGAAACGCTTATATCAACATAGTTTTGGATGCAATATTAATTGGTGTAAAATGAATATGTTGAAAATTTTTGATTTGGAGTTGTAAACCCATTTAAGTCAGTTTTATGGAACAATTACGGAAAGATGTATGATTTTGATGATTTTGGACAGTTCAGATTAACAAAATGACCCCTATTTCTCATTGTATATAGTCTAAGTGCAAAAATGTATTTTTAACGTTAACTAGAACTGTTCAGCTTCATAATAAGTGGTCGACCATCAAAATCGGTCCAGGCATTAGCTGGGAATTCGAATCGCAAGTCACGCTAGACGTCCGAACCAACTTAAAATACTCTAAAATTTAACCCGAAAAATATTTTTTTTTAGAAACGCTTATATCAACATAGTTTTGGATGCAATATTAATTGGTGTAAAATGAATATGTTGAAAATTTTTGATTTGGAGTTGTAAACCCATTTAAGTCAGTTTTATGGAACAATTACGGAAAGATGTATGATTTTGATGATTTTGGACAGTTCAGATTAACAAAATGACCCGTATTTCTCATTGTATATAGTCTAAGTGTAAAAATGTATTTTTAACGTTAACTAGAACTGTTCAGCTTTATAATAAGTGGTCGACCATCAAAATCGGTCCAGGCATTAGCTGGGAATTCGAATCGCAAGTCACGCTTGACGTCCGAACCAACTTAAAATACTCTTAAATTTAACCCGAAAAATATTTTTTTTTAGAAACGCTTATATCAACATAGTTTTGGATGCAATATTAATTGGTGTAAAATGAATATGTTGAAAATTTTCGTTTTGGAGTTGTAAACACATTTAAGTCAATTTTATGGAACAATTACGGAAAGATGTATGATTTTGATGATTTTGGACAGTTCAGATTAAGAAAATGACCCGTATTTCTCATTGTATATAGTCTAAGTGTAAAAATGTATTTTTATCGTTAACTAGAACTGTTCAGCTTTATAATAAGTGGTCGACCATCAAAATCGGTCCAGGCATTAGCTGGGAATTCGAATCGCAAGTCACGCTTGACGTCCGAACCAACTTTAAATACTCTAAAATTTAACCCGAAAAATATTTTTTTTTAGAAACGCTTATATCAACATAGTTTTGGATGCAATATTAATTGGTGTAAAATGAATATGTTGAAAATTTTCGTTTTGGAGTTGTAAACACATTTAAGTCAATTTTATGGAACAATTACGGAAAGATGTATGATTTTGATGATTTTGGACAGTTCAGATTAAGAAAATGACCCGTATTTCTCATTGTATATAGTCTAAGTGTAAAAATGTATTTTTAGCGTTAACTAGAACTGTTCAGCTTTATAATAAGTGGTCGACCATCAAAATCGGTCCAGGCATTAGCTGGGAATTCGAATTGCAAGTCACGCTAGACGTCCGAACCAACTTAGAATACTCTAAAATTTAACCCGAAAAATTTTTTTTTTTAGAAACGCTTATATCAACATAGTTTTGGATGCAATATTAATTGGTGTAAAATGAATATGTTGAAAATTTTTGATTTGGAGTTGTAAACCCATTTAAGTCAGTTTTATGGAACAATTACGGAAAGATGTATGATTTTGATGATTTTGGACAGTTCAGATTAACAAAATGACCCGTATTTCTCATTGTATATAGTCTAAGTGAAAGAATGTATTTTTATCGTTAACTAGAACTGTTCAGCTTTATAATAAGTGGTCGACCATCAAAATCGGTCCAGGCATTAGCTGGGAATTCGAATCGCAAGTCACGCTAGACGTCCGAACCAAATTAAAATACTCTAAAATTTAACCCGAAAAATATTTTTTTTAGAAACGCTTATATCAACATAGTTTTGGATGCAATATTAATTGGTGTAAAATGAATATGTTGAAAATTTTCGTTTTGGAGTTGTAAACACATTTAAGTCAATTTTATGGAACAATTGCGGAATGATGTATGATTTTGATGATTTTGGACAGTTCAGATTAAGAAAATGACCCGTATTTCTCATTGTATATAGTCTAAGTGTAAAAATGTATTTTTTTCGTTAACTAGAACTGTTCAGCTTTATAATAAGTGGTCGACCATCAAAATCGGTTCAGGCATTAGCTGGGAATTCGAATCGCAAGTCACGCTAGACGTCCGAACCAACTTAAAATACTCTAAAATTTAACCCGAAAAATTTTTTTTTTTAGAAACGCTTATATCAACATAATTTTGGATGCAATATTAATTGGTGTAAAATGAATATGTTGAAAATTTTTGATTTGGAGTTGTAAACCCATTTAAGTCAGTTTTATGGAACAATTACGGAAAGATGTATGATTTTGATGATTTTGGACAGTTCAGATTAACAAAATGACCCGTATTTCTCATTGTATATAGTCTAAGTGTAAGAATGTATTTTTAACGTTAACTAGAACTGTTCAGCTTTATAATAAGTGGTCGACCATCAAAATCGGTCCAGGCATTAGCTGGGAATTCGAATCGCAAGTCACGCTTGACGTCCGAACCAACTTAAAATACTCTTAAATTTAACCCGAAAAATATTTTTTTTTAGAAACGCTTGTATCAACATAGTTTTGGATGCAATATTAATTGGTGTAAAATGAATATGTTGAAAATTTTCGTTTTGGAGTTGTAAACACATTTAAGTCAATTTTATGGAACAATTACGGAAAGATGTATGATTTTGATGATTTTGGACAGTTCAGATTAAGAAAATGACCCGTATTTCTCATTGTATATAGTCTAAGTGTAAAAATGTATTTTTAGCGTTAACTAGAACTGTTCAGCTTTATAATAAGTGGTCGACCATCAAAATCGGTCCAGGCATTAGCTGGGAATTCGAATCGCAAGTCACGCTTGACGTCCGAACCAACTTTAAATACTCTAAAATTTAACCCGAAAAATATTTTTTTTTAGAAACGCTTATATCAACATAGTTTTGGATGCAATATTAATTGGTGTAAAATGAATATGTTGGAAATTTTCGTTTTGGAGTTGTAAACACATTTAAGTCAATTTTATGGAACAATTACGGAAAGATGTATGATTTTGATGATTTTGGACAGTTCAGATTAAGAAAATGACCCGTATTTCTCATTGTATATAGTCTAAGTGTAAAAATGTATTTTTAACGTTAACTAGAACTGTTCAGCTTTATAATAAGTGGTCGACCATCAAAATCGGTCCAGGCATTAGCTGGGAATTCGAATCGCAAGTCACGCTTTACGTCCGAACCAACTTAAAATACTCTAAAATTTAACCCGAAAAATATTTTTTTTAGAAACGCTTATATCAACACAGTTTTGGATGCAATATTAATTGGTGTAAAATGAATATGTTGAAAATTTTTGATTTGGAGTTGTAAACCCATTTAAGTCAGTTTTATGGAACAATTACGGAAAGATGTATGATTTTGATGATTTTGGACAGTTCAGATTAAGAAAATGACCCGTATTTCTCATTGTATATAGTCTAAGTGTAAAAATGTATTTTTATCGTTAACTAGAACCGTTCAGCTTTATAATAAGTGGTCGACCATCAAAATCGGTCCAGGCATTAGCTGGGAATTCGAATCGCAAGTCACGCTTGACGTCCGAACCAACTTTAAATACTCTAAAATTTAACCCGAAAAATATTTTTTTTTAGAAACGCTTATATCAACATAGTTTTGGATGCAATATTAATTGGTGTAAAATGAATATGTTGGAAATTTTCGTTTTGGAGTTGTAAACACATTTAAGTCAATTTTATGGAACAATTACGGAAAGATGTATGATTTTGATGATTTTGGACAGTTCAGATTAAGAAAATGACCCGTATTTCTCATTGTATATAGTCTAAGTGTAAAAATGTATTTTTAACGTTAACTAGAACTGTTCAGCTTCATAATAAGTGGTCGACCATCAAAATCGGTCCAGGCATTAGCTGGGAATTCGAATCGCAAGTCACGCTTGACGTCCGAACCAACTTAAAATACTCTAAAATTTAACCCGAAAAATATTTTTTTTAGAAACGCTTATATCAACATAGTTTTGGATGCAATATTAATTGGTGTAAAATGAATATGTTGAAAATTTTTGATTTGGAGTTGTAAACCCATTTAAGTCAGTTTTATGGAACAATTACGGAAAGATGTATGATTTTGATGATTTTGGACAGTTCAGATTAACAAAATGACCCCTATTTCTCATTGTATATAGTCTAAGTGCAAAAATGTATTTTTAACGTTAACTAGAACTGTTCAGCTTCATAATAAGTGGTCGACCATCAAAATCGGTCCAGGCATTAGCTGGGAATTCGAATCGCAAGTCACGCTAGACGTCCGAACCAACTTAAAATACTCTTAAATTTAACCCGAAAAATATTTTTTTTTAGAAACGCTTATATCAACATAGTTTTGGATGCAATATTAATTGGTGTAAAATGAATATGTTGAAAATTTTCGTTTTGGAGTTGTAAACACATTTAAGTCAATTTTATGGAACAATTACGGAAAGATGTATGATTTTGATGATTTTGGACAGTTCAGATTAAGAAAATGACCCGTATTTCTCATTGTATATAGTCTAAGTGTAAAAATGTATTTTTATCGTTAACTAGAACTGTTCAGCTTTATAATAAGTGGTCGACCATCAAAATCGGTCCAGGCATTAGCTGGGAATTCGAATCGCAAGTCACGCTTGACGTCCGAACCAACTTTAAATACTCTAAAATTTAACCCGAAAAATATTTTTTTTTAGAAACGCTTATATCAACATAGTTTTGGATGCAATATTAATTGGTGTAAAATGAATATGTTGAAAATTTTCGTTTTGGAGTTGTAAACACATTTAAGTCAATTTTATGGAACAATTACGGAAAGATGTATGATTTTGATGATTTTGGACAGTTCAGATTAAGAAAATGACCCGTATTTCTCATTGTATATAGTCTAAGTGTAAAAATGTATTTTTATCGTTAACTAGAACTGTTCAGCTTTATAATAAGTGGTCGACCATCAAAATCGGTCCAGGCATTAGCTGGGAATTCGAATCGCAAGTCACGCTTGACGTCCGAACCAACTTTAAATACTCTAAAATTTAACCCGAAAAATATTTTTTTTTAGAAACGCTTATATCAACATAGTTTTGGATGCAATATTAATTGGTGTAAAATGAATATGTTGAAAATTTTTGATTTGGAGTTGTAAACCCATTTAAGTCAGTTTTATGGAACAATTACGGAAAGATGTATGATTTTGATGATTTTGGACAGTTCAGATTAACAAAATGACCCGCATTTCTCATTGTATATAGTCTAAGTGTAAAAATGTATTTTTAGCGTTAACTAGAACTGTTCAGCTTTATAATAAGTGGTCGACCATCAAAATCGGTCCAGGCATTAGCTGGGAATTCGAATTGCAAGTCACGCTAGACGTCCGAACCAACTTAAAATACTCTAAAATTTAACCCGAAAAATATTTTTTTTAGAAACGCTTATATCAACATAGTTTTGGATGCAATATTAATTGGTGTAAAATGAATATGTTGAAAATTTTTGATTTGGAGTTGTAAGCCCATTTAAGTCAGTTTTATGGAACAATTACGGAAAGATGTATGATTTTGATGATTTTGGACAGTTCAGATTAACAAAATGACCCCTATTTCTCATTGTATATAGTCTAAGTGCAAAAATGTATATTTAACGTTAACTAGAACTGTTCAGCTTTATAATAAGTGGTCGACCATCAAAATCGGTCCAGGCATTAGCTGGGAATTCGAATCGCAAGTCACGCTTGACGTCCGAACCAACTTTAAATACTCTAAAATTTAACCCGAAAAATATTTTTTTTTAGAAACGCTTATATCAACATAGTTTTGGATGCAATATTAATTGGTGTAAAATGAATATGTTGAAAATTTTCGTTTTGGAGTTGTAAACACATTTAAGTCAATTTTATGGAACAATTACGGAAAGATGTATGATTTTGATGATTTTGGACAGTTCAGATTAAGAAAATGACCCGTATTTCTCATTGTATATAGTCTAAGTGTAAAAATGTATTTTTAGCGTTAACTAGAACTGTTCAGCTTTATAATAAGTGGTCGACCATCAAAATCGGTCCAGGCATTAGCTGGGAATTCGAATTGCAAGTCACGCTAGACGTCCGAACCAACTTAGAATACTCTAAAATTTAACCCGAAAAATTTTTTTTTTTAGAAACGCTTATATCAACATAGTTTTGGATGCAATATTAATTGGTGTAAAATGAATATGTTGAAAATTTTTGATTTGGAGTTGTAAACCCATTTAAGTCAGTTTTATGGAACAATTACGGAAAGATGTATGATTTTGATGATTTTGGACAGTTCAGATTAACAAAATGACCCGTATTTCTCATTGTATATAGTCTAAGTGAAAGAATGTATTTTTATCGTTAACTAGAACTGTTCAGCTTTATAATAAGTGGTCGACCATCAAAATCGGTCCAGGCATTAGCTGGGAATTCGAATCGCAAGTCACGCTAGACGTCCGAACCAAATTAAAATACTCTAAAATTTAACCCGAAAAATATTTTTTTTAGAAACGCTTATATCAACATAGTTTTGGATGCAATATTAATTGGTGTAAAATGAATATGTTGAAAATTTTCGTTTTGGAGTTGTAAACACATTTAAGTCAATTTTATGGAACAATTGCGGAATGATGTATGATTTTGATGATTTTGGACAGTTCAGATTAAGAAAATGACCCGTATTTCTCATTGTATATAGTCTAAGTGTAAAAATGTATTTTTTTCGTTAACTAGAACTGTTCAGCTTTATAATAAGTGGTCGACCATCAAAATCGGTTCAGGCATTAGCTGGGAATTCGAATCGCAAGTCACGCTAGACGTCCGAACCAACTTAAAATACTCTAAAATTTAACCCGAAAAATTTTTTTTTTTAGAAACGCTTATATCAACATAATTTTGGATGCAATATTAATTGGTGTAAAATGAATATGTTGAAAATTTTTGATTTGGAGTTGTAAACCCATTTAAGTCAGTTTTATGGAACAATTACGGAAAGATGTATGATTTTGATGATTTTGGACAGTTCAGATTAACAAAATGACCCGTATTTCTCATTGTATATAGTCTAAGTGTAAGAATGTATTTTTAACGTTAACTAGAACTGTTCAGCTTTATAATAAGTGGTCGACCATCAAAATCGGTCCAGGCATTAGCTGGGAATTCGAATCGCAAGTCACGCTTGACGTCCGAACCAACTTAAAATACTCTTAAATTTAACCCGAAAAATATTTTTTTTTAGAAACGCTTGTATCAACATAGTTTTGGATGCAATATTAATTGGTGTAAAATGAATATGTTGAAAATTTTCGTTTTGGAGTTGTAAACACATTTAAGTCAATTTTATGGAACAATTACGGAAAGATGTATGATTTTGATGATTTTGGACAGTTCAGATTAAGAAAATGACCCGTATTTCTCATTGTATATAGTCTAAGTGTAAAAATGTATTTTTAGCGTTAACTAGAACTGTTCAGCTTTATAATAAGTGGTCGACCATCAAAATCGGTCCAGGCATTAGCTGGGAATTCGAATCGCAAGTCACGCTTGACGTCCGAACCAACTTTAAATACTCTAAAATTTAACCCGAAAAATATTTTTTTTTAGAAACGCTTATATCAACATAGTTTTGGATGCAATATTAATTGGTGTAAAATGAATATGTTGGAAATTTTCGTTTTGGAGTTGTAAACACATTTAAGTCAATTTTATGGAACAATTACGGAAAGATGTATGATTTTGATGATTTTGGACAGTTCAGATTAAGAAAATGACCCGTATTTCTCATTGTATATAGTCTAAGTGTAAAAATGTATTTTTAACGTTAACTAGAACTGTTCAGCTTTATAATAAGTGGTCGACCATCAAAATCGGTCCAGGCATTAGCTGGGAATTAGAATCGCAAGTCACGCTTTACGTCCGAACCAACTTAAAATACTCTAAAATTTAACCCGAAAAATATTTTTTTTAGAAACGCTTATATCAACATAGTTTTGGATGCAATATTAATTGGTGTAAAATGAATATGTTGAAAATTTTTGATTTGGAGTTGTAAACCCATTTAAGTCAGTTTTATGGAACAATTACGGAAAGATGTATGATTTTGATGATTTTGGACAGTTCAGATTAAGAAAATGACCCGTATTTCTCATTGTATATAGTCTAAGTGTAAAAATGTATTTTTATCGTTAACTAGAACCGTTCAGCTTTATAATAAGTGGTCGACCATCAAAATCGGTCCAGGCATTAGCTGGGAATTCGAATCGCAAGTCACGCTTGACGTCCGAACCAACTTTAAATACTCTAAAATTTAACCCGAAAAATATTTTTTTTTAGAAACGCTTATATCAACATAGTTTTGGATGCAATATTAATTGGTGTAAAATGAATATGTTGGAAATTTTCGTTTTGGAGTTGTAAACACATTTAAGTCAATTTTATGGAACAATTACGGAAAGATGTATGATTTTGATGATTTTGGACAGTTCAGATTAAGAAAATGACCCGTATTTCTCATTGTATATAGTCTAAGTGTAAAAATGTATTTTTAACGTTAACTAGAACTGTTCAGCTTCATAATAAGTGGTCGACCATCAAAATCGGTCCAGGCATTAGCTGGGAATTCGAATCGCAAGTCACGCTTGACGTCCGAACCAACTTAAAATACTCTAAAATTTAACCCGAAAAATATTTTTTTTAGAAACGCTTATATCAACATAGTTTTGGATGCAATATTAATTGGTGTAAAATGAATATGTTGAAAATTTTTGATTTGGAGTTGTAAACCCATTTAAGTCAGTTTTATGGAACAATTACGGAAAGATGTATGATTTTGATGATTTTGGACAGTTCAGATTAACAAAATGACCCCTATTTCTCATTGTATATAGTCTAAGTGCAAAAATGTATTTTTAACGTTAACTAGAACTGTTCAGCTTCATAATAAGTGGTCGACCATCAAAATCGGTCCAGGCATTAGCTGGGAATTCGAATCGCAAGTCACGCTAGACGTCCGAACCAACTTAAAATACTCTTAAATTTAACCCGAAAAATATTTTTTTTTAGAAACGCTTATATCAACATAGTTTTGGATGCAATATTAATTGGTGTAAAATGAATATGTTGAAAATTTTCGTTTTGGAGTTGTAAACACATTTAAGTCAATTTTATGGAACAATTACGGAAAGATGTATGATTTTGATGATTTTGGACAGTTCAGATTAAGAAAATGACCCGTATTTCTCATTGTATATAGTCTAAGTGTAAAAATGTATTTTTATCGTTAACTAGAACTGTTCAGCTTTATAATAAGTGGTCGACCATCAAAATCGGTCCAGGCATTAGCTGGGAATTCGAATCGCAAGTCACGCTTGACGTCCGAACCAACTTTAAATACTCTAAAATTTAACCCGAAAAATATTTTTTTTTAGAAACGCTTATATCAACATAGTTTTGGATGCAATATTAATTGGTGTAAAATGAATATGTTGAAAATTTTCGTTTTGGAGTTGTAAACACATTTAAGTCAATTTTATGGAACAATTACGGAAAGATGTATGATTTTGATGATTTTGGACAGTTCAGATTAAGAAAATGACCCGTATTTCTCATTGTATATAGTCTAAGTGTAAAAATGTATTTTTATCGTTAACTAGAACTGTTCAGCTTTATAATAAGTGGTCGACCATCAAAATCGGTCCAGGCATTAGCTGGGAATTCGAATCGCAAGTCACGCTTGACGTCCGAACCAACTTTAAATACTCTAAAATTTAACCCGAAAAATATTTTTTTTTAGAAACGCTTATATCAACATAGTTTTGGATGCAATATTAATTGGTGTAAAATGAATATGTTGAAAATTTTTGATTTGGAGTTGTAAACCCATTTAAGTCAGTTTTATGGAACAATTACGGAAAGATGTATGATTTTGATGATTTTGGACAGTTCAGATTAACAAAATGACCCGCATTTCTCATTGTATATAGTCTAAGTGTAAAAATGTATTTTTAGCGTTAACTAGAACTGTTCAGCTTTATAATAAGTGGTCGACCATCAAAATCGGTCCAGGCATTAGCTGGGAATTCGAATTGCAAGTCACGCTAGACGTCCGAACCAACTTAAAATACTCTAAAATTTAACCCGAAAAATATTTTTTTTAGAAACGCTTATATCAACATAGTTTTGGATGCAATATTAATTGGTGTAAAATGAATATGTTGAAAATTTTTGATTTGGAGTTGTAAGCCCATTTAAGTCAGTTTTATGGAACAATTACGGAAAGATGTATGATTTTGATGATTTTGGACAGTTCAGATTAACAAAATGACCCCTATTTCTCATTGTATATAGTCTAAGTGCAAAAATGTATATTTAACGTTAACTAGAACTGTTCAGCTTTATAATAAGTGGTCGACCATCAAAATCGGTCCAGGCATTAGCTGGGAATTCGAATCGCAAGTCACGCTTGACGTCCGAACCAACTTAAAATACTCTAAAATTTAACCCGAAAAATATTTTTTTTTAGAAACGCTTATATCAACATAGTTTTGGATGCAATATTAATTGGTGTAAAATGAATATGTTGAAAATTTTCGTTTTGGAGTTGTAAACACATTTAAGTCAGTTTTATGGAAAAATTACGGAAAGATGTATGATTTTGATGATTTTGGACAGTTCAGATTAACAAAATGACCCGTATTTCTCATTGTATATAGTCTAAGTGTAAAAATGTATTTTTAACGGTAACAAGAACTGTTCAGCTTTATAATAAGTGGTCGACCATCAAAATCGGTCCAGGCATTAGCTGGGAATTCGAATCGCAAGTCACGCTTGACGTCCGAACCAACTTAAAATACTCTTAAATTTAACCCGAAAAATATTTTTTTTAGAAACGTTTATATCAACATAGTTTTGGATGCAATGTTAATTGGTGTAAAATGAATATGTTGAAAATTTTCGTTTTGGAGTTGTAAACACATTTAAGTCAATTTTATGGAACAATTACGGAAAGATGTATGATTTTGATGATTTTGGACAGTTCAGATTAAGAAAATGACCCGTATTTCTCAATGTATATAGTCTAAGTGTAAAAATGTATTTTTATCGTTAACTAGAACTGTTTAGCTTTATAATAAGTGGTCGACCATCAAAATCGGTCCAGGCATTAGCTGGGAATTCGAATCGCAAGTCACGCTTGACGTCCGAACCAACTTTAAATACTCTAAAATTTAACCCGAAAAATATTTTTTTTTAGAAACGCTTATATCAACATAGTTTTGGATGCAATATTAATTGGTGTAAAATGAATATGTTGAAAATTTTCGTTTTGGAGTTGTAAACACATTTAAGTCAATTTTATGGAACAATTACGGAAAGATGTATGATTTTGATGATTTTGGACAGTTCAGATTAAGAAAATGACCCGTATTTCTCATTGTATATAGTCTAAGTGTAAAAATGTATTTTTATCGTTAACTAGAACTGTTCAGCTTTATAATAAGTGGTCGACCATCAAAATCGGTCCAGGCATTAGCTGGGAATTCGAATCGCAAGTCACGCTTGACGTCCGAACCAACTTTAAATACTCTAAAATTTAACCCGAAAAATATTTTTTTTTAGAAACGCTTATATCAACATAGTTTTGGATGCAATGTTAATTGGTGTAAAATGAATATGTTGAAAATTTTCGTTTTGGAGTTGTAAACACATTTAAGTCAATTTTATGGAACAATTACGGAAAGATGTATGATTTTGATGATTTTGGACAGTTCAGATTAACAAAATGACCCGTATTTCTCATTGTATATAGTCTAAGTGTAAAAATGTATTTTTAGCGTTAACTAGAACTGTTCAGCTTTATAATAAGTGGTCGACCATCAAAATCGGTCCAGGCATTAGCTGGGAATTCGAATTGCAAGTCACGCTAGACGTCCGAACCAACTTAAAATACTCTAAAATTTAACCCGAAAAATATTTTTTTTAGAAACGCTTATATCAACATAGTTTTGGATGCAATATTAATTGGTGTAAAATGAATATGTTGAAAATTTTTGATTTGGAGTTGTAAACCCATTTAAGTCAGTTTTATGGAACAATTACGGAAAGATGTATGATTTTGATGATTTTGGACAGTTCAGATTAACAAAATGACCCGTATTTCTCATTGTATATAGTCTAAGTGTAAAAATGTATTTTTAACGTTAACTAGAACTGTTCAGCTTTATAATAAGTGGTCGACCATCAAAATCGGTTCAGGCATTAGCTGGGAATTCGAATCGCAAGTCACGCTAGACGCCCGAACCAACTTAAAATACTCTAAAATTTAACCCGAAAAATATTTTTTTTTAGAAACGCTTATATCAACATAGTTTTGGATGCAATATTAATTGGTGTAAAATGAATATGTTGAAAATTTTTGATTTGGAGTTGTAAACCCATTTAAGTCAGTTTTATGGAACAATTACGGAAAGATGTATGATTTTGATGATTTGGACAGTTCAGATTAAGAAAATGACCCGTATTTCTCATTGTATATAGTCTAAGTGCAAAAATGTATTTTTAACGTTAACTAGAACTGTTCAGCTTTGTAATAAGTGGTCGACCATCAAAATCGGTTCAGGCATTAGCTGGGAATTCGAATCGCAAGTCACGCTAGACGTCCGAACCAACTTAAAATACTCTAAAATTTAACCCGAAAAATATTTTTTTTTAGAAACGCTTATATCAACATAGTTTTGGATGCAATATTAATTGGTGTAAAATGAATATGTTGAAAATTTTCGTTTTGGAGTTGTAAACACATTTAAGTCAATTTTATGGAACAATTACGGAAAGATGTATGATTTTGATGATTTTGGACAGTTCAGATTAAGAAAATGACCCGTATTACTAGAACTGTTCAGCTTTACAATAAGTGGTCGACCATCAAAATCGGTTCAGGCATTAGCTGGGAATTCGAATCGCAAGTCACGCTAGACGTCCGAACCAACTTAAAATACTCTAAAATTTAACCCGAAAAATATTTTTTTTTAGAAACGCTTATATCAACATAGTTTTGGATGCAATATTAATTGGTGTAAAATGAATATGTTGAAAATTTTTGATTTGGAGTTGTAAACCCATTTAAGTCAGTTTTATGGAACAATTACGGAAAGATGTATGATTTTGATGATTTGGACAGTTCAGATTAAGAAAATGACCCGTATTTCTCATTGTATATAGTCTAAGTGCAAAAATGTATTTTTAACGTTAACTAGAACTGTTCAGCTTTGTAATAAGTGGTCGACCATCAAAATCGGTTCAGGCATTAGCTGGGAATTCGAATCGCAAGTCACGCTAGACGTCCGAACCAACTTAAAATACTCTAAAATTTAACCCGAAAAATATTTTTTTTTAGAAACGCTTATATCAACATAGTTTTGGATGCAATATTAATTGGTGTAAAATGAATATGTTGAAAATTTTCGTTTTGGAGTTGTAAACACATTTAAGTCAATTTTATGGAACAATTACGGAAAGATGTATGATTTTGATGATTTTGGACAGTTCAGATTAAGAAAATGACCCGTATTTCTCATTGTATATAGTCTAAGTGTAAAAATGTATTTTTATCGTTAACTAGAACTGTTCAGCTTTATAATAAGTGGTCGACCATCAAAATCGGTTCAGGCATTAGCTGGGAATTCGAATCGCAAGTCACGCTAGACGTCCGAACCAACTTAAAATACTCTAAAATTTAACCCGAAAAATATTTTTTTTTAGAAACGCTTATATCAACATAGTTTTGGATGCAATATTAATTGGTGTTAAATGAATATGTTGTAAATTTTTGATTTGGAGTTGTAAACCCATTTAAGTCAGTTTTATGGAACAATTACGGAAAGATGTATGATTTTGATGATTTTGGACAGTTCAGATTAACAAAATGACCCGTATTTCTCATTGTATATAGTCTAAGTGTAAAAATGTATTTTTAACGTTAACTAGAACTGTTCAGCTTTATAATAAGTGGTCGACCATCAAAATCGGTCCAGGCATTAGCTGGGAATTCGAATCGCAAGTCACGCTTGACGTCCGAACCAACTTTAAATACTCTAAAATTTAACCCGAAAAATATTTTTTTTTAGAAACGCTTATATCAACATAGTTTTGGATGCAATATTAATTGGTGTAAAATGAATATGTTGAAAATTTTTGATTTGGAGTTGTAAACACATTTAAGTCAATTTTATGGAACAATTACGGAAAGATGTATGATTTTGATGATTTGGACAGTTCAGATTAAGAAAATGACCCGTATTTCTCATTGTATATAGTCTAAGTGCAAAAATGTATTTTTAACGTTAACTAGAACTGTTCAGCTTTGTAATAAGTGGTCGACCATCAAAATCGGTTCAGGCATTAGCTGGGAATTCGAATCGCAAGTCACGCTAGACGTCCGAACCAACTTAAAATACTCTAAAATTTAACCCGAAAAATATTTTTTTTTAGAAACGCTTATATCAACATAGTTTTGGATGCAATATTAATTGGTGTAAAATGAATATGTTGAAAATTTTCGTTTTGGAGTTGTAAACACATTTAAGTCAATTTTATGGAACAATTACGGAAAGATGTATGATTTTGATGATTTTGGACAGTTCAGATTAACAAAATGACCCGTATTTCTCATTGTATATAGTCTAAGTGTAAAAATGTATTTTTAACGTTAACTAGAACTGTTCAGCTTTATAATAAGTGGTCGACCATCAAAATCGGTCCAGGCATTAGCTGGGAATTCGAATCGCAAGTCACGCTTGACGTCCGAACCAACTTAAAATACTCTAAAATTTAACCCGAAAAATATTTTTTTTAGAAACGCTTATATCAACATAGTTTTGGATGCAATATTAATTGGTGTAAAATGAATATGTTGAAAATTTTCGTTTTGGAGTTGTAAACACATTTAAGTCAGTTTTATGGAACAATTACGGAAAGATGTATGATTTTGATGATTTTGGACAGTTCAGATTAACAAAATGACCCGTATTTCTCATTGTATATAGTCTAAGTGTAAAAATGTATTTTTAACGGTAACAAGAACTGTTCAGCTTTATAATAAGTGGTCGACCATCAAAATCGGTCCAGGCATTAGCTGGGAATTCGAATCGCAAGTCACGCTTGACGTCCGAACCAACTTAAAATACTCTTAAATTTAACCCGAAAAATATTTTTTTTAGAAACGTTTATATCAACATAGTTTTGGATGCAATATTAATTGGTGTAAAATGAATATGTTGAAAATTTTCGTTTTGGAGTTGTAAACACATTTAAGTCAATTTTATGGAACAATTACGGAAAGATGTATGATTTTGATGATTTTGGACAGTTCAGATTAAGAAAATGACCCGTATTTCTCATTGTATATAGTCTAAGTGTAAAAATGTATTTTTATCGTTAACTAGAACTGTTTAGCTTTATAATAAGTGGTCGACCATCAAAATCGGTCCAGGCATTAGCTGGGAATTCGAATCGCAAGTCACGCTTGACGTCCGAACCAACTTTAAATACTCTAAAATTTAACCCGAAAAATATTTTTTTTTAGAAACGCTTATATCAACATAGTTTTGGATGCAATATTAATTGGTGTAAAATGAATATGTTGAAAATTTTCGTTTTGGAGTTGTAAACACATTTAAGTCAATTTTATGGAACAATTACGGAAAGATGTATGATTTTGATGATTTTGGACAGTTCAGATTAAGAAAATGACCCGTATTTCTCATTGTATATAGTCTAAGTGTAAAAATGTATTTTTATCGTTAACTAGAACTGTTCAGCTTTATAATAAGTGGTCGACCATCAAAATCGGTCCAGGCATTAGCTGGGAATTCGAATCGCAAGTCACGCTTGACGTCCGAACCAACTTTAAATACTCTAAAATTTAACCCGAAAAATATTTTTTTTTAGAAACGCTTATATCAACATAGTTTTGGATGCAATGTTAATTGGTGTAAAATGAATATGTTGAAAATTTTCGTTTTGGAGTTGTAAACACATTTAAGTCAATTTTATGGAACAATTACGGAAAGATGTATGATTTTGATGATTTTGGACAGTTCAGATTAACAAAATGACCCGTATTTCTCATTGTATATAGTCTAAGTGTAAAAATGTATTTTTAGCGTTAACTAGAACTGTTCAGCTTTATAATAAGTGGTCGACCATCAAAATCGGTCCAGGCATTAGCTGGGAATTCGAATTGCAAGTCACGCTAGACGTCCGAACCAACTTAAAATACTCTAAAATTTAACCCGAAAAATATTTTTTTTAGAAACGCTTATATCAACATAGTTTTGGATGCAATATTAATTGGTGTAAAATGAATATGTTGAAAATTTTTGATTTGGAGTTGTAAACCCATTTAAGTCAGTTTTATGGAACAATTACGGAAAGATGTATGATTTTGATGATTTTGGACAGTTCAGATTAACAAAATGACCCGTATTTCTCATTGTATATAGTCTAAGTGTAAAAATGTATTTTTAACGTTAACTAGAACTGTTCAGCTTTATAATAAGTGGTCGACCATCAAAATCGGTTCAGGCATTAGCTGGGAATTCGAATCGCAAGTCACGCTAGACGTCCGAACCAACTTAAAATACTCTAAAATTTAACCCGAAAAATATTTTTTTTTAGAAACGCTTATATCAACATAGTTTTGGATGCAATATTAATTGGTGTAAAATGAATATGTTGAAAATTTTTGATTTGGAGTTGTAAACCCATTTAAGTCAGTTTTATGGAACAATTACGGAAAGATGTATGATTTTGATGATTTGGACAGTTCAGATTAAGAAAATGACCCGTATTTCTCATTGTATATAGTCTAAGTGCAAAAATGTATTTTTAACGTTAACTAGAACTGTTCAGCTTTGTAATAAGTGGTCGACCATCAAAATCGGTTCAGGCATTAGCTGGGAATTCGAATCGCAAGTCACGCTAGACGTCCGAACCAACTTAAAATACTCTAAAATTTAACCCGAAAAATATTTTTTTTTAGAAACGCTTATATCAACATAGTTTTGGATGCAATATTAATTGGTGTAAAATGAATATGTTGAAAATTTTCGTTTTGGAGTTGTAAACACATTTAAGTCAATTTTATGGAACAATTACGGAAAGATGTATGATTTTGATGATTTTGGACAGTTCAGATTAAGAAAATGACCCGTATTACTAGAACTGTTCAGCTTTACAATAAGTGGTCGACCATCAAAATCGGTTCAGGCATTAGCTGGGAATTCGAATCGCAAGTCACGCTAGACGTCCGAACCAACTTAAAATACTCTAAAATTTAACCCGAAAAATATTTTTTTTTAGAAACGCTTATATCAACATAGTTTTGGATGCAATATTAATTGGTGTAAAATGAATATGTTGAAAATTTTTGATTTGGAGTTGTAAACCCATTTAAGTCAGTTTTATGGAACAATTACGGAAAGATGTATGATTTTGATGATTTGGACAGTTCAGATTAAGAAAATGACCCGTATTTCTCATTGTATATAGTCTAAGTGCAAAAATGTATTTTTAACGTTAACTAGAACTGTTCAGCTTTGTAATAAGTGGTCGACCATCAAAATCGGTTCAGGCATTAGCTGGGAATTCGAATCGCAAGTCACGCTAGACGTCCGAACCAACTTAAAATACTCTAAAATTTAACCCGAAAAATATTTTTTTTTAGAAACGCTTATATCAACATAGTTTTGGATGCAATATTAATTGGTGTAAAATGAATATGTTGAAAATTTTCGTTTTGGAGTTGTAAACACATTTAAGTCAATTTTATGGAACATTTACGGAAAGATGTATGATTTTGATGATTTTGGACAGTTCAGATTAAGAAAATGACCCGTATTTCTCATTGTATATAGTCTAAGTGTAAAAATGTATTTTTATCGTTAACTAGAACTGTTCAGCTTTATAATAAGTGGTCGACCATCAAAATCGGTTCAGGCATTAGCTGGGAATTCGAATCGCAAGTCACGCTAGACGTCCGAACCAACTTAAAATACTCTAAAATTTAACCCGAAAAATATTTTTTTTTAGAAACGCTTATATCAACATAGTTTTGGATGCAATATTAATTGGTGTTAAATGAATATGTTGTAAATTTTTGATTTGGAGTTGTAAACCCATTTAAGTCAGTTTTATGGAACAATTACGGAAAGATGTATGATTTTGATGATTTTGGACAGTTCAGATTAACAAAATGACCCGTATTTCTCATTGTATATAGTCTAAGTGTAAAAATGTATTTTTAACGTTAACTAGAACTGTTCAGCTTTATAATAAGTGGTCGACCATCAAAATCGGTCCAGGCATTAGCTGGGAATTCGAATCGCAAGTCACGCTTGACGTCCGAACCAACTTTAAATACTCTAAAATTTAACCCGAAAAATATTTTTTTTTAGAAACGCTTATATCAACATAGTTTTGGATGCAATATTAATTGGTGTAAAATGAATATGTTGAAAATTTTTGATTTGGAGTTGTAAACACATTTAAGTCAATTTTATGGAACAATTACGGAAAGATGTATGATTTTGATGATTTGGACAGTTCAGATTAAGAAAATGACCCGTATTTCTCATTGTATATAGTCTAAGTGCAAAAATGTATTTTTAACGTTAACTAGAACTGTTCAGCTTTGTAATAAGTGGTCGACCATCAAAATCGGTTCAGGCATTAGCTGGGAATTCGAATCGCAAGTCACGCTAGACGTCCGAACCAACTTAAAATACTCTAAAATTTAACCCGAAAAATATTTTTTTTTAGAAACGCTTATATCAACATAGTTTTGGATGCAATATTAATTGGTGTAAAATGAATATGTTGAAAATTTTCGTTTTGGAGTTGTAAACACATTTAATTCAATTTTATGGAACAATTACGGAAAGATGTATGATTTTGATGATTTTGGACAGTTCAGATTAAGAAAATGACCCGTATTACTAGAACTGTTCAGCTTTATAATAAGTGGTCGACCATCAAAATCGGTTCAGGCATTAGCTGGGAATTCGAATCGCAAGTCACGCTAGACGTCCGAACCAACTTAAAATACTCTAAAATTTAACCCGAAAAATATTTTTTTTTAGAAACGCTTATATCAACATAGTTTTGGATGCAATATTAATTGGTGTAAAATGAATATGTTGAAAATTTTTGATTTGGAGTTGTAAACCCATTTAAGTCAGTTTTATGGAACAATTACGGAAAGATGTATGATTTTGATGATTTGGACAGTTCAGATTAAGAAAATGACCCGTATTTCTCATTGTATATAGTCTAAGTGCAAAAATGTATTTTTAACGTTAACTAGAACTGTTCAGCTTTGTAATAAGTGGTCGACCATCAAAATCGGTTCAGGCATTAGCTGGGAATTCGAATCGCAAGTCACGCTAGACGTCCGAACCAACTTAAAATACTCTAAAATTTAACCCGAAAAATATTTTTTTTTAGAAACGCTTATATCAACATAGTTTTGGATGCAATATTAATTGGTGTAAAATGAATATGTTGAAAATTTTCGTTTTGGAGTTGTAAACACATTTAAGTCAATTTTATGGAACAATTACGGAAAGATGTATGATTTTGATGATTTTGGACAGTTCAGATTAAGAAAATGACCCGTATTTCTCATTGTATATAGTCTAAGTGTAAAAATGTATTTTTATCGTTAACTAGAACTGTTCAGCTTTATAATAAGTGGTCGACCATCAAAATCGGTTCAGGCATTAGCTGGGAATTCGAATCGCAAGTCACGCTAGACGTCCGAACCAACTTAAAATACTCTAAAATTTAACCCGAAAAATATTTTTTTTTAGAAACGCTTATATCAACATAGTTTTGGATGCAATATTAATTGGTGTAAAATGAATATGTTGAAAATTTTTGATTTGGAGTTGTAAACACATTTAAGTCAATTTTATGGAACAATTACGGAAAGATGTATGATTTTGATGATTTTGGACAGTTCAGATTAAGAAAATGACCCGTATTTCTCATTGTATATAGTCTAAGTGTAAAAATGTATTTTTATCGTTAACTAGAACTATTCAGCATTATAATAAGTGGTCGACCATAAAAATCGGTTCAGGCATTAGCTGGGAATTCGAATCGCAAGTCACGCTAGACGTCCGAACCAACTTAAAATACTCTAAAATTTAACCCGAAAAATATTTTTTTTTTTTAGAAACGCTTATATCAACATAGTTTTGGATGCAATATTAATTGGTGTAAAATGAATATGTTGAAAATTTTTGATTTGGAGTTGTAAACCCATTTAAGTCAGTTTTATGGAACAATTACGGAAAGATGTATGATTTTGATGATTTGGACAGTTCAGATTAAGAAAATGACCCGTATTTCTCATTGTATATAGTCTAAGTGCAAAAATGTATTTTTAACGTTAACTAGAACTGTTCAGCTTTGTAATAAGTGGTCGACCATCAAAATCGGTTCAGGCATTAGCTGGGAATTCGAATCGCAAGTCACGCTAGACGTCCGAACCAACTTAAAATACTCTAAAATTTAACCCGAAAAATATTTTTTTTTAGAAACGCTTATATCAACATAGTTTTGGATGCAATATTAATTGGTGTAAAATGAATATGTTGAAAATTTTTGATTTGGAGTTGTAAACCCATTTAAGTCAGTTTTATGGAACAATTACGGAAAGATGTATGATTTTGATGATTTTATACAGTTCAGATTAAGAAAATGACCCGTATTTCTCATTGTATATAGTCTAAGTGTAAAAATGTATTTTTATCGTTAACTAGAACTGTTCAGCTTTATAATAAGTGGTCGACCATTAAAATCGGTTCAGGCATTAGCTGGGAATTCGAATCGCAAGTCACGCTAGACGTCCGAACCAACTTAAAATACTCTAAAATTTAACCCGAAAAATATTTTTTTTTAGAAACGCTTATATCAACATAGTTTTGGATGCAATATTAATTGGTGTAAAATGAATATGTTGAAAATTTTTGATTTGGAGTTGTAAACCCATTTAAGTCAGTTTTATGGAACAATTACGGAAATATGTATGATTTTGATGATTTTGGACAGTTCAGATTAACAAAATGACCCGTATTTCTCATTGTATATAGTCTAAGTGTAAAAATGTATTTTTATCGTTAACTAGAACTGTTCAGCTTTATAATAAGTGGTCGACCATCAAAATCGGTCCAGGCATTAGCTGGGAATTCGAATCGCAAGTCACGCTTGACGTCCGAACCAACTTAAAATACTCTAAAATTTAACCCGAAAAATATTTTTTTTTAGAAACGCTTATATCAACATAGTTTTGGATGCAATATTAATTGGTGTAAAATGAATATGTTGGAAATTTTCGTTTTGGAGTTGTAAACACATTTAAGTCAATTTTATGGAACAATTACGGAAAGATGTATGATTTTGATGATTTTGGACAGTTCAGATTAAGAAAATGACCCGTATTTCTCATTGTATATAGTCTAAGTGTAAAAATGTATTTTTAACGTTAACTAGAATTGTTCAGCTTTATAATAAGTTGTCGACCATCAAAATCGGTCCAGGCATTAGCTGGGAATTCGAATCGCAAGTCACGCTAGACGTCCGAACCAACTTAAAATACTCTAAAATTTAACCCGAAAAATATTTTTTTTTAGAAACGCTTATATCAACATAGTTTTGGATGCAATATTAATTGGTGTAAAATGAATATGTTGAAAATTTTTGATTTGGAGTTGTAAACCCATTTAAGTCAGTTTTATGGAACAATTACGGAAAGATGTATGATTTTGATGATTTTGGACAGTTCAGATTAACAAAATGACCCGTATTTCTCATTGTATATAGTCTAAGTGTAAAAATGTATTTTCAACGTTAACTAGAACTGTTCAGCTTTATAATAAGTGGTCGACCATCAAAATCGGTCCAGGCATTAGCTGGGAATTCGAATCGCAAGTCACGCTTGATGTCCGAACCAACTTAAAATACTCTAAAATTTAACCCGAAAAATATTTTTTTTAGAAACGCTTATATCAACATAGTTTTGGATGCAATATTAATTGGTGTAAAATGAATATGTTGAAAATTTTTGATTTGGAGTTGTAAACCCATTTAAGTCAGTTTTATGGAACAATTACGGAAAGATGTATGATTTTGATGATTTTGGACAGTTCAGATTAACAAAATGACCCGTATTTCTCATTGTATATAGTCTAAGTGTAAAAATGTATTTTTAACGGTAACAAGAACTGTTCAGCTTTATAATAAGTGGTCGACCATCAAAATCGGTCCAGGCATTAGCTGGGAATTCGAATCGCAAGTCACGCTTGACGTCCGAACCAACTTAAAATACTCTAAAATTTAACCCGAAAAATATTTTTTTTTAGAAACGCTTATATCAACATAGTTTTGGATGCAATATTAATTGGTGTAAAATGAATATGTTGAAAATTTTTGATTTGGAGTTGTAAACCCATTTAAGTCAGTTTTATGGAACAATTACGGAAAGATGTATGATTTTGATGATTTTGGACAGTTCAGATTAACAAAATGACCCGTATTTCTCAATGTATATAGTCTAAGTGCAAAAATGTATTTTTAACGTTAACTAGAACTGTTCAGCTTTATAATAAGTGGTCGACCATCAAAATCGGTCCAGGCATTAGCTGGGAATTCGAATCGCAAGTCACGCTTGACGTCCGAACCAACTTAAAATACTCTAAAATTTAACCCGAAAAATATTTTTATTTAGAAACGCTTATATCAACATAGTTTTGGATGCAATATTAATTGGTGTAAAATGAATATGTTGAAAATTTTCGTTTTGGAGTTGTAAACACATTTAAGTCAATTTTATGGAACAATTACGGAAAGATGTATGATTTTGATGATTTTGGACAGTTCATATTAAGAAAATGACCCGTTTTTCTCATTGTATATAGTCTAAGTGTAAAAATGTATTTTTATCGTTAACTAGAACTGTTCAGCTTTATAATAAGTGGTCGACCATCAAAATCGGTTCAGGCATTAGCTGGGAATTCGAATCGCAAGTCACGCTAGACGTCCGAACCAACTTAAAATACTCTAAAATTTAACCCGAAAAATATTTTTTTTTAGAAACGCTTATATCAACATAGTTTTGGATGCAATATTAATTGGTGTAAAATAAATATGTTGAAAATTTTTGATTTGGAGTTGTAAACCCATTTAAGTCAGTTTTATGGAACAATTACGGAAAGATGTATGATTTTGATGATTTTGGACAGTTCAGATTAACAAAATGACCCGTATTTCTCATTGTATATAGTCTAAGTGCAAAAATGTATTTTTAACGTTAACTAGAACTGTTCAGCTTTATAATAAGTGGTCGACCATCAAAATCGGTCCAGGCATTAGCTGGGAATTCGAATCGCAAGTCACGCTTGACGTCCGAACCAACTTAAAATACTCTAAAATTTAACCCGAAAAATATTTTTTTTTAGAAACGCTTATATCAACATAGTTTTGGATGCAATATTAATTGGTGTAAAATGAATATGTTGAAAATTTTCGTTTTGGAGTTGTAAACACATTTAAGTCAATTTTATGGAACAATTACGGAAAGATGTATGATTTTGATGATTTTGGACAGTTCATATTAAGAAAATGACCCGTTTTTCTCATTGTATATAGTCTAAGTGTAAAAATGTATTTTTATCGTTAACTAGAGCTGTTCAGCTTTATAATAAGTGGTCGACCATCAAAATCGGTTCAGGCATTAGCTGGGAATTCGAATCGCAAGTCACGCTAGACGTCCGAACCAACTTAAAATACTCTAAAATTTAACCCGAAAAATATTTTTTTTTAGAAACGCTTATATCAACATAGTTTTGGATGCAATATTAATTGGTGTAAAATAAATATGTTGAAAATTTTTGATTTGGAGTTGTAAACCCATTTAAGTCAGTTTTATGGAACAATTACGGAAAGATGTATGATTTTGATGATTTTGGACAGTTCAGATTAAGAAAATGACCCGTTTTTCTCATTGTATATAGTCTAAGTGTAAAAATGTATTTTTATCGTTAACTAGAACTGTTCAGCTTTATAATAAGTGGTCGACCATCAAAATCGGTTCAGGCATTAGCTGGGAATTCGAATCGCAAGTCACGCTAGACGTCCGAACCAACTTAAAATACTGTAAAATTTAACCCGAAAAATATTTTTTTTTAGAAACGCTTATATCAACATAGTTTTGGATGCAATATTAATTGGTGTAAAATGAATATGTTGAAAATTTTCGTTTTGGAGTTGTAAACACATTTAAGTCAATTTTATGGAACAATTACGGAAAGATGTATGATTTTGATGATTTTGGACAGTTCAAATTTAGAAAATGACCCGTATTTCTCATTGTATATAGTCTAAGTGTAAAAATGTATTTTTATCGTTAACTAGAACTCTTCAGCTTTATAATAAGTGGTCGACCATCAAAATCGGTTCAGGCATTAGCTGGGAATTCGAATCGCAAGTCACGCTAGACGTCCGAACCAACTTAAAATACTCTAAAATTTAACCCGAAAAATATTTTTTTTTAGAAACGCTTATATCAACATAGTTTTGGATGCAATATTAATTGGTGTAAAATAAATATGTTGAAAATTTTTGATTTGGAGTTGTAAACCCATTTAAGTCAGTTTTATGGAACAATTACGGAAAGATGTATGATTTTGATGATTTTGGACAGTTCAGATTAAGAAAATGACCCGTATTTCTCATTGTATATAGTCTAAGTGTAAAAATGTATTCTTAACGTTAACTAGAATTGTTCAGCTTTATAATAAGTGGTCGACCATCAAAATCGGTCCAGGCATTAGCTGGGAATTCGAATCGCAAGTCACGCTAGACGTCCGAACCAACTTAAAATACTCTAAAATTTAACCCGAAAAATATTTTTTTTTAGAAACGCTTATATCAACATAGTTTTGGATGCAATATTAATTGGAGTAAAATAAATATGTTGAAAATTTTTGATTTGGAGTTGTAAACCCATTTAAGTCAGTTTTATGGAACAATTACGGAAAGATGTATGACTTTGATGCTTTTGGACAGTTCAGATTAAGAAAATGACCCGTATTTCTCATTGTATATAGTCTAAGTGCAAAAATGTATTTTTAATGTTAACTAGAACTGTTCAGCTTTATAATAAGTGGTCGACCATCAAAATCGGTCCAGGCATTAGCTGGGAATTCGAATCGCAAGTCACGCTAGACGTCCGAACCAACTTAAAATACTCTAAAATTTAACCCGAAAAATATTTTTTTTAGAAACGCTTATATCAACATAGTTTTGGATGCAATATTAATTGGTGTAAAATAAATATGTTGAAAATTTTTGATTTAGAGTTGTAAACCCATTTAAGTCAGTTTTATGGAACAATTACGGAAAGATGTATGATTTTGATGATTTTGGACAGTTCAGATTAACAAAATGACCCGTATTTCTCATTGTATATAGTCTAAGTGCAAAAATGTATTTTTAACGTTAACTAGAACTGTTCAGCTTTATAATAAGTGGTCGACCATCAAAATCGGTCCAGGCATTAGCTGGGAATTCGAATCGCAAGTCACGCTTGACGTCCGAACCAACTTAAAACACTCTAAAATTTAACCCGAAAAATATTTTTTTTTAGAAACGCTTATATCAACATAGTTTTGGATGCAATATTAATTGGTGTAAAATGAATATGTTGAAAATTTTCGTTTTGGAGTTGTAAACACATTTAAGTCAGTTTTATGGAACAATTACGGAAAGATGTATGATTTTGATGATTTTGGACAGTTCAGATTAAGAAAATGACCCGTATTTCTCATTGTATATAGTCTAAGTGTAAAAATGTATTTTTAACGTTAACTAGAACTGTTCAGCTTTATAATAAGTGGTCGACCATCAAAATCGGTTCAGGCATTAGCTGGTAATTCGAAGCGCAAGTCACGCTAGACGTCTGAACCAACTTAAAATACTCTAAAATTTAACCCGAAAAATATTTTTTTTTAGAAACGCTTATATCAACATAGTTTTGGATGCAATATTAATTGGTGTAAAATGAATATGTTGAAAATTTTTGATTTGGAGTTGTAAACCCATTTAAGTCAGTTTTATGGAACAATTACGGAAAGATGTATGATTTTGATGATTTTGGACAGTTCAGATTAACAAAATGACCCGTATTTCTCATTGTATATAGTCTCAGTGTAAAAATGTATTTTTAACGTTACCTAGAACTGTTCAGCTTTATAATAAGTGGTCGACCATCAAAATCGGTCCAGGCATTAGCTGGGAATTCGAATCGCAAGTCACGCTTGACGTCCGAACCAACTTAAAATACTCTAAAATTTAACCCAAAAAATATTTTTTTTTAGAAACGCTTATATCAACATAGTTTTGGATGCAATATTAATTGGTGTAAAATGAATATGTTGAAAATTTTCGTTTTGGAGTTGTAAACACATTTAAGTCAATTTTATGGAACAATTACGGAAAGATGTATGATTTTGATGATTTTGGACAGTTCAGATTAAGAAAATGACCCGTATTTCTCATTGTATATAGTCTTAGTGTAAAAATGTATTTTTATCGTTAACTAGAACTGTTCAGCTTTATAATAAGTGGTCGACCATCAAAATCGGTTTAGGCATTAGCTAGGAATTCGAATCGCAAGTCACGCTAGACGTCCGAACCAACTTAAAATACTCTAAAATTTAACCCGAAAAAAATTTTTGTTAGAAACGCTTATATCAACATAGTTTTGGATGCAATATTAATTGGTGTAAAATGAATATGTTGAAAATTTTCGTTTTGGAGTTGTAAACACATTTAAGTCAATTTTATGGAACAATTACGGAAAGATGTATGATTTTGATGATTTTGGAAAGTTCAGATTAAGAAAATGACCCGTATTTCTCATTGTATATAGTCTAAGTGTAAAAATGTATTTTTATCGTTAACTAGAACTGTTCAGCTTTATAATAAGTGGTCGACCATCAAAATCGGTTCAGGCATTAGCTGGGAATTCGAATCGCAAGTCACGCTAGACGTCCGAACCAACTTAAAATACTCTAAAATTTAACCCGAAAAATATTTTTTTTTAGAAACGCTTATATCAACATAGTTTTGGATGCAATATTAATTGGTGTAAAATAAATATGTTGAAAATTTTTGATTTGGAGTTGTAAACCCATTTAAGTCAGTTTTATGGAACAATTACGGAAAGATGTATGATTTTGATGATTTTGGACAGTTCAGATTAACAAAATGACCCGTATTTCTCATTGTATATAGTCTAAGTGTAAAAATGTATTTTTATCGTTAACTAGAACTGTTCAGCTTTATAAAAAGTTGTCGACCATCAAAATCGGTCCAGGCATTAGCTGGGAATTCGAATCGCAAGTCACGCTTGACGTCCGAACCAACTTAAAATACTCTAAAATTTAACCCGAAAAATATTTTTTTTAGAAACGCTTATATCAACATAGTTTTGGATGCAATATTAATTGGTGTAAAATGAATATGTTGAAAATTTTCGTTTTGGAGTTGTAAACACATTTAAATCAATTTTATGGAACAATTACGGAAAGATGTATGATTTTGATGATTTTGGACAGTTCAGATTAAGAAAATGACCCGTATTTCTCATTGTATATAGTCTAAGTATAAAAATGTATTTTTAACGTTAACTAGAACTGTTCAGCTTTATAATAAGTGGTCGACCATCAAAATCGGTCCAGGCATTAGCTGGGAATTCGAATCGAATTTTTAACGTTAACTAGAACTGTTCAGCTTTATAATAAGTGGTCGACCATCAAAATCGGTCCAGGCATTAGCTGGGAATTCGAATCGCAAGTCACGCTAGACGTCCGTACCAACTTAAAATACTCTAAAATTTAACCCGAAAAATATTTTTTTTTAGAAACGCTTATATCAACATAGTTTTGGATGCAATATTAATTGGTGTAAAATGAATATGTTGAAAATTTTTGATTTGGAGTTGTAAACCCATTTAAGTCAGTTTTATGGAACAATTACGGAAAGATGTATGATTTTGATGATTTTGGACAGTTCAGATTAACAAAATGACCCGTATTTCTCATTGTATATAGTCTAAGTGTAAAAATGTATTTTTAACGTTAACTAGAACTGTTCAGCTTTATAATAAGTGGTCGACCATCAAAATCGGTCCAGGCATTAGCTGGGAATTCGAATCGCAAGTCACGCTAGACGTCCGAACCAACTTAAAATACTCTAAAATTTAACCCGAAAAATATTTTTTTTTAGAAACGCTTATATCAACATAGTTTTGGATGCAATATTAATTGGTGTAAATCAAATATGTTGAAAATTTTTGATTTGGAGTTGTAAACCCATTTAAGTCAGTTTTATGGAACAATTACGAAAAGATGTATGATTTTGATGATTTTGGACCGTTCAGATTAACAAAATGACACGTATTTCTCATTGTATATAGTCTAAGTGTAAAAATGTATTTTTATCGTTAACTAGAACTGTTCAGCTTTATAATAAGTGGTCGACCATCAAAATCGGTCCAGGCATTAGCTGGGAATTCGAATCGCAAGTCACGCTTGACGTCCGAACCAACTTAAAATACTCTAAAATTTAACCCGAAAAATATTTTTTTTTAGAAACGCTTATATCAACATAGTTTTGGATGCAATATTAATTGGTGTAAAATGAATATGTTGAAAATTTTCGTTTTGGAGTTGTAAACACATTTAAGTCAGTTTTATGGAACAATTACGGAAAGATGTATGATTTTGATGATTTTGGACAGTTCAGATTAACAAAATGACCCGTATTTCTCATTGTATATAGTCTAAGTGTAAAAATATATTTTTAACGTTAACTAGAACTGTTCAGCTTTATAATAAGTGGTCGACCATCAAAATCGGTCCAGGCATTAGCTGGGAATTCGAATCGCAAGTCACGCTAGACGTCCGAACCAACTTAAAATACTCTAAAATTTAACCCGAAAAATATTTTTTTTTAGAAACGCTTATATCAACATAGTTTTGGATGCAATATTAATTGGTGTAAAATATATATGTTGAAAATTTTCGTTTTGGAGTTGTAAACCCATTTAAGTCAGTTTTATGGAACAATTACGGAAAGATGTATGATTTTGATGATTTTGGACAGTTCAGATTAACAAAATGACCCGTATTTCTCATTGTATATAGTCTAAGTGTAAAAATATATTTTTAACGTTAACTAGAACTGTTCAGCTTTATAATAAGTGGTCGACCATCAAAATCGGTCCAGGCATTAGCTGGGAATTCGAATCGCAAGTCACGCTTGACGTCCGAACCAACTTAAAATACTCTAAAATTTAACCCGAAAAATATTTTTTTTTAGAAACGCTTATATCAACATAGTTTTGGATGCAATATTAATTGGTGTAAAATGAATATGTTGAAAATTTTTGATTTGGAGTTGTAAACCCATTTAAGTCAGTTTTATGGAACAATTACGGAAAGATGTATGATTTTGATGATTTTGGACAGTTCAGATTAACAAAATGACCCGTATTTCTCATTGTATATAGTCTAAGTGTAAAAATGTATTTTTAACGTTTACTAGAACTGTTCAGCTTTATAATAAGTGGTCGACCATCAAAATCGGTCCAGGCATTAGCTGGGAATTCGAATCGCAAGTCACGCTTGACGTCCGAACCAACTTAAAATACTCTAAAATTTAACCCAAAAAATATTTTTTTTTAGAAACGCTTATATCAACATAGTTTTGGATGCAATATTAATTGGTGTAAAATGAATATGTTGAAAATTTTCGTTTTGGAGTTGTAAACACATTTAAGTCAATTTTATGGAACAATTACGGAAAGATGTATGATTTTGATGATTTTGGACAGTTCAGATTAAGAAAATGACCCGTATTTCTCATTGTATATAGTCTAAGTGTAAAAATGTATTTTTATCGTTAACTAGAACTGTTCAGCTTTATAATAAGTGGTCGACCATCAAAATCGGTTTAGGCATTAGCTAGGAATTCGAATCGCAAGTCACGCTAGACGTCCGAACCAACTTAAAATACTCTAAAATTTAACCCGAAAAATATTTTTTTTAGAAACGCTTATATCAACATAGTTTTGGATGCAATATTAATTGGTGTAAAATAAATATGTTGAAAATTTTTGATTTGGAGTTGTAAACCCATTTAAGTCAGTTTTATGGAACAATTACGGAAAGATGTATGATTTTGATGATTTTGGACAGTTCAGATTAACAAAATGACCCGTATTTCTCATTGTATATAGTCTAAGTGTAAAAATGTATTTTTATCGTTAACTAGAACTGTTCAGCTTTATAATAAGTGGTCGACCATCAAAATCGGTCCAGGCATTAGCTGGGAATTCGAATCGCAAGTCACGCTAGACGTCCGAACCAACTTAAAATACTCTAAAATTTAACCCGAAAAATATTTTTTTTTAGAAACGCTTATATCAACATAGTTTTGGATGCAATATTAATTGGTGTAAAATAAATATGTTGAAAATTTTTGATTTGGAGTTGTAAACCCATTTAAGTCAGTTTTATGGAACAATTACGGAAAGATGTATGATTTTGATGATTTTGGACAGTTCAGATTAACAAAATGACCCGTATTTCTCATTGTATATAGTCTAAGTGTAAAAATGTATTTTTATCGTTAACTAGAACTGTTCAGCTTTATAAAAAGTTGTCGACCATCAAAATCGGTCCAGGCATTAGCTGGGAATTCGAATCGCAAGTCACGCTTGACGTCCGAACCAACTTAAAATACTCTAAAATTTAACCCGAAAAATATTTTTTTTAGAAACGCTTATATCAACATAGTTTTGGATGCAATATTAATTGGTGTAAAATGAATATGTTGAAAATTTTCGTTTTGGAGTTGTAAACACATTTAAATCAATTTTATGGAACAATTACGGAAAGATGTATGATTTTGATGATTTTGGACAGTTCAGATTAAGAAAATGACCCGTATTTATCATTGTATATAGTCTAAGTATAAAAATGTATTTTTAACGTTAACTAGAACTGTTCAGCTTTATAATAAGTGGTCGACCATCAAAATCGGTCCAGGCATTAGCTGGGAATTCGAATCGAATTTTTAACGTTAACTAGAACTGTTCAGCTTTATAATAAGTGGTCGACCATCAAAATCGGTCCAGGCATTAGCTGGGAATTCGAATCGCAAGTCACGCTAGACGTCCGTACCAACTTAAAATACTCTAAAATTTAACCCGAAAAATATTTTTTTTTAGAAACGCTTATATCAACATAGTTTTGGATGCAATATTAATTGGTGTAAAATGAATATGTTGAAAATTTTTGATTTGGAGTTGTAAACCCATTTAAGTCAGTTTTATGGAACAATTACGGAAAGATGTATGATTTTGATGATTTTGGACAGTTCAGATTAACAAAATGACCCGTATTTCTCATTGTATATAGTCTAAGTGTAAAAATGTATTTTTAACGTTAACTAGAACTGTTCAGCTTTTTAATAAGTGGTCGACCATCAAAATCGGTCCAGGCATTAGCTGGGAATTCGAATCGCAAGTCACGCTAGACGTCCGAACCAACTTAAAATACTCTAAAATTTAACCCGAAAAATATTTTTTTTTAGAAACGCTTATATCAACATAGTTTTGGATGCAATATTAATTGGTGTAAATCAAATATGTTGAAAATTTTTGATTTGGAGTTGTAAACCCATTTAAGTCAGTTTTATGGAACAATTACGAAAAGATGTATGATTTTGATGATTTTGGACCGTTCAGATTAACAAAATGACACGTATTTCTCATTGTATATAGTCTAAGTGTAAAAATGTATTTTTATCGTTAACTAGAACTGTTCAGCTTTATAATAAGTGGTCGACCATCAAAATCGGTCCAGGCATTAGCTGGGAATTCGAATCGCAAGTCACGCTTGACGTCCGAACCAACTTAAAATACTCTAAAATTTAACCCGAAAAATATTTTTTTTTAGAAACGCTTATATCAACATAGTTTTGGATGCAATATTAATTGGTGTAAAATGAATATGTTGAAAATTTTCGTTTTGGAGTTGTAAACACATTTAAGTCAGTTTTATGGAACAATTACGGAAAGATGTATGATTTTGATGATTTTGGACAGTTCAGATTAACAAAATGACCCGTATTTCTCATTGTATATAGTCTAAGTGTAAAAATATATTTTTAACGTTAACTAGAACTGTTCAGCTTTATAATAAGTGGTCGACCATCAAAATCGGTCCAGGCATTAGCTGGGAATTCGAATCGCAAGTCACGCTAGACGTCCGAACCAACTTAAAATACTCTAAAATTTAACCCGAAAAATATTTTTTTTTAGAAACGCTTATATCAACATAGTTTTGGATGCAATATTAATTGGTGTAAAATATATATGTTGAAAATTTTCGTTTTGGAGTTGTAAACCCATTTAAGTCAGTTTTATGGAACAATTACGGAAAGATGTATGATTTTGATGATTTTGGACAGTTCAGATTAACAAAATGACACGTATTTCTCATTGTATATAGTCTAAGTGTAAAAATGTATTTTTAACGTTAACTAGAACTGTTCAGCTTTATAGTAAGTGGTCGACCATCAAAATCGGTCCAGGCATTAGCTGGGAATTCGAATCGCAAGTCACGCTAGACGTCCGAACCAACTTAAAATACTCTAAAATTTAACCCGAAAAATATTTTTTTTAGAAACGCTTATATCAACATAGTTTTGGATGCAATATTAATTGGTGTAAAATGAATATGTTGAAAATTTTTGATTTGGAGTTGTAAACCCATTTAAGTCAGTTTTATGGAACAATTACGGAAAGATGTATGATTTTGATGATTTTGGACAGTTCAGATTAACAAAATGACCCGTATTTCTCATTGTATATAGTCTAAGTGTAAAAATGTATTTTTAACGTTTACTAGAACTGTTCAGCTTTATAATAAGTGGTCGACCATCAAAATCGGTCCAGGCATTAGCTGGGAATTCGAATCGCAAGTCACGCTAGACGTCCGAACCAACTTAAAATACTCTAAAATTTAACCCGAAAAATATTTTTTTTTAGAAACGCTTATATCAACATAGTTTTGGATGCAATATTAATTGGTGTAAATCAAATATGTTGAAAATTTTTGATTTGGAGTTGTAAACCCATTTAAGTCAGTTTTATGGAACAATTACGAAAAGATGTATGATTTTGATGATTTTGGACCGTTCAGATTAACAAAATGGCACGTATTTCTCATTGTATATAGGCTAAGTGTAAAAATGTATTTGTAACGTTAACTAGAACTCTTCAGCTTTATAATAAGTGGTCGACCATCAAAATCGGTCCAGGCATTAGCTGGGAATTCGAATCGCAAGTCACGCTTGACGTCCGAACCAACTTAAAATACTCTAAAATTTAACCCGAAAAATATTTTTTTTTAGAAACGCTTATATCAACATAGTTTTGGATGCAATATTAATTGGTGTAAAATGAATATGTTGAAAATTTTCGTTTTGGAGTTGTAAACACATTTAAGTCAGTTTTATGGAACAATTAAGGAAAGATGTATGATTTTGATGATTTTGGACAGTTCAGATTAACAAAATGACCCGTATTTCTCATTGTATATAGTCTAAGTGTAAAAATGTATTTTTAACGTTAACTAGAACTGTTCAGCTTTATAATAAGTGGTCGACCATCAAAATCGGTCCAGGCATTAGCTGGGAATTCGAATCGCAAGTCACGCTAGACGTCCGAACCAACTTAAAATACTCTAAAATTTAACCCGAAAAATATTTTTTTTTAGAAACGCTTATATCAACATAGTTTTGGATGCAATATTAATTGGTGTAAAATAAATATGTTGAAAATTTTCGTTTTGGAGTTGTAAACCCATTTAAGTCAGTTTTATGGAACAATTACGGAAAGATGTATGATTTTGATGATTTTGGACAGTTCAGATTAACAAAATGACCCGTATTTCTCATTGTATACAGTCTAAGTGTAAAAATGTATTTTTAACGTTAACTAGAACTGTTCAGCTTTATAATAAGTGGTCGACCATCAAAATCGGTCCAGGCATTAGCTGGGAATTCGAATCGCAAGTCACGCTAGACGTCCGAACCAACTTAAAATACTCTAAAATTTAACCCGAAAAATATTTTTTTTTCGAAACGCTTATATCAACATAGTTTTGGATGCAATATTAATTGGTGTAAAAAAAAAAAGGTTGAAAATTTTTGATTTGGAGTTGTAAACCATTTAAGTCAGTTTTATGGAACAATTACGGAAAGATGTATGATTTTGATGATTTTGGACAGTTCAGATTAACAAAATGACCCGTTTTTCTCATTGTATATAGTCTAAGTGTAAAAATGTATTTTTAACGTTATTTAGAACTGTTCAGCTTTATAATAAGTGGTCGACCATCAAAATCGGTCCAGGCATTAGCTGGGAATTCGAATCGCAAGTCACGCTAGACGTCCGAACCAACTTAAAATACTCTAAAATTTAACCCGAAAAATATTTTTTTTTAGAAACGCTTATATCAACATAGTTTTGGATGCAATATTAATTGGTGTAAAATGAATATGTTAAAAATTTTTGATTTGGAGTTGTAAACCCATTTAAGTCAGTTTTATGGAACAATTACGGAAAGATGTATGATTTTGATGATTTTGGACAGTTCAGATTAACAAAATGACCCGTATTTCTCATTGTATATAGTCTAAGTGTAAAAATGTATTATTAACGTTAACTAAAACTGTTCAGCTTTATAATAAGTGGTCGACCATCAAAATCGGTCCAGGCATTAGCTGGGAATTCGAATCGCAAGTCACGCTAGACGTCCGAACCAACTTAAAATACTCTAAAATTTAACCCGAAAAATATTTTTTTTTAGAAACGCTTATATCAACATAGTTTTGGATGCAATATTAATTGGTGTAAAATGAATATGTTGAAAATTTTCGTTTTGGAGTTGTAAACACATTTAAGTCGGTTTTATGGAACAATTACGGAAAGATGTATGATTTGGATGATTTTGGACAGTTCAGATTAACAAAATGACCCGTATTTCTCATTGTATATAGTCTAAGTGTAAAAATGTATTTTTAACGTTAACTAGAACTGTTCAGCTTTATAGTAAGTGGTCGACCATCAAAATCGGTTCAGGCATTAGCTGGGAATTCGAATCGCAAGTCACGCTAGACGTCCGAACCAACTTAAAATACTCTAAAATTTAACCCGAAAAATATTTTTTTTTAGAAACGCTTATATCAACATAGTTTTGGATGCAATATTAATTGGTGTAAAATGAATATGTTGAAAATTTTCGTTTTGGAGTTGTAAACACATTTAAGTCAATTTTATGGAACAATTAAGGAAAGATGTATGATTTTGATGATTTTGGACAGTTCAGATTAACAAAATGACCCGTATTTCTCATTGTATATAGTCTAAGTGTAAAAATGTATTTTTAACGTTAACTAGAACTGTTCAGCTTTATAATAAGTGGTCGACCATCAAAATCGGTCCAGGCATTAGCTGGGAATTCGAATCGCAAGTCACGCTAGACGTCCGAACCAACTTAAAATACTCTAAAATTTAACCCGAAAAATATTTTTTTTTAGAAACGCTTATATCAACATAGTTTTGGATGCAATATTAATTGGTGTAAAATAAATATTATGAAAATTTTTGATTTGGAGTATTAAACCCATTTAAGTCAGTTTTATGGAACAATTAAGGAAAGATGTATGATTTTGATGATTTTGGACAGTTCAGATTAACAAAATGACCCGTATTTCTCATTGTATATAGTCTAAGTGTAAAAATGTATTTTTATCGTTAACTAGAACTGTTCAGCTTTATAATAAGTGGTCGACCATCAAAATCGGTTCAGGCATTAGCTGGGAATTCGAATCGCAAGTCACGCTAGACGTCCGAACCAACTTTAAATACTCTAAAATTTAACCCGAAAAATATTTTTTTTTAGAAACGCTTATATCAACATAGTTTTGGATGCAATATTAATTGGTGTAAAATGAATATGTTGAAAATTTTTGATTTGGAGTTGTAAACCCATTTAAGTCAGTTTTATGGAACAATTACGGAAAGATGTATGATTTTGATGATTTTGGACAGTTCAGATTAACAAAATGACCCGTATTTCTCATTGTATATAGTCTAAGTGTAAAAATGTATTCTTAACGTTAACTAGAATTGTTCAGCTTTATAATAAGTGGTCGACCATCAAAATCGGTCCAGGCATTAGCTGGGAATTCGAATCGCAAGTCACGCTAGACGTCCGAACCAACTTAAAATACTCTAAAATTTAACCCGAAAAATATTTTTTTTTAGAAACGCTTATATCAACATAGTTTTGGATGCAATATTAATTGGTGTAAAATAAATATGTTGAAAATTTTTGATTTGGAGTTGTAAACCCATTTAAGTCAGTTTTATGGAACAATTACGGAAAGATGTATGACTTTGATGCTTTTGGACAGTTCAGATTAAGAAAATGACCCGTATTTCTCATTGTATATAGTCTAAGTGCAAAAATGTATTTTTAATGTTAACTAGAACTGTTCAGCTTTATAATAAGTGGTCGACCATCAAAATCGGTCCAGGCATTAGCTGGGAATTCGAATCGCAAGTCACGCTAGACGTCCGAACCAACTTAAAATACTCTAAAATTTAACCCGAAAAATATTTTTTTTAGAAACGCTTATATCAACATAGTTTTGGATGCAATATTAATTGGTGTAAAATAAATATGTTGAAAATTTTTGATTTGGAGTTGTAAACCCATTTAAGTCAGTTTTATGGAACAATTACGGAAAGATGTATGATTTTGATGATTTTGGACAGTTCAGATTAACAAAAAGACCCGTATTTCTCATTGTATATAGTCTAAGTGTAAAAATGTATTTTTATCGTTAACTAGAACTGTTCAGCTTTATAATAAGTGGTCGACCATCAAAATCGGTCCAGGCATTAGCTGGGAATTCGAATCGCAAGTCACGCTAGACGTCCGAACCAACTTAAAATACTCTAAAATTTAACCCGAAAAATATTTTTTTTTAGAAACGCTTATATCAACATAGTTTTGGATGCAATATTAATTGGTGTAAAATAAATATTATGAAAATTTTTGATTTGGAGTATTAAACCCATTTAAGTCAGTTTTATGGAACAATTAAGGAAAGATGTATGATTTTGATGATTTTGGACAGTTCAGATTAACAAAATGACCCGTATTTCTCATTGTATATAGTCTAAGTGTAAAAATGTATTTTTATCGTTAACTAGAACTGTTCAGCTTTATAATAAGTGGTCGACCATCAAAATCGGTTCAGGCATTAGCTGGGAATTCGAATCGCAAGTCACGCTAGACGTCCGAACCAACTTTAAATACTCTAAAATTTAACCCGAAAAATATTTTTTTTTAGAAACGCTTATATCAACATAGTTTTGGATGCAATATTAATTGGTGTAAAATGAATATGTTGAAAATTTTTGATTTGGAGTTGTAAACCCATTTAAGTCAGTTTTATGGAACAATTACGGAAAGATGTATGATTTTGATGATTTTGGACAGTTCAGATTAACAAAATGACCCGTATTTCTCATTGTATATAGTCTAAGTGTAAAAATGTATTCTTAACGTTAACTAGAATTGTTCAGCTTTATAATAAGTGGTCGACCATCAAAATCGGTCCAGGCATTAGCTGGGAATTCGAATCGCAAGTCACGCTAGACGTCCGAACCAACTTAAAATACTCTAAAATTTAACCCGAAAAATATTTTTTTTTAGAAACGCTTATATCAACATAGTTTTGGATGCAATATTAATTGGTGTAAAATAAATATGTTGAAAATTTTTGATTTGGAGTTGTAAACCCATTTAAGTCAGTTTTATGGAACAATTACGGAAAGATGTATGACTTTGATGCTTTTGGACAGTTCAGATTAAGAAAATGACCCGTATTTCTCATTGTATATAGTCTAAGTGCAAAAATGTATTTTTAATGTTAACTAGAACTGTTCAGCTTTATAATAAGTGGTCGACCATCAAAATCGGTCCAGGCATTAGCTGGGAATTCGAATCGCAAGTCACGCTTGACGTCCGAACCAACTTAAAATACTCTAAAATTTAACCCGAAAAATATTTTTTTTAGAAACGCTTATATCAACATAGTTTTGGATGCAATATTAATTGGTGTAAAATAAATATGTTGAAAATTTTTGATTTGGAGTTGTAAACCCATTTAAGTCAGTTTTATGGAACAATTACGGAAAGATGTATGATTTTGATGATTTTGGACAGTTCAGATTAACAAAAAGACCCGTATTTCTCATTGTATATAGTCTAAGTGTAAAAATGTATTTTTATCGTTAACTAGAACTGTTCAGCTTTATAATAAGTGGTCGACCATCAAAATCGGTCCAGGCATTAGCTGGGAATTCGAATCGCAAGTCACGCTAGACGTCCGAACCAACTTAAAATACTCTAAAATTTAACCCGAAAAATATTTTTTTTTAGAAACGCTTATATCAACATAGTTTTGGATGCAATATTAATTGGTGTAAAATAAATATTATGAAAATTTTTGATTTGGAGTATTAAACCCATTTAAGTCAGTTTTATGGAACAATTAAGGAAAGATGTATGATTTTGATGATTTTGGACAGTTCAGATTAACAAAATGACCCGTATTTCTCATTGTATATAGTCTAAGTGTAAAAATGTATTTTTATCGTTAACTAGAACTGTTCAGCTTTATAATAAGTGGTCGACCATCAAAATCGGTTCAGGCATTAGCTGGGAATTCGAATCGCAAGTCACGCTAGACGTCCGAACCAACTTTAAATACTCTAAAATTTAACCCGAAAAATATTTTTTTTTAGAAACGCTTATATCAACATAGTTTTGGATGCAATATTAATTGGTGTAAAATGAATATGTTGAAAATTTTTGATTTGGAGTTGTAAACCCATTTAAGTCAGTTTTATGGAACAATTACGGAAAGATGTATGATTTTGATGATTTTGGACAGTTCAGATTAACAAAATGACCCGTATTTCTCATTGTATATAGTCTAAGTGTAAAAATGTATTCTTAACGTTAACTAGAATTGTTCAGCTTTATAATAAGTGGTCGACCATCAAAATCGGTCCAGGCATTAGCTGGGAATTCGAATCGCAAGTCACGCTAGACGTCCGAACCAACTTAAAATACTCTAAAATTTAACCCGAAAAATATTTTTTTTTAGAAACGCTTATATCAACATAGTTTTGGATGCAATATTAATTGGTGTAAAATAAATATGTTGAAAATTTTTGATTTGGAGTTGTAAACCCATTTAAGTCAGTTTTATGGAACAATTACGGAAAGATGTATGACTTTGATGCTTTTGGACAGTTCAGATTAAGAAAATGACCCGTATTTCTCATTGTATATAGTCTAAGTGCAAAAATGTATTTTTAATGTTAACTAGAACTGTTCAGCTTTATAATAAGTGGTCGACCATCAAAATCGGTCCAGGCATTAGCTGGGAATTCGAATCGCAAGTCACGCTAGACGTCCGAACCAACTTAAAATACTCTAAAATTTAACCCGAAAAATATTTTTTTTAGAAACGCTTATATCAACATAGTTTTGGATGCAATATTAATTGGTGTAAAATAAATATGTTGAAAATTTTTGATTTGGAGTTGTAAACCCATTTAAGTCAGTTTTATGGAACAATTACGGAAAGATGTATGATTTTGATGATTTTGGACAGTTCAGATTAACAAAAAGACCCGTATTTCTCATTGTATATAGTCTAAGTGTAAAAATGTATTTTTATCGTTAACTAGAACTGTTCAGCTTTATAATAAGTGGTCGACCATCAAAATCGGTCCAGGCATTAGCTGGGAATTCGAATCGCAAGTCACAAGAAAGATATTTTTTTTAGAAACGCTTATATCAACATAGTTTTGGATGCAATATTAATTGGTGTAAAATGAATATGTTGAAAATTTTTGATTTGGAGTTGTAAACCCATTTAAGTCATTTTTATGGAACAATTACGGAAAGATGTATGATTTTGATGATTTTGGACAGTTCAGATTAACAAAATGACCCGTATTTATCATTGTATATAGTGTAAGTGTAAAAATGTATTTTTAACGTTAACTAGAACTGTTCAGCTTTATAATAAGTGGTCGACCATCAAAATCGGTCCAGGCATTAGCTAGGAATTCGAATCGCAAGTCACAAGAAAGATATTTTTTTTAGAAACGCTTATATCAACATAGTTTTGGATGCAATATTAATTGGTGTAAAATGAATATGTTGAAAATTTTTGATTTGGAGTTGTAAACCCATTTAAGTCAGTTTTATGGAACAATTACGGAAAGATGTATGATTTTGATGATTTTGGACAGTTCAGATTAAGAAAATGACCCGTATTTCTCATTGTATATAGTCTAAGTGTAAAAATGTATTTTTAACGTTAACTAGAACTGTTCAGCTTTATAATAAGTGGTCGACCATCAAAATCGGTTCAGGCATTAGCTGGGAATTCGAATCGCAAGTCACGCTTGACGTCCGAACCAACTTAAAATACTCTAAAATTTAACCCGAAAAATATTTTTTTTTAGAAACGCTTATATCAACATAGTTTTGGATGCAATATTAATTGGTGTAAAATAAATATGTTGAAAATTTTTGATTTGGAGTTGTAAACCCATTTAAGTCAGTTTTATGGAACAATTACGGAAAGATGTATGATTTTGATGATTTTGGACAGTTCAGATTAAGAAAATGACCCGTATTTGTCATTGTATATAGTCTAAGTGTAAAAATGTATTTTTAACGTTAGCTAGAACTGTTCAGCTTTATAATAAGTGGTCGACCATCAAAATCGGTTCAGGCATTAGCTGGGAATTCGAATCGCAAGTCACGCTTGACGTCCGAACCAACTTAAAATACTCTAAAATTTAACCCGAAAAATATTTTTTTTTAGAAACGCTTATATCAACATAGTTTTGGATGCAATATTAATTGGTGTAAAATGAATATGTTGAAAATTTTCGTTTTGGAGTTGTAAACACTTTTAAGTCAATTTTATGGAACAATTACGGAAAGATGTATGATTTTAATGATTTTGGACAGTTCAGATTAAGAAAATGACCCGTATTTCTCATTGTATGTAGTCTAAGTGTAAAAATATATTTTTAACGTTAACTAGAACTGTTCAGCTTTATAATAAGTGGTCGACCATCAAAATCGGTCCAGGCATTAGCTGGGAATTCGAATCGCAAGTCACGCTAGACGTCCGAACCAACTTAAAATACTCTAAAATTTAACCCGAAAAATATTTTTTTTTAGAAACGCTTATATCAACATAGTTTTGGATGCAATATTAATTGGTGTAAAATAAATATGTTGAAAATTTTTGATTTGGAGTTGTAAACCCATTTAAGTCAGTTTTATGGAACAATTACGTAAAGATGTATGAATTTGATGATTTTGGACAGTTCAAATCAACAAAATGACCCGTATTTCTCATTGTATATAGTCTAAGTGTAAAAATGTATTTTTAACGTTAACTAGAACTGTTCAGCTTTATAATAAGTGGTCGACCATCAAAATCGGTCCAGGCATTAGCTGGGAATTCGAATCGCAAGTCACGCTAGACGTCCGAACCAACTTAAAATACCCTAAAATTTAACCCGAAAAATATTTTTTTTTAGAAACGCTTATATCAACATAGTTTTGGATGCAATATTAATTGGTGTAAAATAAATATGTTGAAAATTTTTGATTTGGAGTTGTAAACCCATTTAAGTCAGTTTTATGGAACAATTACGGAAAGATGTATGATTTTGATGATTTTGGACAGTTCAGATTAACAAAATGACCCGTATTTCTCATTGTATATAGTCTAAGTGTAAAAATGAATTTTTATCGTTAACTAGAACTGTTCAGCTTTATAATAAGTGGTCGACCATCAAAATCGGTTCAGGCATTAGCTGGGAATTCGAATCGCAAGTCACGCTAGACGTCCGAACCAACTTAAAATACTCTAAAATTTAACCCGAAAAATATTTTTTTTTAGAAACGCTTATATCAACATAGTTTTGGATGCAATATTAATTGGTGTAAAATAAATATGTTGAAAAATTTTGATTTGGAGTTGTAAACCCATTTAAGTCAGTTTTATGGAACAATTACGGAAAGATGTATGATTTTGATGATTTTGGACAGTTCAGATTAACAAAATGACCCGTATTTCTCATTGTATATAGTCTAAGTGTAAAAATGTATTTTTAACGTTAACTAGAACTGTTCAGCTTTATAATAAGTGGTCGACCATCAAAATCGGTCCAGGCATTAGCTGGGAACTCGAATCGCAAGTCACGCTAGACGTCCGAACCAACTTAAAATACTCTAAAATTTAACCCGAAAAATATTTTTTTTTAGAAACGCTTATATCAACATAGTTTTGGATGCAATATTAATTGGTGTAAAATGAATATGTTGAAAATTTTTGATTTGGAGTTGTAAACCCATTTAAGTCATTTTTATGGAACAATTACGGAAAGATGTATGATTTTGATGATTTTGGACAGTTCAGATTAACAAAATGACCCGTATTTCTCATTGTATATAGTGTAAGTGTAAAAATGTATTTTTAACGTTAACTAGAACTGTTCAGCTTTATAATAAGTGGTCGACCATCAAAATCGGTCCAGGCATTAGCTGGGAATTCGAATCGCAAGTCACAAGAAAGATATTTTTTTTAGAAACGCTTATATCAACATAGTTTTGGATGCAATATTAATTGGTGTAAAATGAATATGTTGAAAATTTTTGATTTGGAGTTGTAAGCCCATTTAAGTCAGTTTTATGGAACAATTACGGAAAGATGTATGATTTTGATGATTTTGGACAGTTCAGATTAAGAAAATGACACGTATTTCTCATTGTATATAGTCTAAGTGTAAAAATGTATTTTTAACGTTAACTAGAACTGTTCAGCTTTATAATAAGTGGTCGACCATCAAAATCGGTTCAGGCATTAGCTGGGAATTCGAATCGCAAGTCACGCTTGACGTCCGAACCAACTTAAAATACTCTAAAATTTAACCCGAAAAATATTTTTTTTTAGAAACGCTTATATCAACATAGTTTTGGATGCAATATTAATTGGTGTAAAATGAATATGTTGAAAAATTTCGTTTTGGAGTTGTAAACACATTTAAGTCAATTTTATGGAACAATTACGGAAAGATGTATGATTTTGATGATTTTGGACAGTTCAGATAAAGAAAATGACCCGTATTTCTCATTGTATATAGTCTAAGTGTAAAAATGTATTTTTAACGTTAACTAGAACTGTTCAGCTTTATAATAAGTGGTCGACCATCAAAATCGGTCCAGGCATTAGCTGGGAATTTGAATCGCAAGTCACGCTAGACGTCCGAACCAACTTAAAATACTCTAAAATTTAACCCGAAAAATATTTTTTTTTAGAAACGCTTATATCAACATAGTTTTGGATGCAATATTAATTGGTGTAAAATGAATATGTTGAAAATTTTCGTTTTGGAGTTGTAAACACATTTAAGTCGGTTTTATGGAACAATTACGGAAAGATGTATGATTTGGATGATTTTGGACAGTTCAGATTAACAAAATGACCCGTATTTCTCATTGTATATAGTCTAAGTGTAAAAATGTATTTTTAACGTTAACTAGAACTGTTCAGCTTTATAGTAAGTGGTCGACCATCAAAATCGGTTCAGGCATTAGCTGGGAATTCGAATCGCAAGTCACGCTAGACGTCCGAACCAACTTAAAATACTCTAAAATTTAACCCGAAAAATATTTTTTTTTAGAAACGCTTATATCAACATAGTTTTGGATGCAATATTAATTGGTGTAAAATGAATATGTTGAAAATTTTCGTTTTGGAGTTGTAAACACATTTAAGTCAATTTTATGGAACAATTACGGAAAGATGTATGATTTTGATGATTTTGGACAGTTCAGATTAACAAAATGACCCGTATTTCTCATTGTATATAGTCTAAGTGTAAAAATGTATTTTTAACGTTAACTAGAACTGTTCAGCTTTATAATAAGTGGTCGACCATCAAAATCGGTTCAGGCATTAGCTGGGAATTCGAATCGCAAGTCACGCTTGACGTCCGAACCAACTTAAAATACTCTAAAATTTAACCCGAAAAATATTTTTTTTTAGAAACGCTTATATCAACATAGTTTTGGATGCAATATTAATTGGTGTAAAATAAATATGTTGAAAATTTTTGATTTCGAGTTGTAAACCCATTTAAGTCAGTTTTATGGAACAATTACGGAAAGATGTATGATTTTGATGATTTTGGACAGTTCAGATTAACAAAATGACCCGTATTTCTCATTGTATATAGTCTAAGTGTAAAAATGTATTTTTAACGTTAACTAGAACTGTTCAGCTTTATAATAAGTGGTCGACCATCAAAATCGGTCCAGGCATTAGCTGGGAATTCGAATCGCAAGTCACGCTAGACGTCCGAACCAACTTAAAATACTCTAAAATTTAACCCGAAAAATATTTTTTTTTAGAAACGCTTATATCAACATAGTTTTGGATGCAATATTAATTGGTGTAAAATGAATATGTTGAAAATTTTTGATTTGGAGTTGTAAACCCATTTAAGTCAGTTTTATGGAACAATTACGGAAAGATGTATGATTTTGATGATTTTGGACAGTTCAGATTAACAAAATGACCCGTATTTCTCATTGTATATAGTGTAAGTGTAAAAATGTATTTTTAACGTTAACTAGAACTGTTCAGCTTTATAATAAGTGGTCGACCATCAAAATCGGTCCAGGCATTAGCTGGGAATTCGAATCGCAAGTCACGCTAGACGTCCGAACCAACTTAAAATACTCTAAAATTTAACCCGAAAAATATTTTTTTTTAGAAACGCTTATATCAACATAGTTTTGGATGCAATATTAATTGGTGTAAAATAAATATGTTGAAAATTTTTGATTTGGAGTTGTAAACCCATTTAAGTCAGTTTTATGGAACAATTACGGAAAGATGTATGATTTTGATGATTTTGGACAGTTCAGATTAACAAAATGACCCGTATTTCTCATTGTATATAGTCTAAGTGTAAAAATGTATTTTTAACGTTAACTAGAACTGTTCAGCTTAATAATAAGTGGCCGACCATCAAAATCGGTCCAGGCATTAGCTGGGAATTCGAATCGCAAGTCACGCTAGACGTCCGAACCAACTTAAAATACTCTAAAATTTAACCCGAAAAATATTTTTTTTTTAGAAACGCTTATATCAACATAGTTTTGGATGCAATATTAATTGGTGTAAAATAAATATGTTGAAAATTTTTGATTTGGAGTTGTAAACCCATTTAAGTCAGTTTTATGGAACAATTACGGAAAGATGTATGATTTTGATGATTTTGGACAGTTCAGATTAAGAAAATGACCCGTATTTCTCATTGTATATAGTCTAAGTGCAAAAATGTATTTTTAACGTTAACTAGAACTGTTCAGCTTTATAATAAGTGGTCGACCATCAAAATCGGTCCAGGCATTAGCTGGGAATTCGAATCGCAAGTCACGCTAGACGTCCGAACCAACTTAAAATACTCTAAAATTTAACCCGAAAAATATTTTTTTTTAGAAACGCTTATATCAACATAGTTTTGGATGCAATATTAATTGGTGTAAAATAAATATGTTGAAAATTTTTGATTTGGAGTTGTAAACCCATTTAAGTCAGTTTTATGGAACAATTACGGAAAGATGTATGATTTTGATGATTTTGGACAGTTCAGATTAAGAAAATGACCCGTATTTCTCATTGTATATAGTCTAAGTGCAAAAATGTATTTTTAACGTTAACTAGAACTGTTCAGCTTTATAATAAGTGGTCGACCATCAAAATCGGTCCAGGCATTAGCTGGGAATTCGAATCGCAAGTCACGCTTGACGTCCGAACAAACTTAAAATACTCTAAAATTTAACCCGAAAAATATTTTTTTTAGAAACGCTTATATCAACATAGTTTTGGATGCAATATTAATTGGTGTAAAATGAATATGTTGAAAATTTTCGTTTTGGAGTTGTAAACCCATTTAAGTCAGTTTTATGGAACAATTACGGAAAGATGTATGATTTTGATGATTTTGGACAGTTCAGATTAAGAAAATGACCCGTATTTCTCATTGTATATAGTCTAAGTGTAAAAATGTATTTTTAACGTTAACTAGAACTGTTCAGCTTTATAATAAGTGGTCGACCATCAAAATCGGTCCAGGCATTAGCTGGGAATTCGAATCGCAAGTCACGCTAGACGTCCGAACCAACTTAAAATACTCTAAAATTTAACCCGAAAAATATTTTTTTTTAGAAACGCTTATATCAACATAGTTTTGGATGCAATATTAATTGGTGTAAAATGAATATGTTGAAAATTTTTGATTTGGAGTTGTAAACCCATTTAAGTCAGTTTTATGGAACAATTACGGAAAGATGTATGATTTTGATGATTTTGGACAGTTCAGATTAACAAAATGACCCGTATTTCTCATTGTATATAGTCTAAGTGTAAAAATGTATTTTTAACGTTAACTAGAACTGTTCAGCTTTATAATAAGTGGTCGACCATCAAAATCGGTCCAGGCATTAGCTGGGAATTCGAATCGCAAGTCACGCTAGACGTCCGAACCAACTTAAAATACTCTAAAATTTAACCCGAAAAATATTTTTTTTTAGAAACGCTTATATCAACATAGTTTTGGATGCAGTATTAATTGGTGTAAAATGAATATGTTGAAAATTTTTGATTTGGAGTTGTAAACCCATTTAAGTCAGTTTTATGGAACAATTACGGAAAGATGTATGATTTTGATGATTTTGGACAGTTCAGATTAACAAAATGACCCGTATTTCTCATTGTATATAGTCTAAGTGCAAAAATGTATTTTTAACGTTAACTAGAACTGTTCAGCTTTATAATAAGTGGTCGACCATCAAAATCGGTCCAGGCATTAGCTGGGAATTCGAATCGCAAGTCACGCTTGACGTCCGAACCAACTTAAAATACTCTAAAATTTAACCCGAAAAATATTTTTTTTTAGAAACGCTTATATCAACATATTTTTGGATGCAATATTAATTGGTGTAAAATGAATATGTTGAAAATTTTTGATTTGGAGTTGTAAACCCATTTAAGTCAATTTTATGGAACAATTACGGAAAGATGTATGATTTTGATGATTTTGGACAGTTCAGGTTAAGAAAATGACAGGTATTTCTCATTGTATATAGTCTAAGTGCAAAAATGTATTTTTAACGTTAACTAGAACTGTTCAGCTTTATAATAAGTGGTCGACCATCAAAATCGGTCCAGGCATTAGCTGGGAATTCGAATCGCAAGTCACGCTAGACGTCCGAACCAACTTAAAATACTCTAAAATTTAACCCGAAAAATATTTTTTTTTAGAAACGCTTATATCAACATAGTTTTGGATGCAATATTAATTGGTGTAAAATGAATATGTTGAAAATTTTTGATTTGGAGTTGTAAACCCATTTAAGTCAGTTTTATGGAACAATTACGGAAAGATGTATGATTTTGATGATTTTGGACAGTTCAGATTAACAAAATGACCCGTATTTCTCATTGTATATAGTCTAAGTGTAAAAATGTATTTTTAACGTTAACTAGAACTGTTCAGCTTTATAATAAGTGGTCGACCATCAAAATCGGTCCAGGCATTAGCTGGGAATTCGAATCGCAAGTCACGCTAGACGTCCGAACCAACTTAAAATACTCTAAAATTTAACCCGAAAAATATTTTTTTTTAGAAACGCTTATATCAACATAGTTTTGGATGCAGTATTAATTGGTGTAAAATGAATATGTTGAAAATTTTTGATTTGGAGTTGTAAACCCATTTAAGTCAGTTTTATGGAACAATTACGGAAAGATGTATGATTTTGATGATTTTGGACAGTTCAGATTAACAAAATGACCCGTATTTCTCATTGTATATAGTCTAAGTGCAATAATGTATTTTTAACGTTAACTAGAACTGTTCAGCTTTATAATAAGTGGTCGACCATCAAAATCGGTCCAGGCATTAGCTGGGAATTCGAATCGCAAGTCACGCTTGACGTCCGAACCAACTTAAAATACTCTAAAATTTAACCCGAAAAATATTTTTTTTTAGAAACGCTTATATCAACATAGTTTTGGATGCAATATTAATTGGTGTAAAATGAATATGTTGAAAATTTTCGTTTTGGAGTTGTAAACACATTTAAGTCAGTTTTATGGAACAATTACGGAAAGATGTATGATTTTGATGATTTTGGACAGTTCAGATTAACAAAATGACCCGTATTTCTCATTGTATATAGTCTAAGTGCAAAAATGTATTTTTAACGTTTACAAGAACTGTTCAGCTTTATAATAAGTGGTCGACCATCAAAATCGGTTCAGGCATTAGCTGGGAATTCGAATCGCAAGTCACGCTAGACGTCCGAACCAACTTAAAATACTCTAACATTTAACCCGAAAAATATTTTTTTTTAGAAACGCTTATATCAACATAGTTTTGGATGCAGTATTAATTGGTGTAAAATGAATATGTTGAAAATTTTTGATTTGGAGTTGTAAACCCATTTAAGTCAGTTTTATGGAACAATTACGGAAAGATGTATGATTTTGATGATTTTGGACAGTTCAGATTAACAAAATGACCCGTATTTCTCATTGTATATAGTCTAAGTGCAAAAATGTATTTTTAACGTTAACTAGAACTGTTCAGCTTTATAATAAGTGGTCGACCATCAAAATCGGTCCAGGCATTAGCTGGGAATTCGAATCGCAAGTCACGCTTGACGTCCGAACCAACTTAAAATACTCTAAAATTTAACCCGAAAAATATTTTTTTTTAGAAACGCTTATATCAACATAGTTTTGGATGCAGTATTAATTGGTGTAAAATGAATATGTTGAAAATTTTTGATTTGGAGTTGTAAACCCATTTAAGTCAGTTTTATGGAACAATTACGGAAAGATGTATGATTTTGATGATTTTGGACAGTTCAGATTAACAAAATGACCCGTATTTCTCATTGTATATAGTCTAAGTGCAAAAATGTATTTTTAACGTTAACTAGAACTGTTCAGCTTTATAATAAGTGGTCGACCATCAAAATCGGTCCAGGCATTAGCTGGGAATTCGAATCGCAAGTCACGCTTGACGTCCGAACCAACTTAAAATACTCTAAAATTTAACCCGAAAAATATTTTTTTTTAGAAACGCTTATATCAACATAGTTTTGGATGCAATATTAATTGGTGTAAAATGAATATGTTGAAAATTTTCGTTTTGGAGTTGTAAACACATTTAAGTCAGTTTTATGGAACAATTACGGAAAGATGTATGATTTTGATGATTTTGGACAGTTCAGATTAACAAAATGACCCGTATTTCTCATTGTATATAGTCTAAGTGCAAAAATGTATTTTTAACGTTTACAAGAACTGTTCAGCTTTATAATAAGTGGTCGACCATCAAAATCGGTTCAGGCATTAGCTGGGAATTCGAATCGCAAGTCACGCTAGACGTCCGAACCAACTTAAAATACTCTAACATTTAACCCGAAAAATATTTTTTTTTAGAAACGCTTATATCAACATAGTTTTGGATGCAATATTAATTGGTGTAAAATGAATATGTTGAAAATTTTTGATTTGGAGTTGTAAACCCATTTAAGTCAATTTTATGGAACAATTACGGAAAGATGTATGATTTTGATGATTTTGGACAGTTCAGGTTAAGAAAATGACAGGTATTTCTCATTGTATATAGTCTAAGTGCAAAAATGTATTTTTAACGTTAACTAGAACTGTTCAGCTTTATAATAAGTGGTCGACCATCAAAATCGGTCCAGGCATTAGCTGGGAATTCGAATCGCAAGTCACGCTAGACGTCCGAACCAACTTAAAATACTCTAAAATTTAACCCGAAAAATATTTTTTTTTAGAAACGCTTATATCAACATAGTTTTGGATGCAATATTAATTGGTGTAAAATGAATATGTTGAAAATTTTTGATTTGGAGTTGTAAACCCATTTAAGTCAGTTTTATGGAACAATTACGGAAAGATGTATGATTTTGATGATTTTGGACAGTTCAGATTAACAAAATGACCCGTATTTCTCATTGTATATAGTCTAAGTGTAAAAATGTATTTTTAACGTTAACTAGAACTGTTCAGCTTTATAATAAGTGGTCGACCATCAAAATCGGTCCAGGCATTAGCTGGGAATTCGAATCGCAAGTCACGCTAGACGTCCGAACCAACTTAAAATACTCTAAAATTTAACCCGAAAAATATTTTTTTTTAGAAACGCTTATATCAACATAGTTTTAGATGCAATATTAATTGGTGTAAAATGAATATGTTGAAAATTTTCGTTTTGGAGTTGTAAACACATTTAAGTTAATTTTATGGAACAATTACGGAAAGATGTATGATTTTGATGATTTTGGACAGTTCAGATTAAGAAAATGACCTGTATTTCTCATTGTATATAGTCTAAGTGTAAAAATGTATTTTTAACGTTAACTAGAAATGTTCAGCTTTATAATAAGTGGTCGACCATCAAAATCGGTCCAGGCATTAGCTGGGAATTCGAATCGCAAGTCACGCTAGACGTCCGAACCAACTTAAAATACTCTAAAATTTAACCCGAAAAATATTTTTTTTTAGAAACGCTTATATCAACATAGTTTTGGATGCAATATTAATTGGTGTAAAATGAATATGTTGAAAATTTTCGTTTTGGAGTTGTAAACACATTTAAGTCAGTTTTATGGAACAATTACGGAAAGATGTATGATTTTGATGATTTTGGACAGTTCAGATTAACAAAATGACCCGTATTTCTCATTGTATATAGTCTAAGTGTAAAAATGTATTTTTATCGTTAACTAGAACTGTTCAGCTTTATAATAAGTGGTCGACCATCAAAATCGGTCCAGGCATTAGCTGGGAATTCGAATCGCAAGTCACGCTTGACGTCCGAACCAACTTAAAATACTCTAAAATTTAACCCGAAAAATATTTTTTTTTAGAAACGCTTATATCAACATAGTTTTGGATGCAATATTAATTGGTGTAAAATAAATATGTTGAAAATTTTTGATTTGGAGTTGTAAACCCATTTAAGTCAGTTTTATGGAACAATTACGGAAAGATGTATGATTTTGATGATTTTGGACAGTTCAGATTAACAAAATGACCCGTATTTCTCATTGTATATAGTCTAAGTGCAAAAATGTATTTTTAACGTTAAGTAGAACTGTTCAGCTTTATAATAAGTGGTCGACCATCAAAATCGGTAAAGGCATTAGCTGGGAATTCGAATCGCAAGTCACGCTAGACGTCCGAACCAACTTAAAATACTCTAAAATTTAACCCGAAAAATATTTTTTTTTAGAAACGCTTATATCAACATAGTTTTGGATGCAATATTAATTGGTGTAAAATAAATATGTTGAAAATTTTTGATTTGGAGATGTAAACCCATTTAAGTCAATTTTATGGAACAATTACGGAAAGATGTATGATTTTGATGATTTTGGACAGTTCAGATTAAGAAAATGACCCGTATTTCTCATTGTATATAGTCTAAGTGCAAAAATGTATTTTTAACGTTAACTAGAACTGTTCAGCTTTATAATAAGTGGTCGACCATCAAAATCGGTCCAGGCATTAGCTGGGAATTCGAATCGCAAGTCACGCTTGACGTCCGAACCAACTTAAAATACTCTAAAATTTAACCCGAAAAATATATTTTTTAGAAACGCTTATATCAACATAGTTTTGGATGCAATATTAATTGGTGTAAAATGAATATGTTGAAAATTTTCGTTTTGGAGTTGTAAACACATTTAAGTCAGTTTTATGGAACAATTACGGAAAGATGTATGATTTTGATGATTTTGGACAGTTCAGATTAAGAAAATGACCCGTATTTCTCATTGTATATAGTCTAAGTGCAAAAATGTATTTTTAACGTTAACTAGAACTGTTCAGCTTTATAATAAGTGGTCGACCATCAAAATCGGTCCAGGCATTAGCTGGGAATTCGAATCGCAAGTTACGCTTGACGTCCGAACCAACTTAAAATACTCTAAAATTTAACCCGAAAAATATTTTTTTTAGAAAAGCTTATATCAACATAGTTTTGGATGCAATATTAATTGGTGTAAAATGAATATGTTGAAAATTTTCGTTTTGGAGTTGTAAACACATTTAAGTCAATTTTATGGAACAATTACGGAAAGATGTATGATTTTGATGATTTTGGACAGTTCAGATTAACAAAATGACCCGTATTTCTCATTGTATATAGTCTAAGTGTAAAAATGTATTTTTATCGTTAACTAGAACTGTTCAGCTTTATAATAAGTGGTCGACCATCAAAGATGTATGATTTTGATGATTTTGGACAGTTCAGATTAACAAAATGACCCGTATTTCTCATTGTATATAGTCTAAGTGTAAAAATGTATTTTTATCGTTAACTAGAACTGTTCAGCTTTATAATAAGTGGTCGACCATCAAAATCGGTCCAGGCATTAGCTGGGAATTCGAATCGCAAGTCACGCTTGACGTCCGAACCAACTTAAAATACTCTAAAATTTAACCCGAAAAATATTTTTTTTTAGAAACGCTTATATCAACATAGTTTTGGATGCAATATTAATTGGTGTAAAATAAATATGTTGAAAATTTTTGATTTGGAGTTGTAAACCCATTTAAGTCAGTTTTATGGAACAATTGCGGAAAGATGTATGATTTTGATGATTTTGGACAGTTCAGATTAACAAAATGACCCGTATTTCTCATTGTATATAGTCTAAGTGCAAAAATGTATTTTTAACGTTAAGTAGAACTGTTCAGCTTTATAATAAGTGGTCGACCATCAAAATCGGTAAAGGCATTAGCTGGGAATTCGAATCGCAAGTCACGCTAGACGTCCGAACCAACTTAAAATACTCTAAAATTTAACCCGAAAAATATTTTTTTTTAGAAACGCTTATATCAACATAGTTTTGGATGCAATATTAATTGGTGTAAAATAAATATGTTGAAAATTTTTGATTTGGAGATGTAAACCCATTTAAGTCAATTTTATGGAACAATTACGGAAAGATGTATGATTTTGATGATTTTGGACAGTTCAGATTAAGAAAATGACCCGTATTTCTCATTGTATATAGTCTAAGTGCAAAAATGTATTTTTAACGTTAACTAGAACTGTTCAGCTTTATAATAAGTGGTCGACCATCAAAATCGGTCCAGGCATTAGCTGGGAATTCGAATCGCAAGTCACGCTTGACGTCCGAACCAACTTAAAATACTCTAAAATTTAACCCGAAAAATATATTTTTTAGAAACGCTTATATCAACATAGTTTTGGATGCAATATTAATTGGTGTAAAATGAATATGTTGAAAATTTTCGTTTTGGAGTTGTAAACACATTTAAGTCAGTTTTATGGAACAATTACGGAAAGATGTATGATTTTGATGATTTTGGACAGTTCAGATTAAGAAAATGACCCGTATTTCTCATTGTATATAGTCTAAGTGCAAAAATGTATTTTTAACGTTAACTAGAACTGTTCAGCTTTATAATAAGTGGTCGACCATCAAAATCGGTCCAGGCATTAGCTGGGAATTCGAATCGCAAGTTACGCTTGACGTCCGAACCAACTTAAAATACTCTAAAATTTAACCCGAAAAATATTTTTTTTAGAAAAGCTTATATCAACATAGTTTTGGATGCAATATTAATTGGTGTAAAATGAATATGTTGAAAATTTTCGTTTTGGAGTTGTAAACACATTTAAGTCAATTTTATGGAACAATTACGGAAAGATGTATGATTTTGATGATTTTGGACAGTTCAGATTAACAAAATGACCCGTATTTCTCATTGTATATAGTCTAAGTGTAAAAATGTATTTTTATCGTTAACTAGAACTGTTCAGCTTTATAATAAGTGGTCGACCATCAAAATCGGTCCAGGCATTAGCTGGGAATTCGAATCGCAAGTCACGCTAGACGTCCGAACCAACTTAAAATACTCTAAAATTTAACCCGAAAAATATTTTTTTTTAGAAACGCTTATATCAACATAGTTTTGGATGTAATATTAATTGGTGTAAAATGAATATGTTGAAAATTTTCGTTTTGGAGTTGTAAACACATTTAAGTCTGTTTTATGGAACAATTACGGAAAGATGTATGATTTTGATGATTTTGGACAGTTCAGATTAACAAAATGACCCGTATTTCTCATTGTATATAGTCTAAGTATAAAAATGTATTTTTAACGTTAACTAGAACTGTTCAGCTTTATAATAAGTGGTCGACCATCAAAATCGGTCCAGGCATTAGCTGGGAATTCGAATCGCAAGTTACGCTTGACGTCCGAACCAACTTAAAATACTCTAAAATTTAACCCGAAAAATATTTTTTTTAGAAACGCTTATATCAACATAGTTTTGGATGCAATATTAATTGGTGTAAAATGAATATGTTGAAAATTTTCGTTTTGGAGTTGTAAACACATTTAAGTCAATTTTATGGAACAATTACGGAAAGATGTAGGATTTTGATGATTTTGGACAGTTCAGATTAAGAAAATGACCCGTATTTCTCATTGTATATAGTCTAAGTGTAAAAATGTATTTTTAACGTTAACTAGAACTGTTCAGCTTTATAATAAGTGGTCGACCATCAAAATCGGTCCAGGCATTAGCTGGGAATTCGAATCGCAAGTCACGCTAGACGTCCGAACCAACTTAAAATACTCTAAAATTTAACCCGAAAAATATTTTTTTTAGAAACGCTTATATCAACATAGTTTTGGATGCAATATTAATTGGTGTAAAATGAATATGTTGAAAATTTTCGTTTTGGAGTTGTAAACACATTTAAGTCAGTTTTATGGAACAATTACGGAAAGATGTATGATTTTGATGATTTTGGACAGTTCAGATTAACAAAATGACCCGTATTTCTCATTGTGTATAGTCTAAGTGTAAAAATGTATTTTTATCGTTAACTAGAACTGTTCAGCTTTATAATAAGTGGTCGACCATCAAAATCGGTCCAGGCATTAGCTGGGAATTCGAATCGCAAGTCACGCTTGACGTCCGAACCAACTTAAAATACTCTAAAATTTAACCCGAAAAATATTTTTTTTTAGAAACGCTTATATCAACATAGTTTTGGATGCAATATTAATTGGTGTAAAATGAATATGTTGAAAATTTTTGATTTGGAGTTGTAAACCCATTTAAGTCAGTTTTATGGAACAATTACGGAAAGATGTATGATTTTGATGATTTTGGACAGTTCAGATTAACAAAATGACCCGTATTTCTCATTGTATATAGTCTAAGTATAAAAATGTATTTTTAACGTTAACTAGAACTGTTCAGCTTTATAATAAGTGGTCGACCATCAAAATCGGTCCAGGCATTAGCTGGGAATTCGAATCGCAAGTCACGCTAGACGTCCAAACCAACTTAAAATACTCTAAAATTTAACCCGAAAAATATTTTTTTTTAGAAACGCTTATATCAACATAGTTTTGGATGCAATATTAATTGGTGTAAAATGAATATGTTGAAAATTTTCGTTTTGGAGTTGTAAACACATTTAAGTCAGTTTTATGGAACAATTACGGAAAGATGTATGATTTTGATGATTTTGGACAGTTCAGATTAACAAAATGACCCGTATTTCTCATTGTATATAGTCTAAGTGTAAAAATGTATTTTTATCGTTAACTAGAACTGTTCAGCTTTATAATAAGTGGTCGACCATCAAAATCGGTCCAGGCATTAGCTGGGAATTCGAATCGCAAGTCACGCTTGACGTCCGAACCAACTTAAAATACTCTAAAATTTAACCCGAAAAATATTTTTTTTTAGAAACGCTTATATCAACATAGTTTTGGATGCAATATTAATTGGTGTAAAATAAATATGTTGAAAATTTTTGATTTGGAGTTGTAAGCCCATTTAAGTCAGTTTTATGGAACAATTACGGAAAGATGTATGATTTTGATGATTTTGGACAGTTCAGATTAACAAAATGACCCGTATTTCTCATTGTATATAGTCTAAGTGTAAAAATGTATTTTTATCGTTAACTAGAACTGTTCAGCTTTATAATAAGTGGTCGACCATCAAAATCGGTCCAGGCATTAGCTGGGAATTCGAATCGCAAGTCACGCTAGACGTCCGAACCAACTTAAAATACTCTAAAATTTAACCCGAAAAATATTTTTTTTTAGAAACGCTTATATCAACATAGTTTTGGATGCAATATTAATTGGTGTATAATAAATATGTTGAAAATTTTTGATTTGGAGTTGTAAACCCATTTAAGTCAGTTTTATGGAACAATTACGGAAAGATGTATGATTTGGATGATTTTGGACAGTTCAGATTAAGAAAATGACCCGTATTTCTCATTGTATATAGTCTAAGTGCAAAAATGTATTTTTAACGTTAACTAGAACTGTTCAGCTTTATAATAAGTGGTCGACCATCAAAATCGGTCCAGGCATTAGCTGGGAATTCGAATCGCAAGTCACGCTAGACGTCCGAACCAACTTAAAATACTCTAAAATTTAACCCGAAAAATATTTTTTTTTAGAAACGCTTATATCAACATAGTTTTGGATGCAATATTAATTGGTGTATAATAAATATGTTGAAAATTTTTGATTTGGAGTTGTAAACCCATTTAAGTCAGTTTTATGGAACAATTACGGAAAGATGTATGATTTGGATGATTTTGGACAGTTCAGATTAAGAAAATGACCCGTATTTCTCATTGTATATAGTCTAAGTGCAAAAATGTATTTTTTACGTTAACTAGAACTGTTCAGCTTTATAATAAGTGGTCGACCATCAAAATCGGTCCAGGCATTAGCTGGGAATTCGAATCGCAAGTCACGCTTGACGTCCGAACCAACTTAAAATACTCTAAAATTTAACCCGAAAAGTTTTGGATGCAATATTAATTGGTGTAAAATGAATATGTTGAAAATTTTCGTTTTGGAGTTGTAAACCCATTTAAGTCAGTTTTATGGAACAATTACGGAAAGATGCATGATTTTGATGATTTTGGACAGTTCAGATTAAGAAAATGACCCGTATTTCTCATTGTATATAGTCTAAGTGTAAAAATGTATTTTTAACGTTAACTAGAACTGTTCAGCTTTATAATAAGTGGTCGACCATCAAAATCGGTTCAGGCATTAGCTGGGAATTCGAATCGCAAGTCACGCTAGACGTCCGAACCAACTTAAAATACTCTAAAATTTAACCCGAAAAATATTTTTTTTTAGAAACGCTTATATCAACATAGTTTTGGATGCAATATTAATTGGTGTAAAATAAATATGTTGAAAATTTTTGATTTGGAGTTGTAAACCCATTTAAGTCAGTTTTATGGAACAATTACGGAAAGATGTATGATTTTGATGATTTTGGACAGTTCAGATTAACAAAATGACCCGTATTTCTCATTGTATATAGTCTAAGTGCAAAAATGTATTTTTAACGTTAACTAGAACTGTTCAGCTTTATAATAAGTGGTCGACCATCAAAATCGGTCCAGGCATTAGCTGGGAATTCGAATCGCAAGTCACGCTTGACGTCCGAACCAACTTAAAATACTCTAAAATTTAACCCGAAAAATATTTTTTTTTAGAAACGCTTATATCAACATAGTTTTGGATGCAATATTAATTGGTGTAAAATAAATATGTTGAAAATTTTTGATTTGGAGTTGTAAGCCCATTTAAGTCAGTTTTATGGAACAATTACGGAAAGATGTATGATTTTGATGATTTTGGACAGTTCAGATTAACAAAATGACCCGTATTTCTCATTGTATATAGTCTAAGTGTAAAAATGTATTTTTATCGTTAACTAGAACTGTTCAGCTTTATAATAAGTGGTCGACCATCAAAATCGGTCCAGGCATTAGCTGGGAATTCGAATCGCAAGTCACGCTAGACGTCCGAACCAACTTAAAATACTCTAAAATTTAACCCGAAAAATATTTTTTTTTAGAAACGCTTATATCAACATAGTTTTGGATGCAATATTAATTGGTGTATAATAAATATGTTGAAAATTTTTGATTTGGAGTTGTAAACCCATTTAAGTCAGTTTTATGGAACAATTACGGAAAGATGTATGATTTGGATGATTTTGGACAGTTCAGATTAAGAAAATGACCCGTATTTCTCATTGTATATAGTCTAAGTGCAAAAATGTATTTTTAACGTTAACTAGAACTGTTCAGCTTTATAATAAGTGGTCGACCATCAAAATCGGTCCAGGCATTAGCTGGGAATTCGAATCGCAAGTCACGCTAGACGTCCGAACCAACTTAAAATACTCTAAAATTTAACCCGAAAAATATTTTTTTTTAGAAACGCTTATAGCAACATAGTTTTCGATGCAATATTAATTGGTGTAAAATAAATATGTTGAAATTTTTTGATTTGGAGTTGTAAACCCATTTAAGTCAGTTTTATGGAACAATTACGGAAAGATGTATGATTTTGATGATTTTGGACAGTTCAGATTAAGAAAATGACCCGTATTTCTCATTGTATATAGTCTAAGTGCAAAAATGTATTTTTAACGTTAACTAGAACTGTTCAGCTTTATAATAAGTGGTCGACCATCAAAATCGGTCCAGGCATTAGCTGGGAATTCGAATCGCAAGTCACGCTTGACGTCCGAACCAACTTAAAATACTCTAAAATTTAACCCGAAAAATATTTTTTTTTAGAAACGCTTATATCAACATAGTTTTGGATGCAATATTAATTGGTGTAAAATGAATATGTTGAAAATTTTCGTTTTGGAGTTGTAAACACATTTAAGTCAGTTTTATGGAACAATTACGGAAAGATGTATGATTTTGATGATATTGGACAGTTCAGATTAACAAAATGACCCGTATTTCTCATTGTATATGGTCTAAGTGTAAAAATGTATTTTTATCGTTAACTAGAACTGTTCAGCTTTATAATAAGTGGTCGACCATCAAAATCGGTCCAGGCATTAGCTGGGAATTCGAATCGCAAGTCACGCTAGACGTCCGAACCAACTTAAAATACTCTAAAATTTAACCCGAAAAATATTTTTTTTTAGAAACGCTTATATCAACATAGTTTTGGATGCAATATTAATTGGTGTATAATAAATATGTTGAAAATTTTTGATTTGGAGTTGTAAACCCATTTAAGTCAGTTTTATGGAACAATTACGGAAAGATGTATGATTTGGATGATTTTGGACAGTTCAGATTAAGAAAATGACCCGTATTTCTCATTGTATATAGTCTAAGTGCAAAAATGTATTTTTAACGTTAACTAGAGCTGTTCAGCTTTATAATAAGTGGTCGACCATCAAAATCGGTCCAGGCATTAGCTGGGAATTCGAATCGCAAGTCACGCTAGACGTCCGAACCAACTTAAAATACTCTAAAATTTAACCCGAAAAATATTTTTTTTTAGAAACGCTTATATCAACATAGTTTTCGATGCAATATTAATTGGTGTAAAATAAATATGTTGAAATTTTTTGATTTGGAGTTGTAAACCCATTTAAGTCAGTTTTATGGAACAATTACGGAAAGATGTATGATTTTGATGATTTTGGACAGTTCAGATTAAGAAAATGACCCGTATTTCTCATTGTATATAGTCTAAGTGCAAAAATGTATTTTTTACGTTAACTAGAACTGTTCAGCTTTATAATAAGTGGTCGACCATCAAAATCGGTCCAGGCATTAGCTGGGAATTCGAATCGCAAGTCACGCTTGACGTCCGAACCAACTTAAAATACTCTAAAATTTAACCCGAAAAGTTTTGGATGCAATATTAATTGGTGTAAAATGAATATGTTGAAAATTTTCGTTTTGGAGTTGTAAACCCATTTAAGTCAGTTTTATGGAACAATTACGGAAAGATGCATGATTTTGATGATTTTGGACAGTTCAGATTAACAAAATGACCCGTATTTCTCATTGTATATAGTCTAAGTGTAAAAATGTATTTTTAACGTTAACTAGAACTGTTCAGCTTTATAATAAGTGGTCGACCATCAAAATCGGTTCAGGCATTAGCTGGGAATTCGAATCGCAAGTCACGCTAGACGTCCGAACCAACTTAAAATACTCTAAAATTTAACCCGAAAAATATTTTTTTTTAGAAACGCTTATATCAACATAGTTTTGGATGCAATATTAATTGGTGTAAAATAAATATGTTGAAAATTTTTGATTTGGAGTTGTAAACCCATTTAAGTCAGTTTTATGGAACAATTACGGAAAGATGTATGATTTTGATGATTTTGGACAGTTCAGATTAACAAAATGACCCGTATTTCTCATTGTATATAGTCTAAGTGCAAAAATGTATTTTTAACGTTAACTAGAACTGTTCAGCTTTATAATAAGTGGTCGACCATCAAAATCGGTCCAGGCATTAGCTGGGAATTCGAATCGCAAGTCACGCTTGACGTCCGAACCAACTTAAAATACTCTAAAATTTAACCCGAAAAATATTTTTTTTTAGAAACGCTTATATCAACATAGTTTTGGATGCAATATTAATTGGTGTAAAATGAATATGTTGAAAATTTTTGTTTTGGAGTTGTAAACCCATTTAAGTCAGTTTTATGGAACAATTACGGAAAGATGTATGATTTTGATGATTTTGGACAGTTCAGATTAACAAAATGACCCGTATTTCTCATTGTATATAGTCTAAGTATAAAAATGTATTTTTAACGTTAACTAGAACTGTTCAGCTTTATAATAAGTGGTCGACCATCAAAATCGGTCCAGGCATTAGCTGGGAATTCGAATCGCAAGTCACGCTAGACGTCCGAACCAACTTAAAATACTCTAAAATTTAACCCGAAAAATATTTTTTTTAGAAATGCTTATATCAACATAGTTTTGGATGCAATATTAATTGGTGTAAAATAAATATGTTGAAATTTTTTGATTTGGAGTTGTAAACCCATTTAAGTCAGTTTTATGGAACAATTACGGAAAGATGTATGATTTTGATGATTTTGGACAGTTCAGATTAACAAAATGACCCGTATTTCTCATTGTATATAGTCGAAGTGCAAAAATGTATTTTTAACGTTAACTAGAACTGTTCAGCTTTATAATAAGTGGTCGACCATCAAAATCGGTCCAGGCATTAGCTGGGAATTCGAATCGCAAGTCACGCTTGACGTCCGAACCAACTTAAAATACTCTAAAATTTAACCCGAAAAATATTTTTTTTTAAGAAACGCTTATATCAACATAGTTTTGGATGCAATATTAATTGGTGTAAAATGAATATGTTGAAAATTTTTGATTTGGAGTTGTAAACCCATTTAAGTCAGTTTTATGGAACAATTACGGAAAGATGTATGATTTTGATGATTTTGGACAGTTCAGATTAAGAAAATGACCCGTATTTCTCATTGTATATAGTCTAAGTATAAAAATGTATTTTTAACGTTAACTAGAACTGTTCAGCTTTATAATAAGTGGTCGACCATCAAAATCGGTCCAGGCATTAGCTGGGAATTCGAATCGCAAGTCACGCTTGACGTCCGAACCAACTTAAAATACTCTAAAATTTAACCCGAAAAATATTTTTTTTTAGAAACGCTTATATCAACATAGTTTTGGATGCAATATTAATTAGTGTAAAATGAATATGTTGAAAATTTTCGTTTTGGAGTTGTAAACACATTTAAGTCAGTTTTATGGAACAATTACGGAAAGATGTATGATTTTGATGATTTTGGACAGTTCAGATTAACAAAATGACCCGTATTTCTCATTGTATATAGTCTAAGTGTAAAAATGTATTTTTATCGTTAACTAGAACTGTTCAGCTTTATAATAAGTGGTCGACCATCAAAATCGGTCCAGGCATTAGCTGGGAATTCGAATCGCAAGTCACGCTAGACGTCCGAACCAACTTAAAATACTCTAAAATTTAACCCGAAAAATATTTTTTTTTAGAAACGCTTATATCAACATAGTTTTGGATGCAATATTAATTGGTGTAAAATGAATATGTTGAAAATTTTTGATTTGGAGTTGTAAACCCATTTAAGTCAGTTTTATGGAACAATTACGGAAAGATGTATGATTTTGATGATTTTGGACAGTTCAGATTAACAAAATGACCCGTATTTCTCATTGTATATAGTCGAAGTGCAAAAATGTATTTTTAACGTTAACTAGAACTGTTCAGCTTTATAATAAGTGGTCGACCATCAAAATCGGTCCAGGCATTAGCTGGGAATTCGAATCGCAAGTCACGCTTGACGTCCGAACCAACTTAAAATACTCTAAAATTTAACCCGAAAAATATTTTTTTTTAGAAACGCTTATATCAACATAGTTTTGGATGCAATATTAATTGGTGTAAAATGAATATGTTAAAAATTTTTGATTTGGAGTTGTAAACCCATTTAAGTCAGTTTTATGGAACAATTACGGAAAGATGTATGATTTTGATGATTTTGGACAGTTCAGATTAACAAAATGACCCGTATTTCTCATTGTATATAGTCTAAGTATAAAAATGTATTTTTAACGTTAACTAGAACTGTTCAGCTTTATAATAAGTGGTCGACCATCAAAATCGGTCCAGGCATTAGCTGGGAATTCGAATCGCAAGTCACGCTTGACGTCCGAACCAACTTAAAATACTCTAAAATTTAACCCGAAAAATATTTTTTTTAGAAACGCTTATATCAACATAGTTTTGGATGCAATATTAATTGGTGTAAAATGAATATGTTGAAAATTTTTGATTTGGAGTTGTAAACCCATTTAAGTCAGTTTTATGGAACAATTACGGAAAGATGTATGATTTTGATGATTTTGGACAGTTCAGATTAAGAAAATGACCCGTATTTCTCATTGTATATAGTCTAAGTGCAAAAATGTATTTTTTACGTTAACTAGAACTGTTCAGCTTTATAATAAGTGGTCGACCATCAAAATCGGTCCAGGCATTAGCTGGGAATTCGAATCGCAAGTCACGCTTGACGTCCGAACCAACTTAAAATACTCTAAAATTTAACCCGAAAAGTTTTGGATGCAATATTAATTGGTGTAAAATGAATATTTTGAAAATTTTCGTTTTGGAGTTGTAAACCCATTTAAGTCAGTTTTATGGAACAATTACGGAAAGATGCATGATTTTGATGATTTTGGACAGTTCAGATTAAGAAAATGACCCGTATTTCTCATTGTATATAGTCTAAGTGTAAAACTGTATTTTTAACGTTAACTAGAACTGTTCAGCTTTATAATAAGTGGTCGACCATCAAAATCGGTCCAGGCATTAGCTGGGAATTCGAATCGCAAGTCACGCTTGACGTCCGAACCAACTTAAAATACTCTAAAATTTAACCCGAAAAATATTTTTTTTTTAGAAACGCTTATATCAACATAGTTTTGGATGCAATATTAATTGGTGTAAAATGAATATGTTGAAAATTTTCGTTTTGGAGTTGTAAACACATTTAAGTCAGTTTTATGGAACAATTACGGAAAGATGTATGATTTTGATGATTTTGGACAGTTCAGATTAACAAAATGACCCGTATTTCTCATTGTATATAGTCTAAGTGTAAAAATGTATTTTTATCGTTAACTAGAACTGTTCAGCTTTATAATAAGTGGTCGACCATCAAAATCGGTCCAGGCATTAGCTGGGAATTCGAATCGCAAGTCACGCTAGACGTCCGAACCAACTTAAAATACTCTAAAATTTAACCCGAAAAATATTTTTTTTTAGAAACGCTTATATCAACATAGTTTTGGATGCAATATTAATTGGTGTAAAATGAATATGTTGAAAATTTTTGATTTGGAGTTGTAAACCCATTTAAGTCAGTTTTATGGAACAATTACGGAAAGATGTATGATTTTGATGATTTTGGACAGTTCAGATTAACAAAATGACCCGTATTTCTCATTGTATATAGTCGAAGTGCAAAAATGTATTTTTAACGTTAACTAGAACTGTTCAGCTTTATAATAAGTGGTCGACCATCAAAATCGGTCCAGGCATTAGCTGGGAATTCGAATCGCAAGTCACGCTTGACGTCCGAACCAACTTAAAATACTCTAAAATTTAACCCGAAAAATATTTTTTTTTAGAAACGCTTATATCAACATAGTTTTGGATGCAATATTAATTGGTGTAAAATGAATATGTTGAAAATTTTTGATTTGGAGTTGTAAACCCATTTAAGTCAGTTTTATGGAACAATTACGGAAAGATGTATGATTTTGATGATTTTGGACAGTTCAGATTAACAAAATGACCCGTATTTCTCATTGTATATAGTCTAAGTATAAAAATGTATTTTTAACGTTAACTAGAACTGTTCAGCTTTATAATAAGTGGTCGACCATCAAAATCGGTCCAGGCATTAGCTGGGAATTCGAATCGCAAGTCACGCTTGACGTCCGAACCAACTTAAAATACTCTAAAATTTAACCCGAAAAGTTTTGGATGCAATATTAATTGGTGTAAAATGAATATGTTGAAAATTTTCGTTTTGGAGTTGTAAACCCATTTAAGTCAGTTTTATGGAACAATTACGGAAAGATGCATGATTTTGATGATTTTGGACAGTTCAGATTAAGAAAATGACCCGTATTTCTCATTGTATATAGTCTAAGTGTAAAAATGTATTTTTAACGTTAACTAGAACTGTTCAGCTTTATAATAAGTGGTCGACCATCAAAATCGGTCCAGGCATTAGCTGGGAATTCGAATCGCAAGTCACGCTAGACGTCCGAACCAAATTAAAATACTCTAAAATTTAACCCGAAAAATATTTTTTTTTAGAAACGCTTATATCAACATAGTTTTGGATGCAATATTAATTGGTGTAAAATAAATATGTTGAAAATTTTTGATTTGGAGTTGTAAACCCATTTAAGTCAGTTTTATGGAACAATTACGGAAAGATGTATGATTTTGATGATTTTGGACAGTTCAGATTAACAAAATGACCCGTATTTCTCATTGTATATAGTCTAAGTGCAAAAATGTATTTTTAACGTTAACTAGAACTGTTCAGCTTTATAATAAGTGGTCGACCATCAAAATCGGTCCAGGCATTAGCTGGGAATTCGAATCGCAAGTCACGCTTGACGTCCGAACCAACTTAAAATACTCTAAAATTTAACCCGAAGAGTTTTGGATGCAATATTAATTGGTGTAAAATGAATATGTTGAAAATTTTCGTTTTGGAGTTGTAAACCCATTTAAGTCAGTTTTATGGAACAATTACGGAAAGATGCATGATTTTGATGATTTTGGACAGTTCAGATTAAGAAAATGACCCGTATTTCTCATTGTATATAGTCTAAGTGTAAAAATGTATTTTTAACGTTAACTAGAACTGTTCAGCTTTATAATAAGTGGTCGACCATCAAAATCGGTCCAGGCATTAGCTGGGAATTCGAATCGCAAGTCACGCTAGACGTCCGAACCAACTTAAAATACTCTAAAATTTAACCCGAAAAATATTTTTTCTTAGAAACGCTTATATCAACATAGTTTTGGATGCAATATTAATTGGTGTAAAATAAATATGTTGAAAATTTTTGATTTGGAGTTGTAAACCCATTTAAGTCAGTTTTATGGAACAATTACGGAAAGATGTATGATTTTGATGATTTTGGACAGTTCAGATTAACAAAATGACCCGTATTTCTCATTGTATATAGTCTAAGTGTAAAAATGTATTTTTAACGTTAACTAGAACTGTTCAGCTTTATAATAAGTGGTCGACCATCAAAATCGGTCCAGGCATTAGCTGGGAATTCGAATCGCAAGTCACGCTAGACGTCCGAACCAACTTAAAATACTCTAAAATTTAACCCGAAAAATATTTTCTTTTAGAAACGCTTTTATCAACATGGTTTTGGATGCAATCTTAATTGGTGTAAAATAAATATGTTGAAAATTTTTGATTTGGAGTTGTAAACCCATTTAAGTCAGTTTTATGGAACAATTACGGAAAGATGTATGATTTTGATGATTTTGGACAGTTCAGATTAACAAAATGACCCGTATTTCTCATTGTATATAGTCTAAGTGTAAAAATGTATTTTTAACGTTAACTAGAACTGTTCAGCTTTATAATAAGTGGTCGAGCATCAAAATCGGTCCAGGCATTAGCTGGGAATTCGAATCGCAAGTCACGCTAGACGTCCGAACCAACTTAAAATACTCTAAAATTTAGCCCGAAAAATATTTTTTTTAGAAACGCTTATATCAAGATAGTTTTGGATGCAATATTAATTGGTGTAAAATGAATATGTTGAAAATTTTTGATTTGGAGTTGTAAACCCATTTAAGTCAGTTTTATGGAACAATTACGGAAAGATGTATGATTTTGATGATTTTGGACAGTTCAGATTAAGAAAATGACCCGTATTACTAGAACTGTTCAGCTTTATAATAAGTGGTCGAGCATCAAAATCGGTCCAGGCATTAGCTGGGAATTCGAATCGCAAGTCACGCTAGACGTCCGAACCAACTTAAAATACTCTAAAATTTAGCCCGAAAAATATTTTTTTTAGAAACGCTTATATCAACATAGTTTTGGATGCAATATTAATTGGTGTAAAATGAATATGTTGAAAATTTTTGATTTGGAGTTGTAAACCCATTTAAGTCAGTTTTATGGAACAATTACGGAAAGATGTATGATTTTGATGATTTTGGACAGTTCAGATTAACAAAATGACCCGTATTTCTCATTGTATATAGTCTAAGTGTAAAAATGTATTTTTATCGTTAACTAGATCTGTTCAGCTTTATAATAAGTGGTCGACCATCAAAATCGGTTCAGGCATTAGCTGGGAATTCGAATCGCAAGTCACGCTAGACGTCCGAACCAACTTAAAATACTCTAAAATTTAACCCGAAAAATATTTTTTTTTAGAAACGCTTATATCAACATAGTTTTGGATGCAATATTAATTGGTGTAAAATGAATATGTTGAAAATTTTTGATTTGGAGTTGTAAACCCATTTAAGTCAGTTTTATGGAACAATTACGGAAAGATGTATGATTTTGATGATTTTGGACAGTTCAGATTAACAAAATGACCCGTATTTCTCATTGTATATAGTCTAAGTGCAAAAATGTATTTTTAACGTTAACTAGAACTGTTCAGCTTTATAATAAGTGGTCGACCATCAAAATCGGTCCAGGCATTAGCTGGGAATTCGAATCGCAAGTCACGCTTGACGTCCGAACCAACTTAAAATACTCTAAAATTTAACCCGAAAAATATTTTTTTTTAGAAACGCTTATATCAACATAGTTTTGGATGCAATATTAATTGGTGTAAAATGAATATGTTGAAAATTTTTGATTTGGAGTTGTAAACCCATTTAAGTCAGTTTTATGGAACAATTACGGAAAGATGTATGATTTTGATGATTTTGGACAGTTCAGATTAACAAAATGACCCGTATTTCTCATTGTATATAGTCTAAGTGTAAAAATGTATTTTTAACGTTAACTAGAACTGTTCAGCTTTATAATAAGTGGTCGAGCATCAAAATCGGTCCAGGCATTAGCTGGGAATTCGAATCGCAAGTCACGCTAGACGTCCGAACCAACTTAAAATACTCTAAAATTTAGCCCGAAAAATATTTTTTTTAGAAACGCTTATATCAACATAGTTTTGGATGCAATATTAATTGGTGTAAAATGAATATGTTGAAAATTTTTGATTTGGAGTTGTAAACCCATTTAAGTCAGTTTTATGGAACAATTACGGAAAGATGTATGATTTTGATGATTTTGGACAGTTCAGATTAACAAAATGACCCGTATTTCTCATTGTATATAGTCTAAGTGTAAAAATGTATTTTTATCGTTAACTAGATCTGTTCAGCTTTATAATAAGTGGTCGACCATCAAAATCGGTTCAGGCATTAGCTGGGAATTCGAATCGCAAGTCACGCTAGACGTCCGAACCAACTTAAAATACTCTAAAATTTAACCCGAAAAATATTTTTTTTTAGAAACGCTTATATCAACATAGTTTTGGATGCAATATTAATTGGTGTAAAATGAATATGTTGAAAATTTTTGATTTGGAGTTGTAAACCCATTTAAGTCAGTTTTATGGAACAATTACGGAAAGATGTATGATTTTGATGATTTTGGACAGTTCAGATTAACAAAATGACCCGTATTTCTCATTGTATATAGTCTAAGTGCAAAAATGTATTTTTAACGTTAACTAGAACTGTTCAGCTTTATAATAAGTGGTCGACCATCAAAATCGGTCCAGGCATTAGCTGGGAATTCGAATCGCAAGTCACGCTTGACGTCCGAACCAACTTAAAATACTCTAAAATTTAACCCGAAAAATATTTTTTTTTAGAAACGCTTATATCAACATAGTTTTGGATGCAATATTAATTGGTGTAAAATGAATATGTTGAAAATTTTTGATTTGGAGTTGTAAACCCATTTAAGTCAGTTTTATGGAACAATTACGGAAAGATGTATGATTTTGATGATTTTGGACAGTTCAGATTAACAAAATGACCCGTATTTCTCATTGTATATAGTCTAAGTGTAAAAATGTATTTTTATCGTTAACTAGATCTGTTCAGCTTTATAATAAGTGGTCGACCATCAAAATCGGTTCAGGCATTAGCTGGGAATTCGAATCGCAAGTCACGCTAGACGTCCGAACCAACTTAAAATACTCTAAAATTTAACCCGAAAAATATTTTTTTTTAGAAACGCTTATATCAACATAGTTTTGGATGCAATATTAATTGGTGTAAAATGAATATGTTGAAAATTTTTGATTTGGAGTTGTAAACCCATTTAAGTCAGTTTTATGGAACAATTACGGAAAGATGTATGATTTTGATGATTTTGGACAGTTCAGATTAACAAAATGACCCGTATTTCTCATTGTATATAGTCTAAGTGCAAAAATGTATTTTTAACGTTAACTAGAACTGTTCAGCTTTATAATAAGTGGTCGACCATCAAAATCGGTCCAGGCATTAGCTGGGAATTCGAATCGCAAGTCACGCTTGACGTCCGAACCAACTTAAAATACTCTAAAATTTAACCCGAAAAATATTTTTTTTTAGAAACGCTTATATCAACATAGTTTTGGATGCAATATTAATTGGTGTAAAATGAATATGTTGAAAATTTTTGATTTGGAGTTGTAAACCCATTTAAGTCAGTTTTATGGAACAATTACGGAAAGATGTATGATTTTGATGATTTTGGACAGTTCAGATTAAGAAAATGACCCGTATTTCTCATTGTATATAGTCTAAGTGTAAAAATGTATTTTAAACGTTAACTAGAACTGTTCAGCTTTATAATAAGTTGTCGACCATCAAAATCGGTTCAGGCATTAGCTGGGAATTCGAATCGCAAGTCACGCTAGACGTCCGAACCAACTTAAAATACTCTAAAATTTAACCCGAAAAATATTTTTTTTTAGAAACGCTTATATCAACATAGTTTTGGATGCAATATTAATTGGTGTAAAATGAATATGTTGAAAATTTTTGATTTGGAGTTGTAAACCCATTTAAGTCAGTTTTATGGAACAATTACGGAAAGATGTATGATTTTGATGATTTTGGACAGTTCAGATTAAGAAAATGACCCGTATTTCTCATTGTATATAGTCTAAGTATAAAAATGTATTTTAAACGTTAACTAGAACTGTTCAGCTTTATAATAAGTGGTCGACCATCAAAATCGGTTCAGGCATTAGCTGGGAATTCGAATCGCAAGTCACGCTAGACGTCCGAACCAACTTAAAATACTCTAAAATTTAACCCGAAAAATATTTTTTTTTAGAAACGCTTATATCAACATAGTTTTGGATGCAATATTAATTGGTGTAAAATGAATATGTTGAAAATTTTTGATTTGGAGTTGTAAACCCATTTAAGTCAGTTTTATGGAACAATTACGGAAAGATGTATGACTTTGATGATTTTGGACAGTTCAGATTAACAAAATGACCCGTATTTCTCATTGTATATAGTCTAAGTGTAAAAATGTATTTTTATCGTTAACTAGAACTGTTCAGCTTTATAATAAGTGGTCGACCATCAAAATCGGTCCAGGCATTAGCTGGGAATTCGAATCGCAAGTCACGCTTGACGTCCGAACCAACTTAAAATACTCTAAAATTTAACCCGAAAAATATTTTTTTTTAGAAACGCTTATATCAACATAGTTTTGGATGCAATATTAATTGGTGTAAAATGAATATGTTGAAAATTTTTGATTTGGAGGTGTAAACCCATTTAGGTCAGTTTTATGGAACAATTACGGAAAGATGTATGATTTTGATGATTTTGGACAGTTCAGTTTAGAAAATGACCCGTATTTCTCATTGTATATAGTCTAAGTGCAAAAATGTATTTTAAACGTTAACTAGAACTGTTCAGCTTTATAATAAGTGGTCGACCATCAAAATCGGTCCAGGCATTAGCTGGGAATTCGAATCGCAAGTCACGCTTGACGTCCGAACCAACTTAAAATACTCTAAAATTTAACCCGAAAAATATTTTTTTTTAGAAACGCTTATATCAACATAGTTTTGGATGCAATATTAATTGGTGTAAAATGAATATGTTGAAAATTTTCGTTTTGGAGTTGTAAACACATTTAAGTCAATTTTATGGAACAATTACGGAAAGATGTATGATTTTGATGATTTTGGACAGTTCAGATTAACAAAATGACCCGTATTTCTCATTGTATATAGTCTAAGTGTAAAAATGTATTTTTAACGTTAACTAGAACTGTTCAGCTTTATAATAAGTGGTCGACCATCAAAATCAGTCCAGGCATTAGCTGGGAATTCGAATCGCAAGTCACGCTAGACGTCCGAACCAACTTAAAATACTCTAAAATTTAACCCGAAAAATATTTTTTTTTAGAAACGCTTATATCAACATAGTTTTGGATGCAATATTAATTGGTGTAAAATGAATATGTTGAAAATTTTTGATTTGGAGTTGTAAACCCATTTAAGTCAGTTTTATGGAACAATTACGGAAAGATGTATGATTTTGATGATTTTGGACAGTTCAGATTAAGAAAATGACCCGTATTTCTCATTGTATATAGTCTAAGTGTAAAAATGTATTTTAAACGTTAACTAGAACTGTTCAGCTTTATAATAAGTGGTCGACCATCAAAATCGGTTCAGGCATTAGCTGGGAATTCGAATCGCAAGTCACGCTAGACGTCCGAACCAACTTAAAATACTCTAAAATTTAACCCGAAAAATATTTTTTTTTAGAAACGCTTATATCAACATAGTTTTGGATGCAATATTAATTGGTGTAAAATGAATATGTTGAAAATTTTTGATTTGGAGTTGTAAACCCATTTAAGTCAGTTTTATGGAACAATTACGGAAAGATGTATGATTTTGATGATTTTGGACAGTTCAGATTAACAAAATGAACCGTATTTCTCATTGTATATAGTCTAAGTGTAAAAATGTATTTTTATCGTTAACTAGAACTGTTCAGCTTTATAATAAGTGGTCGACCATCAAAATCGGTCCAGGCATTAGCTGGGAATTCGAATCGCAAGTCACGCTTGACGTCCGAACCAACTTAAAATACTCTAAAATTTAACCCGAAAAATATTTTTTTTTAGAAACGCTTATATCAACATAGTTTTGGATGCAATATTAATTGGTGTAAAATGAATATGTTGAAAATTTTCGTTTTGGAGTTGTAAACACATTTAAGTCAATTTTATGGAACAATTACGGAAAGATGTATGATTTTGATGATTTTGGACAGTTCAGATTAACAAAATGACCCGTATTTCTCATTGTATATAGTCTAAGTGTAAAAATGTATTTTTATCGTTAACTAGAACTGTTCAGCTTTATAATAAGTGGTCGACCATCAAAATCGGTCCAGGCATTAGCTGGGAAATCGAATCGCAAGTCACGCTAGACGTCCGAACCAACTTAAAATACTCTAAAATTTAACCCGAAAAATATTTTTTTTTAGAAACGCTTATATCAACATAGTTTTGGATGCAATATTAATTGGTGTAAAATGAATATGTTGAAAATTTTCGATTTGGAGTTGTAAACCCATTTAAGTCAGTTTTATGGAACAATTACGGAAAGATTTATGATTTTGATGATTTTGGACAGTTCAGATTAACAAAATGACCCGTATTTCTCATTGTATATAGTCTAAGTGTAAAAATGTATTTTTAACGTTAACTAGAACTGTTCAGCTTTATAATAAGTGGTCGACCATCAAAATCGGTCCAGGCATTAGCTGGGAATTCGAATCGCAAGTCACGCTAGACGTCCGAACCAACTTAAAATACTCTAAAATTTAACCCGAAAAATATTTTTTTTTAGAAACGCTTATATCAACATAGTTTTGGATGCAATATTAATTGGTGTAAAATGAATATGTTGAAAATTTTCGTTTTGGAGTTGTAAACACATTTAAGTCAATTTTATGGAACAATTACGGAAAGATGTATGATTTTGATGATTTTGGACAGTTCAGATTAAGAAAATGACCCGTATTTCTCATTGTATATAGTCTAAGTGTAAAAATGTATTTTTAGCGTTAACAAGAACTGTTCAGCTTTATAATAAGTGGTCGACCATCAAAATCGGTCCAGGCATTAGCTTGGAATTCGAATCGCAAGTCACGCTAGACGTCCGAACCAACTTAAAATACTCTAAAATTTAACCCGAAAAATATTTTTTTTTAGAAACGCTTATATCAACATAGTTTTGGATGCAATATTAATTGGTGTAAAATGAATATGTTGAAAATTTTCGTTTTGGAGTTGTAAACACATTTAAGTCAATTTTATGGAACAATTACGGAAAGATGTATGATTTTGATGATTTTGGACAGTTCAGATTAACAAAATGACCCGTATTTCTCATTGTATATAGTCTAAGTGCAAAAATGTATTTTTAACGTTAACTAGAACTGTTCAGCTTTATAATAAGTGGTCGACCATCAAAATCGGTCCAGGCATTAGCTGGGAATTCGAATCGCAAGTCACGCTAGACGACCGAACCAACTTAAAATACTCTAAAATTTAACCCGAAAAATATTTTTTTTTAGAAACGCTTATATCAACATAGTTTTGGATGCAATATTAATTGGTGTAAAATGAATATGTTGAAAATTTTCGTTTTGGAGTTGTAAACACATTTAAGTCAATTTTATGGAACAATTACGGAAAGATGTATGATTTTGATGATTTTGGACAGTTCAGATTAAGAAAATGACCCGTATTTCTCATTGTATATAGTCTAAGTGCAAAAATGTATTTTTAACGTTAACTAGAACTGTTCAGCTTTATAATAAGTGGTCGACCATCAAAATCGGTCCAGGCATTAGCTGGGAATTCGAATCGCAAGTCACGCTAGACGTCCGAACCAACTTAAAATACTCTAAAATCTAACCCGAAAAATATTTTTTTTTAGAAACGCTTATATCAACATAGTTTTGGATGCAATATTAATTGGTGTAAAATAAATATGTTGAAAATTTTTGATTTGGAGTTGTAAACCCATTTAAGTCAGTTTTATGGAACAATTACGGAAAGATGTATGATTTTGATGATTTTGGACAGTTCAGATTAACAAAATGACCCGTATTTCTCATTGTATATAGTCTAAGTGTAAAAATGTATTTTAAACGTTAACTAGAACTGTTCAGCTTTATAATAAGTGGTCGACCATCAAAATCGGTCCAGGCATTAGCTGGGAATTCGAATCGCAAGTCACGCTAGACGTCCGAACCAACTTAAAATACTCTAAAATTTAACCCGAAAAATATTTTTTTTTAGAAACGCTTATATCAACATAGTTTTGGATGCAATATTAATTGGTGTAAAATGAATATGTTGAAAATTTTTGATTTGGAGGTGTAAACCCATTTAAGTCAGTTTTATGGAACAATTACGGAAAGATGTATGATTTTGATGATTTTGGACAGTTCAGATTAACAAAATGACCCGTATTTCTCATTGTATATAGTCTAAGTGCAAAAATGTATTTTTAACGTTAACTAGAACTGTTCAGCTTTATAATAAGTGGTCGACCATCAAAATCGGTCCAGGCATTAGCTGGGAATTCGAATCGCAAGTCACGCTAGACGTCCGAACCAACTTAAAATACTCTAAAATTTAGCCCGAAAAATATTTTTTTTTAGAAACGCTTATATCAACATAGTTTTGGATGCAATATTAATTGGTGTAAAATGAATATGTTGAAAATTTTTGATTTGGAGTTGTAAACTCATTTAAGTCAGTTTTATGGAACAATTACGGAAAGATGTATGACTTTGATGATTTTGGACAGTTCAGATTAAGAAAATGACCCGTATTTCTCATTGTATATAGTCTAAGTGCAAAAATGTATTTTTAACGTTAACTAGAACTGTTCAGCTTTATAATAAGTGGTCGACCATCAAAATCGGTCCAGGCATTAGCTGGGAATTCGAATCGCAAGTCACGCTAGACGTCCGAACCAACTTAAAATACTCTAAAATTTAACCCGAAAAATATTTTTTTTTAGAAACGCTTATATCAACATAGTTTTGGATGCAATATTAATTGGTGTAAAATGAATATGTTGAAAATTTTTGATTTGGAGGTGTAAACCCATTTAAGTCAGTTTTATGGAACAATTACGGAAAGATGTATGATTTTGATGATTTTGGACAGTTCAGATTAACAAAATGACCCGTATTTCTCATTGTATATAGTCTAAGTGCAAAAATGTATTTTTAACGTTAACTAGAACTGTTCAGCTTTATAATAAGTGGTCGACCATCAAAATCGGTCCAGGCATTAGCTGGGAATTCGAATCGCAAGTCACGCTAGACGTCCGAACCAACTTAAAATACTCTAAAATTTAGCCCGAAAAATATTTTTTTTTAGAAACGCTTATATCAACATAGTTTTGGATGCAATATTAATTGGTGTAAAATGAATATGTTGAAAATTTTTGATTTGGAGTTGTAAACTCATTTAAGTCAGTTTTATGGAACAATTACGGAAAGATGTATGACTTTGATGATTTTGGACAGTTCAGATTAAGAAAATGACCCGTATTTCTCATTGTATATAGTCTAAGTGCAAAAATGTATTTTTAACGTTAACTAGAACTGTTCAGCTTTATAATAAGTGGTCGACCATCAAAATCGGTCCAGGCATTAGCTGGGAATTCGAATCGCAAGTCACGCTAGACGTCCGAACCAACTTAAAATACTCTAAAATTTAACCCGAAAAATATTTTTTTTTAGAAACGCTTATATCAACATAGTTTTGGATGCAATATTAATTGGTGTAAAATGAATATGTTGAAAATTTTTGATTTGGAGGTGTAAACCCATTTAAGTCAGTTTTATGGAACAATTACGGAAAGATGTATGATTTTGATGATTTTGGACAGTTCAGATTAACAAAATGACCCGTATTTCTCATTGTATATAGTCTAAGTGCAAAAATGTATTTTTAACGTTAACTAGAACTGTTCAGCTTTATAATAAGTGGTCGACCATCAAAATCGGTCCAGGCATTAGCTGGGAATTCGAATCGCAAGTCACGCTAGACGTCCGAACCAACTTAAAATACTCTAAAATTTAGCCCGAAAAATATTTTTTTTTAGAAACGCTTATATCAACATAGTTTTGGATGCAATATTAATTGGTGTAAAATGAATATGTTGAAAATTTTTGATTTGGAGTTGCAAACCCATTTAAGTCAGTTTTATGGAACAATTACGGAAAGATGTATGATTTTGATGATTTTGGACAGTTCAGATTAAGAAAATGACCCGTATTTCTCATTGTATATAGTCTAAGTGCAAAAATGTATTTTTAACGTTAACTAGAACTGTTCAGCTTTATAATAAGTGGTCGACCATCAAAATCGGTCCAGGCATTAGCTGGGAATTCGAATCGCAAGTCACGCTTGACGTCCGAACCAACTTAAAATACTCTAAAATTTAACCCGAAAAATATTTTTTTTTAGAAACGCTTATATCAACATAGTTTTGGATGCAATATTAATTGGTGTAAAATGAATATGTTGAAAATTTTCGTTTTGGAGTTGTAAACCCATTTAAGTCAGTTTTATGGAACAATTACGGAAAGATGTATGATTTTGATGATTTTGGACAGTTCAGATTAACAAAATGACCCGCATTTCTCATTGTATATAGTCTAAGTGTAAAAATGTATTTTTAACGTTAACTAGAACTGTTCAGCTTTATAATAAGTGGTCGACCATCAAAATCGGTCCAGGCATTAGCTGGGAATTCGAATCGCAAGTCACGCTAGACGTCCGAACCAACTTAAAATACTCTAAAATTTAACCCGAAAAATATTTTTTTTTAGAAACGCTTATATCAACATAGTTTTGGATGCAATATTAATTGGTGTAAAATAAATATGTTGAAAATTTTTGATATGGAGTTGAAAAGCCATTTAAGTCAGTTTTATGGAACAATTACGGAAAGATGTATGATTTTGATGATTTTGGACAGTTCAGATTAACAAAATGACCCGTATTTCTCATTGTATATAGTCTAAGTGTAAAAATGTATTTTTAACGTTAACTAGAACTGTTCAGCTTTATAATAAGTGGTCGACTATCAAAATCGGTCCAGGCATTACCTGGGAATTCGAATCGCAAGTCACGCTAGACGTCCGAACCAACTTAAAATACTCTAAAATTTAACCCGAAAAATATTTTTTTTAGAAACGCTTATATCAACATAGTTTTGGATGCAATATTAATTGGTGTAAAATAAATATGTTGAAAATTTTTGATTTGGAGTTGTAAACCCATTTAAGTCAGTTTTATGGAACAATTACGGAAAGATGTATGATTTTGATGATTTTGGACAGTTCAGATTAACAAAATGACCAGTATTTCTCATTGTATATAGTCTAAGTGTAAAAATGTATTTTAAACGTTAACTAGAACTGTTCAGCTTTATAATAAGTGGTCGACCATCAAAATCGGTCCAGGCATTAGCTGGGAATTCGAATCGCAAGTCACGCTAGACGTCCGAACCAACTTAAAATATTCTAAAATTTAACCCGAAAAATATTTTTTTTTAGAAACGCTTATATGAACATAGTTTTGGATGCAATATTAATTGGTGTAAAATGAATATGTTGAAAATTTTTGATTTGGAGGTGTAAACCCATTTAAGTCAGTTTTATGGAACAATTACGGAAAGATGTATGATTTTGATGATTTTGGACAGTTCAGATTAACAAAATGACCCGTATTTCTCATTGTATATAGTCTAAGTGCAAAAATGTATTTTTAACGTTAACTAGAACTGTTCAGCTTTATAATAAGTGGTCGACCATCAAAATCGGTTCAGGCATTAGCTGGGAATTCGAATCGCAAGTCACGCTAGACGTCCGAACCAACTTAAAATACTCTAAAATTTAGCCCGAAAAATATTTTTTTTTAGAAACGCTTATATCAACATAGTTTTGGATGCAATATTAATTGGTGTAAAATGAATATGTTGAAAATTTTTGATTTGGAGTTGTAAACCCATTTAAGTCAGTTTTATGGAACAATTACGGAAAGATGTATGACTTTGATGATTTTGGACAGTTCAGATTAAGAAAATGACCCGTATTTCTCATTGTATATAGTCTAAGTGCAAAAATGTATTTTTAACGTTAACTAGAACTGTTCAGCTTTATAATAAGTGGTCGACCATCAAAATCGGTCCAGGCATTAGCTGGGAATTCGAATCGCAAGTCACGCTAGACGTCCGAACCAACTTAAAATACTCTAAAATTTAACCCGAAAAATATTTTTTTTTAGAAACGCTTATATCAACATAGTTTTGGATGCAATATTAATTGGTGTAAAATGAATATGTTGAAAATTTTTGATTTGGAGTTGTAAACCCATTTAAGTCAGTTTTATGGAACAATTACGGAAAGATGTATGATTTTGATGATTTTGGACAGTTCAGATTAACAAAATGACCCGTATTTCTCATTGTATATAGTCTAAGTGTAAAAATGTATTTTTATCGTTAACTAGAACTGCTCAGCTTTATAATAAGTGGTCGACCATCAAAATCGGTCCAGGCATTAGCTGGGAATTCGAATCGCAAGTCACGCTAGACGTCCGAACCAACTTAAAATACTCTAAAATTTAACCCGAAAAATATTTTTTTTTAGAAACGCTTATATCAACATAGTTTTGGATGCAATATTAATTGGTGTAAAATGAATATGTTGAAATTTTTTGATTTGGAGGTGTAAACCCATTTAAGTCAGTTTTATGGAACAATTACGGAAAGATGTATGATTTTGATGATTTTGGACAGTTCAGATTAACAAAATGACCCGTATTTCTCATTGTATATAGTCTAAGTGCAAAAATGTATTTTTAGCGTTAACTAGAACTGTTCAGCTTTATAATAAGTGGTCGACCATCAAAATCGGTCCAGGCATTAGCTGGGAATTCGAATCGCAAGTCACGCTTGACGTCCGAACCAACTTAAAATACTCTAAAATTTAACCCGAAAAATATTTTTTTTTAGAAACGCTTATATCAACATAGTTTTGGATGCAATATTAATTGGTGTAAAATGAATATGTTGAAAATTTTCGTTTTGGAGTTGTAAACACATTTAAGTCAATTTTATGGAACAATTAAGGAAAGATGTATGATTTTGATGATTTTGGACAGTTCAGATTAACAAAATGACCCGTATTTCTCATTGTATATAGTCTAAGTGCAAAAATGTATTTTTAGCGTTAACTAGAACTGTTTATAATAAGTGGTCGACCATCAAAATCGGTCCAGGCATTAGCTGGGAATTCGAATCGCAAGTCACGCTTGACGTCCGAACCAACTTTAAATACTCTAAAATTTAACCCGAAAAATATTTTTTTTTAGAAACGCTTATATCAACATAGTTTTGGATGCAATATTAATTGGTGTAAAATGAATATGTTGAAAATTTTTGATTTGGAGGTGTAAACCCATTTAAGTCAGTTTTATGGAACAATTACGGAAAGATGTATGATTTTGATGATTTTGGACAGTTCAGATTAACAAAATGACCCGTATTTCTCATTGTATATAGTCTAAGTGCAAAAATGTATTTTTAACATTAACTAGAACTGTTCAGCTTTATAATAAGTGGTCGACCATCAAAATCGGTCCAGGCATTAGCTGGGAATTGAAATCGCAAGTCACGCTAGACGTCCGAACCAACTTAAAATACTCTAAAATTTAACCCGAAAAATATTTTTTTTTAGAAACGCTTATATCAACATAGTTTTGGATGCAATATTAATTGGTGTAAAATGAATATGTTGAAAATTTTCGTTTTGGAGTTGTAAACACATTTAAGTCAATTTTATGGAACAATTACGGAAAGATGTATGATTTTGATGATTTTGGACAGTTCAGATTAACAAAATGACCCGTATTTCTCATTGTATATAGTCTAAGTGCAAAAATGTATTTTTAACGTTAACTAGAACTGTTCAGCTTTATAATAAGTGGTCGACCATCAAAATCGGTCCAGGCATTAGCTGGGAATTCGAATCGCAAGTCACGCTAGACGTCCGAACCAACTTAAAATACTCTAAAATTTAACCCGAAAATATTTTTTTTTAGAAACGCTTATATCAACATAGTTTTGGATGCAATATTAATTGGTGTAAAATGAATATGTTGAAAATTTTCGTTTTGGAGTTGTAAACACATTTAAGTCAATTTTATGGAACAATTACGGAAAGATGTATGATTTTGATGATTTTGGACAGTTCAGATTAAGAAAATGACCCGAATTTCTCATTGTATATAGTCTAAGTGCAAAAATGTATTTTTAACGTTAACTAGAACTGTTCAGCTTTATAATAAGTGGTCGACAATCAAAATCGGTCCAGGCATTAGCTGGGAATTCGAATCGCAAGTCACGCTTGACATCCGAACCAACTTAAAATACTCTAAAATTTAACCCGAAAAATATTTTTTTTTAGAAACGCTTATATCAACATAGTTTTGGATGCAATATTAATTGGTGTAAAATGAATATGTTGAAAATTTTCGTTTTGGAGTTGTAAACACATTTAAGTCAGTTTTATGGAACAATTACGGAAAGATGTATGATTTTGATGATTTTGGACAGTTCAGATTAAGAAAATGACCCGTATTTCTCCTTGTATATAGTCTAAGTGCAAAAATGTATTTTTAACGTTAACTAGAACTGTTCAGCTTTATAATAAGTGGTCGACCATCAAAATCGGTCCAGGCATTAGCTGGGAATTCGAATCGCAAGTCACGCTAGACGTCCGAACCAACTTAAAATACTCTAAAATTTAACCCGAAAAATATTTTTTTTTTAGAAACGCTTATATCAACATAGTTTTGGATGCAATATTAATTGGTGTAAAATGAATATGTTGAAAATTTTTGATTTGGAGGTGTAAACCCATTTAAGTCAGTTTTATGGAACAATTACGGAAAGATGTATGATTTTGATGATTTTGGACAGTTCAGATTAACAAAATGACCCGTATTTCTCATTGTATATAGTCTAAGTGCAAAAATGTATTTTTAACGTTAACTAGAACTGTTCAGCTTTATAATAAGTGGTCGACCATCAAAATCGGTCGAGGCATTAGCTGGGAATTCGAATCGCAAGTCACGCTAGACGTCCGAACCAACTTAAAATACTCTAAAATTTAACCCGAAAAATATTTTTTTTTAGAAACGCTTATATCAACATAGTTTTGGATGCAATATTAATTGGTGTAAAATGAATATGTTGAAAATTTTTGATTTGGAGTTGTAAACCCATTTAAGTCAGTTTTATGGAACAATTACGGAAAGATGTATGATTTTGATGATTTTGGACAGTTCAGATTAAGAAAATGACCCGTATTTCTCATTGTATATAGTCTAAGTGCAAAAATGTATTTTTAACGTTAACTAGAACTGTTCAGCTTTATAATAAGTGGTCGACCATCAAAATCGGTCCAGGCATTAGCTGAGAATTCGAATCGCAAGTCACGCTTGACGTCCGAACCAACTTAAAATACTCTAAAATTTAACCCGAAAAATATTTTTTTTTAGAAACGCTTATATCAACATAGTTTTGGATGCAATATTAATTGGTGTAAAATGAATATGTTGAAAATTTTCGTTTTGGAGTTGTAAACCCATTTAAGTCAGTTTTATGGAACAATTACGGAAAGATGTATGATTTTGATGATTTTGGACAGTTCAGATTAACAAAATGACCCGTATTTCTCATTGTATATAGTCTAAGTGTAAAAATGTATTTTTAACGTTAACTAGAACTGTTCAGCTTTATAATAAGTGGTCGACCATCAAAATCGGTCCAGGCATTAGCTGGGAATTCGAATCGCAAGTCACGCTAGACGTCCGAACCAACTTAAAATACTCTAAAATTTAACCCGAAAAATTTTTTTTTAGAAACGCTTATATTAACATAGTTTTGGATGCAATATTAATTGGTGTAAAATGAATATGTTGAAAATTTTCGTTTTGGAGTTGTAAACACATTTAAGTCAGTTTTATGGAACAATTACGGAAAGATGTATGATTTTGATGATTTTGGACAGTTCAGATTAAGAAAATGACCCGTATTTCTCCTTGTATATAGTCTAAGTGCAAAAATGTATTTTTAACGTTAACTAGAACTGTTCAGCTTTATAATAAGTGGTCGACCATCAAAATCGGTCCAGGCATTAGCTGGGAATTCGAATCGCAAGTCACGCTTGACATCCGAACCAACTTAAAATACTCTAAAATTTAACCCGAAAAATATTTTTTTTTAGAAACGCTTATATCAACATAGTTTTGGATGCAATATTAATTGGTGTAAAATGAATATGTTGAAAATTTTCGTTTTGGAGTTGTAAACACATTTAAGTCAGTTTTATGGAACAATTACGGAAAGATGTATGATTTTGGACAGTTCAGATTAAGAAAATGACCCGTATTTCTCCTTGTATATAGTCTAAGTGCAAAAATGTATTTTTAACGTTAACTAGAACTGTTCAGCTTTATAATAAGTGGTCGACCATCAAAATCGGTCCAGGCATTAGCTGGGAATTCGAATCGCAAGTCACGCTAGACGTCCGAACCAACTTAAAATACTCTAAAATTTAACCCGAAAAATATTTTTTTTTAGAAACGCTTATATCAACATAGTTTTGGATGCAATATTAATTGGTGTAAAATGAATATGTTGAAAATTTTTGATTTGGAGTTGTAAACCCATTTAAGTCAGTTTTATGGAACAATTAAGGAAAGATGTATGATTTTGATGATTTTGGACAGTTCAGATTAACAAAATGACCCGTATTTCTCATTGTATATAGTCTAAGTGTAAAAATGTATTTTTATCGTTAACTAGAACTGTTCAGCTTTATAATAAGTGGTCGACCATCAAAATCGGTCCAGGCATTAGCTGGGAATTCGAATCGCAAGTCACGCTTGACGTCCGAACCAACTTAAAATACTCTAAAATTTAACCCGAAAAATATTTTTTTTTAGAAACGCTTATATCAACATAGTTTTGGATGCAATATTAATTGGTGTAAAATGAATATGTTGAAAATTTTCGTTTTGGAGTTGTAAACCCATTTAAGTCAGTTTTATGGAACAATTACGGAAAGATGTATGATTTTGATGATTTTGGACAGTTCAGATTAACAAAATGACCCGTATTTCTCATTGTATATAGTCTAAGTGTAAAAATGTATTTTTAACGTTAATTAGAACTGTTCAGCTTTATAATAAGTGGTCGACCATCAAAATCGGTCCAGGCATTAGCTGGGAATTCGAATCGCAAGTCACGCTAGACGTCCGAACCAACTTAAAATACTCTAAAATTTAACCCGAAAAATATTTTTTTTTAGAAACGCTTATATCAACATAGTTTTGGATGCAATATTAATTGGTGTAAAATGAATATGTTGAAAATTTTTGATTTGGAGGTGTAAACCCATTTAAGTCAGTTTTATGGAACAATTACGGAAAGATGTATGATTTTGATGATTTTGGACAGTTCAGATTAACAAAATGACCCGTATTTCTCATTCTATATAGTCTAAGTGCAAAAATGTATTTTTAACGTTAACTAGAACTGTTCAGCTTTATAATAAGTGGTCGACCATCAAAATCGGTTCAGGCATTAGCTGGGAATTCGAATCGCAAGTCACGCTAGACGTCCGAACCAACTTAAAATACTCTTAAATTTAACCCGAAAAATATTTTTTTTAGAAACGCTTATATCAACATAGTTTTGGATGCAATATTAATTGGTGTAAAATGAATATGTTGAAAATTTTCGTTTTGGAGTTGTAAACACATTTAAGTCAATTTTATGGAACAATTACGGAAAGATGTATGATTTTGATGATTTTGGACAGTTCAGATTAAGAAAATGACCCGTATTTCTCATTGTATATAGTCTAAGTGCAAAAATGTATTTTTAACGTTAACTAGAACTGTTCAGCTTTATAATAAGTGGTCGACCATCAAAATCGGTTCAGGCATTAGCTGGGAATTCGAATCGCAAGTCACGCTAGACGTCCGAACCAACTTTAAATACTCTAAAATTTAACCCGAAAAATATTTTTTTTTAGAAACGCTTATATCAACATAGTTTTGGATGCAATATTAATTGGTGTAAAATGAATATGTTGAAAATTTTTGATTTGGAGTTGTAAACCCATTTAAGTCAGTTTTATGGAACAATTACGGAAAGATGTATGATTTTGATGATTTTGGACAGTTCAGATTAACAAAATGACCCGTATTTCTCATTGTATAAAGTCTAAGTGTAAAAATGTATTTTTAACGTTAACTAGAACTGTTCAGCTTTATAATAAGTGGTCGACCATCAAAATCGGTCCAGGCATTAGCTGGGAATTCTAATCGCAAGTCACGCTAGACGTCCGAACCAACTTAAAATACTCTAAAATTTAACCCGAAAAATATTTTTTTTTAGAAACGCTTATATCAACATAGTTTTGGATGCAATATTAATTGGTGTAAAATAAATATGTTGAAAATTTTTGATTTGGAGTTGGAAACCCATTTAAGTCAGTTTTATGGAACAATTACGGAAAGATGTATGATTTTGATGATTTTGGACAGTTCAGATTAACAAAATGACCCGTATTTCTCATTGTATATAGTCTAAGTGTAAAAATGTATTTTTAACGCTAACTAGAACTGTTCAGCTTTATAATAAGTGGTCGACCATCAAAATCGGTCCAGGCATTAGCTGGGAATTCGAATCGCAAGTCACGCTAGACGTCCGAACCAACTTAAAATACTCTAAAATTTAACCCGAAAAATATTTTTTTTTAGAAACGCTTATATCAACATAGTTTTGGATGCAATATTAATTGGTGTAAAATGAATATGTTGAACATTTTTGATTTGGAGTTGTAAACCCATTTAAGTCAATTTTATGGAACAATTACGGAAAGATGTATGATTTTGATGATTTTGGACAGTTCAGATTAAGAAAATGACCCGTATTTCTCATTGTATATAGTCTAAGTGTAAAAATGTATTTTTATCGTTAACTAGAACTGTTCAGCTTTATAATAAGTGGTCGACCATCAAAATCGGTTCAGGCATTAGCTGGGAATTCGAATCGCAAGTCACGCTAGACGTCCGAACCAACTTAAAATACTCTAAAATTTAACCCGAAAAATATTTTTTTTTAGAAACGCTTATATCAACATAGTTTTGGATGCAATATTAATTGGTGTAAAATGAATATGTTGAAAATTTTTGATTTGGAGTTGTAAACCCATTTAAGTCAGTTTTATGGAACAATTACGGAAAGATGTATGATTTTGATGATTTTGGACAGTTCAGATTAAGAAAATGACCCGTATTTCTCATTGCATATAGTCTAAGTGTAAAAATGTATTTTTATCGTTAACTAGAACTGTTCAGCTTTATAATAAGTGGTCGACCATCAAAATCGGTTCAGGCATTAGCTGGGAATTCGAATCGCAAGTCACGCTAGACGTCCGAACCAACTTAAAATACTCTAAAATTTAACCCGAAAAATATTTTTTTTAGAAACGCTTATATCAACATAGTTTTGGATGCAATATTAATTGGTGTAAAATAAATATGTTGAAAATTTTTGATTTGGAGTATTAAACCCATTTAAGTCAGTTTTATGGAACAATTAAGGAAAGATGTATGATTTTGATGATTTTGGACAGTTCAGATTAACAAAATGACCCGTATTTCTCATTGTATATAGTCTAAGTGTAAAAATGTATTTTTATCGTTAACTAGAACTGTTCAGCTTTATAATAAGTGGTCGACCATCAAAATCGGTTCAGGCATTAGCTGGGAATTCGAATCGCAAGTCACGCTAGACGTCCGAACCAACTTTAAATACTCTAAAATTTAACCCGAAAAATATTTTTTTTTAGAAACGCTTATATCAACATAGTTTTGGATGCAATATTAATTGGTGTAAAATGAATATGTTGAAAATTTTTGATTTGGAGTTGTAAACCCATTTAAGTCAGTTTTATGGAACAATTACGGAAAGATGTATGATTTTGATGATTTTGGACAGTTCAGATTAACAAAATGACCCGTATTTCTCATTGTATAAAGTCTAAGTGTAAAAATGTATTTTTAACGTTAACTAGAACTGTTCAGCTTTATAATAAGTGGTCGACCATCAAAATCGGTCCAGGCATTAGCTGGGAATTCTAATCGCAAGTCACGCTAGACGTCCGAACCAACTTAAAATACTCTAAAATTTAACCCGAAAAATATTTTTTTTTAGAAACGCTTATATCAACATAGTTTTGGATGCAATATTAATTGGTGTAAAATAAATATGTTGAAAATTTTTGATTTGGAGTATTAAACCCATTTAAGTCAGTTTTATGGAACAATTACGGAAAGATGTATGATTTTGATGATTTTGGACAGTTCAGATTAACAAAATGACCCGTATTTCTCATTGTATATAGTCTAAGTGCAAAAATGTATTTTTAACGTTAACTAGAACTGTTCAGCTTTATAATAAGTGGTCGACCATCAAAATCGGTTCAGGCATTAGCTGGGAATTCGAATCGCAAGTCACGCTTGACGTCCGAACCAACTTAAAATACTCTAAAATTTAACCCGAAAAATATTTTTTTTTAGAAACGCTTATATCAACATAGTTTTGGATGCAATATTAATTGGTGTAAAATAAATATGTTGAAAATTTTTGATTTGGAGTATTAAACCCATTTAAGTCAGTTTTATGGAACAATTACGGAAAGATGTATGATTTTGATGATTTTGGACAGTTCAGATTAACAAAATGACCCGTATTTCTCATTGTATATAGTCTAAGTGTAAAAATGTATTTTTAACGTTAACTAGAACTGTTCAGCTTTATAATAAGTGGTCGACCATCAAAATCGGTCCAGGCATTAGCTGGGAATTCGAATCGCAAGTCACGCTAGACGTCCGAACCAACTTAAAATACTCTAAAATTTAACCCGAAAAATATTTTTTTTAGAAACGCTTATATCAACATAGTTTTGGGTGCAATATTAATTGGTGTAAAATAAATATGTTGAAAATTTTTGATTTGGAGTATTAAACCCATTTAAGTCAGTTTTATGGAACAATTAAGGAAAGATGTATGATTTTGATGATTTTGGACAGTTCAGATTAACAAAATGACCCGTATTTCTCATTGTATATAGTCTAAGTGTAAAAATGTATTTTTATCGTTAACTAGAACTGTTCAGCTTTATAATAAGTGGTCGACCATCAAAATCGGTTCAGGCATTAGCTGGGAATTCGAATCGCAAGTCACGCTAGACGTCCGAACCAACTTTAAATACTCTAAAATTTAACCCGAAAAATATTTTTTTTTAGAAACGCTTATATCAACATAGTTTTGGATGCAATATTAATTGGTGTAAAATAAATATGTTGAAAATTTTTGATTTGGAGTTGGAAACCCATTTAAGTCAGTTTTATGGAACAATTACGGAAAGATGTATGATTTTGATGATTTTGGACAGTTCAGATTAACAAAATGACCCGTATTTCTCATTGTATATAGTCTAAGTGTAAAAATGTATTTCTAACGTTAACTAGAACTGTTCAGCTTTATAATAAGTGGTCGACCATCAAAATCGGTCCAGGCATTAGCTGGGAATTCGAATCGCAAGTCACGCTAGACGTCCGAACCAACTTAAAATACTCTAAAATTTAACCCAAAAATATTTTTTTTTAGAAACGCTTATATCAACATAGTTTTGGATGCAATATTAATTGGTGTAAAATAAATATGTTGAAAATTTTTGATTTGGAGTATTAAACCCATTTAAGTCAGTTTTATGGAACAATTACGGAAAGATGCATGATTTTGATGATTTTGGACAGTTCAGATTAACAAAATGACCCGTATTTCTCATTGTATATAGTCTAAGTGTAAAAATGTATTTTTATCGTTAACTAGAACTGTTCAGCTTTATAATAAGTGGTCGACCATCAAAATCGGTTCAGGCATTAGCTGGGAATTCGAATCGCAAGTCACGCTAGACGTCCGAACCAACTTTAAATACTCTAAAATTTAACCCGAAAAATATTTTTTTTAGAAACGCTTATATCAACATAGTTTTGGATGCAATATTAATTGGTGTAAAATGAATATGTTGAAAATTTTTGATTTGGAGTTGTAAAAGCATTTAAGTCAGTTTTATGGAACAATTACGGAAAGATGTATGATTTTGATGATTTTGGACAGTTCAGATTAACAAAATGACCCGTATTTCTCATTGTATAAAGTCTAAGTGTAAAAATGTATTTTTAACGTTAACTAGAACTGTTCAGCTTTATAATAAGTGGTCGACCATCAAAATCGGTCCAGGCATTAGCTGGGAATTCTAATCGCAAGTCACGCTAGACGTCCGAACCAACTTAAAATACTCTAAAATTTAACCCGAAAAATATTTTTTTTAGAAACGCTTATATCAACATAGTTTTGGATGCAATATTAATTGGTGTAAAATAAATATGTTGAAAATTTTTGATTTGGAGTTGGAAACCCATTTAAGTCAGTTTTATGGAACAATTACGGAAAGATGTATGATTTTGATGATTTTGGACAGTTCAGATTAACAAAATGACCCGTATTTCTAATTGTATATAGTCTAAGTGTAAAAATGTATTTTTATCGTTAACTAGAACTGTTCAGCTTTATAATAAGTGGTCGAGCATCAAAATCGGTTCAGGCATTAGCTGGGAATTCGAATCGCAAGTCACGCTAGACGTCCGAACCAACTTAAAATACTCTAAAATTTAACCCGAAAAATATTTTTTTTTAGAAACGCTTATATCAACATAGTTTTGGATGCAATATTAATTGGTGTAAAATAAATATGTTGAAAATTTTTGATTTGGAGTATTAAACCCATTTAAGTCAGTTTTATGGAACAATTACGGAAAGATGTATGATTTTGATGATTTTGGACAGTTCAGATTAACAAAATGACCCGTATTTCTCATTGTATATAGTCTAAGTGTAAAAATGTATTTTTAACGTTAACTAGAACTGTTCAGCTTTATAATAAGTGGTCGACCATCAAAATCGGTTCAGGCATCAGCTGGGAATTCGAATCGCAAGTCACGCTTGACGTCCGAACCAACTTAAAATACTCTAAAATTTAACCCGAAAAATATTTTTTTTTAGAAACGCTTATAGCAACATAGTTTTGGATGCAATATTAATTGGTGTAAAATGAATATGTTGAAAATTTTTGATTTGGAGTTGTAAACCCATTTAAGTCAGTTTTATGGAACAATTACGGAAAGATGTATGATTTTGATGATTTTGGACAGTTCAGATTAAGAAAATGACCCGTATTTCTCATTGTATATAGTCTAAGTGTAAAAATGTATTTTTATCGTTAACTAGAACTGTTCAGCTTTATAATAAGTGGTCGACCATCAAAATCGGTTCAGGCATTAGCTGGGAATTCGAATCGCAAGTCACGCTAGACGTCCGAACCAACTTAAAATACTCTAAAATTTAACCCGAAAAATATTTTTTTTTAGAAACGCTTATATCAACATAGTTTTGGATGCAATATTAATTGGTGTAAAATAAATATGTTGAAAATTTTTGATTTGGAGTATTAAACCCATTTAAGTCAGTTTTATGGAACAATTACGGAAAGATGTATGATTTTGATGATTTTGGACAGTTCAGATTAACAAAATGACCCGTATTTCTCATTGTATATAGTCTAAGTGCAAAAATGTATTTTTAACGTTAACTAGAACTGTTCAGCTTTATAATAAGTGGTCGACCATCAAAATCGGTTCAGGCATTAGCTGGGAATTCGAATCGCAAGTCACGCTTGACGTCCGAACCAACTTAAAATACTCTAAAATTTAACCCGAAAAATATTTTTTTTTAGAAACGCTTATATCAACATAGTTTTGGATGCAATATTAATTGGTGTAAAATAAATATGTTGAAAATTTTTGATTTGGAGTTGGAAACCCATTTAAGTCAGTTTTATGGAACAATTACGGAAAGATGTATGATTTTGATGATTTTGGACAGTTCAGATTAACAAAATGACCCGTATTTCTCATTGTATATAGTCTAAGTGTAAAAATGTATTTTTATCGTTAACTAGAACTGTTCAGCTTTATAATAAGTGGTCGACCATCAAAATCGGTTCAGGCATTAGCTGGGAATTCGAATCGCAAGTCACGCTAGACGTCCGAACCAACTTTAAATACTCTAAAATTTAACCCGAAAAATATTTTTTTTTAGAAACGCTTATATCAACATAGTTTTGGATGCAATATTAATTGGTGTAAAATGAATACGTTGAAAATTTTTGATTTGGCGTTGTAAACCCATTTAAGTCAGTTTTATGGAACAATTACGGAAAGATGTATGATTTTGATGATTTTGGACAGTTCAGATTAACAAAGTGACCCGTATTTCTCATTGTATATAGTCTAAGTGTAAAAATGTATTTTTAACGTTAACTAGAACTGTTCAGCTTTATAATAAGTGGTCGACCATCAAAATCGGTCCAGGCATTAGCTGGGAATTCGAATCGCAAGTCACGCTAGACGTCCGAACCAACTTAAAATACTCTAAAATTTAACCCGAAAAATATTTTTTTTTAGAAACGCTTATATCAACATAGTTTTGGATGCAATATTAATTGGTGTAAAATAAATATGTTGAAAATTTTTGATTTGGAGTTGGAAACCCATTTAAGTCAGTTTTATGGAACAATTACGGAAAGATGTATGATTTTGATGATTTTGGACAGTTCAGATTAACAAAATGACCCGTATTTCTCATTGTATATAGTCTAAGTGTAAAAATGTATTTTTAACGTTAACTAGAACTGTTCAGCTTTATAATAAGTGGTCGACCATCAAAATCGGTCCAGGCATTAGCTGGGAATTCTAATCGCAAGTCACGCTAGACGTCCGAACCAACTTAAAATACTCTAAAATTTAACCCGAAAAATATTTTTTTTTAGAAACGCTTATATCAACATAGTTTTGGATACAATATTAATTGGTGTAAAATAAATATGTTGAAAATTTTTGATTTGGAGTATTAAACCCATTTAAGTCAGTTTTATGGAACAATTACGGAAAGATGTATGATTTTGATGATTTTGGACAGTTCAGATTAACAAAATGACCCGTATTTCTCATTGTATATAGTCTAAGTGCAAAAATGTATTTTTAACGTTAACTAGAACTGTTCAGCTTTATAATAAGTGGTCGACCATCAAAATCGGTTCAGGTATTAGCTGGGAATTCGAATCGCAAGTCACGCTTGACGTCCGAACCAACTTAAAATACTCTAAAATTTAACCCGAAAAATATTTTTTTTTAGAAACGCTTATAGCAACATAGTTTTGGATGCAATATTAATTGGTGTAAAATGAATATGTTGAAAATTTTTGATTTGGAGTTGTAAACCCATTTAAGTCAGTTTTATGGAACAATTACGGAAAGATGTATGATTTTGATGATTTTGGACAGTTCAGATTAAGAAAATGACCCGTATTTCTCATTGTATATAGTCTAAGTGTAAAAATGTATTTTTAACGTTAACTAGAACTGTTCAGCTTTATAATAAGTGGTCGACCATCAAAATCGGTCCAGGCATTAGCTGGGAATTCGAATCGCAAGTCACGCTAGACGTCCGAACCAACTTAAAATACTCTAAAATTTAACCCGAAAAATATTTTTTTTTAGAAACGCTTATATCAACATAGTTTTGGATGCAATATTAATTGGTGTAAAATAAATATGTTGAAAATTTTTGATTTGGAGTTGGAAACCCATTTAAGTCAGTTTTATGGAACAATTACGGAAAGATGTATGATTTTGATGATTTTGGACAGTTCAGATTAACAAAATGACCCGTATTTCTCATTGTATATAGTCTAAGTGTAAAAATGTATTTTTAACGTTAACTAGAACTGTTCAGCTTTATAATAAGTGGTCGACCATCAAAATCGGTCCAGGCATTAGCTGGGAATTCTAATCGCAAGTCACGCTAGACGGCCGAACCAACTTAAAATACTCTAAAATTTAACCCGAAAAATATTTTTTTTTAGAAACGCTTATATCAACATAGTTTTGGATACAATATTAATTGGTGTAAAATAAATATGTTGAAAATTTTTGATTTGGAGTATTAAACCCATTTAAGTCAGTTTTATGGAACAATTACGGAAAGATGTATGATTTTGATGATTTTGGACAGTTCAGATTAACAAAATGACCCGTATTTCTCATTGTATATAGTCTAAGTGCAAAAATGTATTTTTAACGTTAACTAGAACTGTTCAGCTTTATAATAAGTGGTCGACCATCAAAATCGGTTCAGGTATTAGCTGGGAATTCGAATCGCAAGTCACGCTTGACGTCCGAACCAACTTAAAATACTCTAAAATTTAACCCGAAAAATATTTTTTTTTAGAAACGCTTATAGCAACATAGTTTTGGATGCAATATTAATTGGTGTAAAATGAATATGTTGAAAATTTTTGATTTGGAGTTGTAAACCCATTTAAGTCAGTTTTATGGAACAATTACGGAAAGATGTATGATTTTGATGATTTTGGACAGTTCAGATTAAGAAAATGACCCGTATTTCTCATTGTATATAGTTTAAGTGTAAAAATGTATTTTTATCGTTAACTAGAACTGTTCAGCTTTATAATAAGTGGTCGACCATCAAAATCGGTTCAGGCATTAGCTGGGAATTCGAATCGCAAGTCACGCTAGACGTCCGAACCAACTTAAAATACTCTAAAATTTAACCCGAAAAATATTTTTTTTTAGAAACGCTTATATCAACATAGTTTTGGATGCAATATTAATTGGTGTAAAATGAATATGTTGAAAATTTTTGATTTGGAGTTGTAAACCCATTTAAGTCAGTTTTATGGAACAATTACGGAAAGATGTATGATTTTGATGATTTTGGACAGTTCAGATTAACAAAATGACCCGTATTTCTCATTGTATATAGTCTAAGTGTAAAAATGTATTTTTAACGTTAACTAGAACTGTTCAGCTTTATAATAAGTGGTCGACCATCAAAATCGGTCCAGGCATTAGCTGGGAATTCGAATCGCAAGTCACGCTAGACGTCCGAACCAACTTAAAATACTCTAAAATTTAACCCGAAAAATATTTTTTTTTAGAAACGCTTATATCAACATAGTTTTGGATGCAATATTAATTGGTGTAAAATAAATATGTTGAAAATTTTTGATTTGGAGTATTAAACCCATTTAAGTCAGTTTTATGGAACAATTACGGAAAGATGTATGATTTTGATGATTTTGGACAGGTCAGATTAACAAAATGACCCGTATTTCTCATTGTATATAGTCTAAGTGCAAAAATGTATTTTTAACGTTAACTAGAACTGTTCAGCTTTATAATAAGTGGTCGACCATCAAAATCGGTTCAGGCATTAGCTGGGAATTCGAATCGCAAGTCACGCTTGACGTCCGAACCAACTTAAAATACTCTAAAATTTAACCCGAAAAATATTTTTTTTTAGAAACGCTTATAGCAACATAGTTTTGGATGCAATATTAATTGGTGTAAAATGAATATGTTGAAAATTTTTGATTTGGAGTTGTAAACCCATTTAAGTCAGTTTTATGGAACAATTACGGAAAGATGTATGATTTTGATGATTTTGGACAGTTCAGATTAAGAAAATGACCCGTATTTCTCATTGTATATAGTCTAAGTATAAAAATGTATTTTTATCGTTAACTAGAACTGTTCAGCTTTATAATAAGTGGTCGACCATCAAAATCGGTTCAGGCATTAGCTGGGAATTCGAATCGCAAGTCACGCTAGACGTTCGAACCAACTTAAAATACTCTAAAATTTAACCCGAAAAATATTTTTTTTTAGAAACGCTTATATCAACATAGTTTTGGATGCAATATTAATTGGTGTAAAATGAATATGTTGAAAATTTTTGATTTGGAGTTGTAAACCCATTTAAGTCAGTTTTATGAAACAATTACGGAAAGATGTATGATTTTGATGATTTTGGACAGTTCAGATTAACAAAATGACCCGTATTTCTCATTGTATATAGTCTAAGTGCAAAAATGTATTTTTAACGTTAACTAGAACTGTTTAGCTTTATAATAAGTGGTCGACCATCAAAATCGGTTCAGGCATTAGCTGGAAATTCGAATCTCAAGTCACGCTAGACGTCCGAACCAACTTAAAATACTCTAAAATTTAACCCGAAAAATATTTTTTTTTAGAAACGCTTATATCAACATAGTTTTGGATGCAATATTAATTGGTGTAAAATGAATATGTTGAAAATTTTTGATTTGGAGTTGTAAACCCATTTAAGTCAGTTTTATGGAACAATTACGGAAAGATGTATGATTTTGATGATTTTGGACAGTTCAGATTAACAAAATGACCCGTATTTCTCATTGTATATAGTCTAAGTGTAAAAATGTATTTTTATCGTTAACTAGAACTGCTCAGCTTTATAATAAGTGGTCGACCATCAAAATCGGTCCAGGCATTAGCTGGGAATTCGAATCGCAAGTCACGCTAGACGTCCGAACCAACTTAAAATACTCTAAAATTTAACCCGAAAAATATTTTTTTTTAGAAACGCTTATAGCAACATAGTTTTGGATGCAATATTAATTGGTGTAAATTGAATATGTTGAAAATTTTTGATTTGGAGTTGTAAACCCATTTAAGTCAGTTTTATGGAACAATTACGGAAAGATGTATGATTTTGATGATTTTGGACAGTTCAGATTAAGAAAATGACCGGTATTTCTCATTGTATATAGTCTAAGTGTAAAAATGTATTTTTATCGTTAACTAGAACTGTTCAGCTTTATAATAAGTGGTCGACCATCAAAATCGGTTCAGGCATTAGCTGGGAATTCGAATCGCAAGTCACGCTAGACGTTCGAACCAACTTAAAATACTCTAAAATTTAACCCGAAAAATATTTTTTTTTAGAAACGCTTATATCAACATAGTTTTGGATGCAATATTAATTGGTGTAAAATGAATATGTTGAAAAGTTTGATTTGGAGTTGTAAACCCATTTAAGTCAGTTTTATGAAACAATTACGGAAAGATGTATGATTTTGATGATTTTGGACAGTTCAGATTAACAAAATGACCCGTATTTCTCATTGTATATAGTCTAAGTGCAAAAATAAATTTTTAACGTTAACTAGAACTGTTTAGCTTTATAATAAGTGGTCGACCATCAAAATCGGTTCAGGCATTAGCTGGAAATTCGAATCTCAAGTCACGCTAGACGTCCGAACCAACTTAAAATACTCTAAAATTTAACCCGAAAAATATTTTTTTTTAGAAACGCTTATATCAACATAGTTTTGGATGCAATATTAATTGGTGTAAAATGAATATGTTGAAAATTTTTGATTTGGAGTTGTAAACCCATTTAAGTCAGTTTTATGGAACAATTACGGAAAGATGTATGATTTTGATGATTTTGGACAGTTCAGATTAACAAAATGACCCGTATTTCTCATTGTATATTGTCTAAGTGTAAAAATGTATTTTTATCGTTAACTAGAACTGCTCAGCTTTATAATAAGTGGTCGACCATCAAAATCGGTCCAGGCATTAGCTGGGAATTCGAATCGCAAGTCACGCTAGACGTCCGAACCAACTTAAAATACTCTAAAATTTAACCCGAAAAATATTTTTTTTAGAAACGCTTATATCAACATAGTTTTGGATGCAATATTAATTGGTGTAAAATGAATATGTTGAAAATTTTTGATTTGGAGGTGTAAACCCATTTAAGTCAGTTTTATGGAACAATTACGGAAAGATGTATGATTTTGATGATTTTGGACAGTTCAGATTAACAAAATGACCCGTATTTCTCATTGTATATAGTCTAAGTGTAAAAATGTATTTTTAACGTTAACTAGAACTGTTCAGCTTTATAATAAGTGGTCGACCATCAAAATCGGTCCAGGCATTAGCTGGGAATTCGAATCGCAAGTCACGCTAGACGTCCGAACCAACTTAAAATACTCAAAAATTTAACCCGAAAAATATTTTTCTTTAGAAACGCTTATATCAACATAGTTTTGGATGCAATATTAATTGGTGTAAAATAAATATGTTGAAAATTTTTGATTTGGAGTTGTAAACCCATTTAAGTCAGTTTTATGGAACAATTAAGGAAAGATGTATGATTTTGATGATTTTGGACAGTTCAGATTAACAAAATGACCCGTATTTCTCATTGTATATGGTCTAAGTGTAAAAATGTATTTTTATCGTTAACTAGAATTGTTCAGCTTTATAATAAGTGGTCGACCATCAAAATCGGTTCAGGCATTAGCTGGGAATTCGAATCGCAAGTCACGCTAGACGTCCGAACCAACTTTAAATACTCTAAAATTTAACCCGAAAAATATTTTTTTTTAGAAACGCTTATATCAACACAGTTTGGGATGCAATATTAATTGGTGTAAAATGAATATGTTGAAAATTTTTGATTTGGAGTTGTAAACCCATTTAAGTCAGTTTTATGGAACAATTACGGAAAGATGTATGATTTTGATGATTTTGGACAGTTCAGATTAAGAAAATGACCCGTATTTCTCATTGTATATAGTCTAAGTGTAAAAATGTATTTTTATCGTTAACTAGAACTGTTCAGCTTTATAATAAGTGGTCGACCATCAAAATCGGTCCAGGCATTAGCTGGGAATTCGAATCGCAAGTCACGCTAGACGTCCGAACCAACTTAAAATACTCTAAAATTTAACCCGAAAAATATTTTTTTTTAGAAACGCTTATATCAACATAGTTTTGGATGCAATATTAATTGGTGTAAAATGAATATGTTGAAAATTTTCGATTTGGAGTTGTAAACCCATTTAAGTCAGTTTTATGGAACAATTACGGAAAAATTTATGATTTTGATGATTTTGGACAGTTCAGATTAACAAAATGACCCGTATTTCTCATTGTATATAGTCTAAGTGTAAAAATGTATTTTTAACGTTAACTAGAACTGTTCAGCTTTATAATAAGTGGTCGACCATCAAAATCGGTCCAGGCATTAGCTGGGAATTCGAATCGCAAGTCACGCTAGACGTCCGAACCAACTTAAAATACTCTAAAATTTAACCCGAAAAATATTTTTTTTTAGAAACGTTTATATCAACATAGTTTTGGATGCAATATTAATTGGTGTAAAATGAATATGTTGAAAATTTTCGTTTTGGCGTTGTAAACACATTTAAGTCAATTTTATGGAACAATTACGGAAAGATGTATGATTTTGATGATTTTGGACAGTTCAGATTAAGAAAATAACCCGTATTTCTCATTGTATATAGTCTAAGTGTAAAAATGTACTTTTAACGTTAACTAGAACTGTTCAGCTTTATAATAAGTGGTCGACCATCAAAATCGGTCCAGGCATTAGCTGGGAATTCGAATCGCAAGTCACGCTAGACGTCCGAACCAACTTAAAATACTCTAAAATTTAACCCGAAAAATATTTTTTTTTAGAAACGCTTATATCAACATAGTTTTGGATGCAATATTAATTGGTGTAAAATGAATATGTTGAAAATTTTCGTTTTGGAGTTGTAAACACATTTAAGTCAATTTTATGGAACAATTACGGAAAGATGTATGATTTTGATGATTTTGGACAGTTCAGATTAATAAAATGACCCGTATTTCTCATTGTATATAGTCTAAGTGCAAAAATGTATTTTTAACGTTAACTAGAACTGTTCAGCTTTATAATAAGTGGTCGACCATCAAAATCGGTCCAGGTATTAGCTGGGAATTCGAATCGCAAGTCACGCTAGACGTCCGAACCAACTTAAAATACTCTAAAATTTAACCCGAAAAATATTTTTTTTTAGAAACGCTTATATCAACATAGTTTTGGATGCAATATTAATTGGTGTAAAATGAATATATTGAAAATTTTCGTTTTGGAGTTGTAAACACATTTAAGTCTATTTTATGGAACAATTACGGAAAGATGTATGATTTTGATGATTTTGGACAGTTCAGATTAACAAAATGACCCGTATTTCTCATTGTATATAGTCTAAATGTATTTTTAACGTTAACTAGAACTGTTCAGCTTTATAATAAGTGGTCGACCATCAAAATCGGTCCAGGCATTAGCTGGGAATTCGAATCGCAAGTCACGCTTGACGTCCGAACCAACTTAAAATACTCTAAAATTTAACCCGAAAAATATTTTTTTTTAGAAACGCTTATATCAACATAGTTTTGGATGCAATATTAATTGGTTAAAAATGAATATGTTGAAAATTTTCGTTTCGGAGTTGTAAACACATTTGAGTCAGTTTTATGGAACAATTACGGAAAGATGTATGATTTTGATGATTTTGGACAGTTCAGATTAAGAAAATGACCCGTATTTCTCATTGTATATAGTCTAAGTGCAAAAATGTATTTTTAACGTTAACTTGAACTGTTCAGCCTTATAATAAGTGGTCGACCATCAAAATCGGTCCAGGCATTAGCTGGGAATTCGAATCGCAAGTCACGCTAGACGTCCGAACCAACTTAAAATACTCTAAAATTTAACCCGAAAAATATTTTTTTTTAGAAACGCTTATATCAACATAGTTTTGGATGCAATATTAATTGGTGTAAAATGAATATGTTGAAAATTTTCGTTTTGGAGTTGTAAACACATTTAAGTCTATTTTATGGAACAATTACGGAAAGATGTATGATTTTGATGATTTTGGACAGTTCAGATTAACAAAATGACCCGTATTTCTCATTGTATATAGTCTAAATGTATTTTTAACGTTAACTAGAACTGTTCAGCTTTATAATAAGTGGTCGACCATCAAAATCGGTCCAGGCATTAGCTGGGAATTCGAATCGCAAGTCACGCTTGACGTCCGAACCAACTTAAAATACTCTAAAATTTAACCCGAAAAATATTTTTTTTTAGAAACGCTTATATCAACATAGTTTTGGATGCAATATTAATTGGTTAAAAATGAATATGTTGAAAATTTTCGTTTCGGAGTTGTAAACACATTTGAGTCAGTTTTATGGAACAATTACGGAAAGATGTATGATTTTGATGATTTTGGACAGTTCAGATTAAGAAAATGACCCGTATTTCTCATTGTATATAGTCTAAGTGCAAAAATGTATTTTTAACGTTAACTTGAACTGTTCAGCCTTATAATAAGTGGTCGACCATCAAAATCGGTCCAGGCATTAGCTGGGAATTCGAATCGCAAGTCACGCTAGACGTCCGAACCAACTTAAAATACTCTAAAATTTAACCCGAAAAATATTTTTTTTTAGAAACGCTTATATCAACATAGTTTTGGATGCAATATTAATTGGTGTAAAATGAATATGTTGAAAATTTTCGTTTTGGAGTTGTAAACACATTTAAGTCTATTTTATGGAACAATTACGGAAAGATGTATGATTTTGATGATTTTGGACAGTTCAGATTAACAAAATGACCCGTATTTCTCATTGTATATAGTCTAAGTGTAAAAATGTATTTTTAACGTTAACTAGAACTGTTCAGCTTTATAATAAGTGGTCGACCATCAAAATCGGTCCAGGCATTAGCTGGGAATTCGAATCGCAAGTCACGCTTGACGTCCGAACCAACTTAAAATACTCTAAAATTTAACCCGAAAAATATTTTTTTTTAGAAACGCTTATATCAACATAGTTTTGGATGCAATATTAATTGGTTAAAAATGAATATGTTGAAAATTTTCGTTTCGGAGTTGTAAACACATTTGAGTCAGTTTTATGGAACAATTACGGAAAGATGTATGATTTTGATGATTTTGGACAGTTCAGATTAAGAAAATGACCCGTATTTCTCATTGTATATAGTCTAAGTGCAAAAATGTATTTTTAACGTTAACTTGAACTGTTCAGCCTTATAATAAGTGGTCGACCATCAAAATCGGTCCAGGCATTAGCTGGGAATTCGAATCGCAAGTCACGCTAGACGTCCGAACCAACTTAAAATACTCTAAAATTTAACCCGAAAAATATTTTTTTTTAGAAACGCTTATATCAACATAGTTTTGGATGCAATATTAATTGGTGTAAAATGAATATGTTGAAAATTTTTGATTTGGAGTTGTAAACCCATTTAAGTCAGTTTTATGGAACAATTACGGAAAGATGTATGATTTTGATGATTTTGGACAGTTCAGATTAAGAAAATGACCCGTATTTCTCATTGTATATAGTCTAAGTGTAAAAATGTATTTTTATCGTTAACTAGAACTGTTCAGCTTTATAATAAAAGGTCGACCATCAAAATCGGTTCAGGCATTAGCTGGGAATTCGAATCGCAAGTCACGCTAGACGTCCGAACCAACTTAAAATACTCTAAAATTTAACCCGAAAAATATTTTTTTTTAGAAACGCTTATATCAACATAGTTTTGGATGCAATATTAATTGGTGTAAAATGAATATGTTGAAAATTTTCGTTTTGGAGTTGTAAACACATTTAAGTCAATTTTATGGAACAATTACGGAAAGATGTATGATTTTGATGATTTTGGACAGTTCAGATTAAGAAAATGACCCGTATTTCTCATTGTATATAGTCTAAGTGCAAAAATGTATTTTTAACGTTAACTAGAACTGTTCAGCTTTATAATAAGTGGTCGACCATCAAAATCGGTCCAGGCATTAGCTGGGAATTCGAATCGCAAGTCACGCTAGACGTCCGAACCAACTTAAAATGCTCTAAAATTTAACCCGAAAAATATTTTTTTTAGAAACGCTTATATCAACATAGTTTTGGATGCAATATTAATTGGTGTAAAATGAATATGTTGAAAATTTTTGATTTGGAGTTGTAAACCCATTTAAGTCAGTTTTATGGAACAATTACGGAAAGATGTATGATTTTGATGATTTTGGACAGTTCAGATTAAGAAAATGACCCGTATTTCTCATTGTATATAGTCTAAGTGTAAAAATGTATTTTTATCGTTAACTAGAATTGTTCAGCTTTATAATAAGTGGTCGACCATCAAAATCGGTTCAGGCATTAGCTGGGAATTCGAATCGCAAGTCACGCTAGACGTCCGAACCAACTTAAAATACTCTAAAATTTAACCCGAAAAATATTTTTTTTAGAAACGCTTATATCAACATAGTTTTGGATGCAATATTAATTGGTGTAAAATGAATATGTTGAAAATTTTCGTTTTGGAGTTGTAAAAACATTTAAGTCAATTTTATGGAACAATTACGGAAAGATGTATGATTTTGATGATTTTTGACAGTTCAGATTAAGAAAATGACCCGTATTTCTCATTGTATATAGTCTAAGTGTAAAAATGTATTTTTATCGTTAACTAAAACTGTTCAGCTTTATAATAAGTGGTCGACCATCGAAATCGGTCCAGGCATTAGCTAGGAATTCGAATCGCAAGTCACGCTTGACGTCCGAACCAACTTAAAATACTCTAAAATTCAACCCGAAAAATATTTTTTTTTAGAAACGCTTATATCAACATAGTTTTGGATGCAATATTAATTGGTGTAAAATGAATATGTTGAAAATTTTTCATTTGGAGTTGTAAACCCATTTAAGTCAGTTTTATGGAACAATTACGGAAAGATGTATGATTTTGATGATTTTGGACAGTTCAGATTAAGAAAATGACCCGTATTTCTCATTGTATATAGTCTAAGTGTAAAAATGTATTTTTATCGTTAACTAGAACTGTTCAGCTTTATAATAAGTGGTCGACCATCAAAATCTGTTCAGGCATTAGCTGGGAATTCGAATCGCAAGTCACGCTAGACGTCCGAACCAGCTTAAAATACTCTAAAATTTAACCCGAAAAATATTTTTTTTTAGAAACGCTTATATCAACATAGTTTTGGATGCAATATTAATTGGTGTAAAATGAATATGTTGAAAATTTTTCATTTGGAGTTGTAAACCCATTTAAGTCAGTTTTATGGAACAATTACGGAAAGATGTATGATTTTGATGATTTTGGACAGTTCAGATTAAGAAAATGACCCGTATTTCTCATTGTATATAGTCTAAGTGTAAAAATGTATTTTTATCGTTAACTAGAACTGTTCAGCTTTATAATAAGTGGTCGACCATCAAAATCGGTTCAGGCATTAGCTGGGAATTCGAATCGCAAGTCACGCTAGACGTCCGAACCAGCTTAAAATACTCTAAAATTTAACCCGAAAAATATTTTTTTTTAGAAACGCTTATATCAACATAGTTTTGGATGCAATATTAATTGGTGTAAAATGAATATGTTGAAAATTTTCGTTTTGGAGTTGTAAACACATTTAAGTCAATTTTATGGAACAATTACGGAAAGATGTATGATTTTGATGATTTTTGACAGTTCAGATTAAGAAAATGACCCGTATTTCTCATTGTATATAGTCTAAGTGTAAAAATGTATTTTTATCGTTAACTAAAACTGTTCAGCTTTATAATAAGTGGTCGACCATCAAAATCGGTTCAGGCATTAGCTGGGAATTCGAATCGCAAGTCACGCTTGACGTCCGAACCAACTTAAAATACTCTAAAATTTAACCCGAAAAATTTTTTTTTAGAAACGCTTATATCAACATAGTTTTGGATGCAATATTAATTGGTGTAAAATGAATATGTTGAAAATTTTTGATTTGGAGTTGTAAACCCATTTAAGTCAGTTTTATGGAACAATTACGGAAAGATGTATGATTTTGATGATTTTGGACAGTTCAGATTAAGAAAATGACCCGTATTTCTCATTGTATATAGTCTAAGTGTAAAAATGTATTTTTATCGTTAACTAGAACTGTTCAGCTCTATAATAAGTGGTCGACCATCAAAATCGGTTCAGGCATTAGCTGGGAATTCGAATCGCAAGTCACGCTAGACGTCCGAACCAACTTAAAATACTCTAAAATTTAACCCGAAAAATATTTTTTTTAGAAACGCTTATATCAACATAGTTTTGGATGCAATATTAATTGGTGTAAAATGAATATGTTGAAAATTTTCGTTTTGGAGTTGTAAACACATTTAAGTCAATTTTATGGAACAATTACGGAAAGATGTATGATTTTGATGATTTTGGACAGTTCAGATTAAGAAAATGACCCGTATTTCTCATTGTATATAGTCTTAGTGTAAAAATGTATTTTTAACGTTAACTAGAACTGTTCAGCTTTATAATAAGTGGTCGACCATCAAAATCGGTCCAGGCATTAGCTGGGAATTCGAATCGCAAGTCACGCTAGACGTCCGAACCAACTTAAAATACTCTAAAATTTAACCCGAAAAATATTTTTTTTTTGAAACGCTTATATCAACATAGTTTTGGATGCAATATTAATTGGTGTAAAATAAATATGTTGAAAATTTTTTATTTGGAGTTGTAAACCCATTTAAGTCAATTTTATGGAACAATTACAGAAAGATGTATGATTTTGATGATTTTGAACAGTTCAGACTAAGAAAATGACCCGTATTTCTCATTGTATATAGTCCAAGTGTAAAAATGTATTTTTATCGTTAACTAGATCTGCTCAGCTTTATAATAAGTGGTCGACCATCAAAATCGGTTCAGGCATTAGCTGGGAATTCGAGTCGCAAGTCACGCTAGACGTCCGAACCAACTTAAAATACTCTAAAATTTAACCCGAAAAATATTTTTTTTTAGAAACGCTTATATCAACATAGTTTTGGATGCAATATTAATTGGTGTAAAATAAATATGTTGAAAATTTTTGATTTGGAGTTGTAAACCCATTTAAGTCAGTTTTATGGAACAATTACGGAAAGATGTATGATTTTGATGATTTTGGGCAGTTCAGATTAACAAAATGACCCGTATTTCTCATTGTATATAGTCTAAGTGTAAAAATGTATTTTTATCGTTAACTAGAACTGTTCAGCTTTATAATAAGTGGTCGACCATCAAAATCGGTCCAGGCATTAGCTGGGAATTCGAATCGCAAGTCACGCTAGACGTCCGAACCAACTTAAAATACTCTAAAATTTAACCCGAAAAATATATTTTTTTGGAAACGCTTATATCAACATAGTTTTGGATGCAATATTAATTGGTGTAAAATGAATATGTTGAAAATTTTTGATTTGGAGTTGTAAACCCATTTAAGTCAGTTTTATGGAACAATTACGGAAAGATGTATGATTTTGATGATTTTGGACAGTTCAGATTAACAAAATGACCCGTTTTTCTCATTGTATATAGTCTAAGTGCAAAAATGTATTTTTAACGTTAACTAGAACTGTTCAGCTTTATAATAAATGGTCGACCATCAAAATCGGTCCATGCATTAGCTGGGAATTCGAATCGCAATTCACGCTTGACGTCCGAACCAACTTAAAATACTCTAAAATTTAGCCCGAAAAATTGGTGTAAAATGAATATGTTGAAAATTTTTGATTTGGAGTTGTAAACCCATTTAAGTCAGTTTTATGGAACAATTACGGAAAGATGTATGATTTTGATGATTTTGGACAGTTCAGATTAAGAAAATGACCCGTATTTCTCATTGTATATAGTCTAAGTGTAAAAATGTATTTTTAACGTTAACTAGAACTGTTCAGCTTTATAATAAGTGGTCGACCATCAAAATCGGTTCAGGCATTAGCTGGGAATTCGAATCGCAAGTCACGCTAGACGTCCGAACCAACTTAAAATACTCTAAAATTTAACCCGAAAAATATTTTTTTTTAGAAACGCTTATATCAACATAGTTTTGGATGCAATATTAATTGGTGTAAAATGAATATGTTGAAAATTTTCGTTTTGGAGTTGTAAACACATTTAAGTCAATTTTATGGAACAATTACGGAAAGATGTATGATTTTGATGATTTTGGACAGTTCAGATTAAGAAAATGACCCGTATTTCTCATTGTATATAGTCTAAGTATGAAAATGTATTTTGATCGTTAACTAGAACTGTTCAGCTTTATAATAAGTGGTCGACCATCAAAATCGGTTCAGGCATTAGCTGGGAATTCGAGTCGCAAGTCACGCTAGACGTCCGAACCAACTTAAAATACTCTAAAATTTAACCCGAAAAATATTTTTTTTTAGAAACGCTTATATCAACATAGTTTTGGATGCAATATTAATTGGTGTAAAATGAATATGTTGAACATTTTTGATTTGGAGTTGTAAACCCATTTAAGTCAATTTTATGGAACAATTACGGAAAGATGTATGATTTTGATGATTATGGACAGTTCAGATTAAGAAAATGACCCGTATTTCTCATTGTATATAGTCTAAGTGTAAAAATGTATTTTTAACGTTAACTAGAACTGTTCAGCTTTATAATAAGTGGTCGACCATCAAAATCGGTTCAGGCATTAGCTGGGAATTCGAATCGCAAGTCACGCTAGACGTCCGAACCAACTTAAAATACTCTAAAATTTAACCCGAAAAATATATTTTTTTGGAAACGCTTATATCAACATAGTTTTGGATGCAATATTAATTGGTGTAAAATGAATATGTTGAAAATTTTTGATTTGGAGTTGTAAACCCATTTAAGTCAGTTTTATGGAACAATTACGGAAAGATGTATGATTTTGATGATTTTGGACAGTTCAGATTAACAAAATGACCCGTATTTCTCATTGTATATAGTCTAAGTGCAAAAATGTATTTTTAACGTTAACTAGAACTGTTCAGCTTTATAATAAATGGTCGACCATCAAAATCGGTCCATGCATTAGCTGGGAATTCGAATCGCAATTCACGCTTGACGTCCGAACCAACTTAAAATACTCTAAAATTTAGCCCGAAAAATTGGTGTAAAATGAATATGTTGAAAATTTTTGATTTGGAGTTGTAAACCCATTTAAGTCAGTTTTATGGAACAATTACGGAAAGATGTATGATTTTGATGATTTTGGACAGTTCAGATTAAGAAAATGACCCGTATTTCTCATTGTATATAGTCTAAGTGTAAAAATGTATTTTTAACGTTAACTAGAACTGTTCAGCTTTATAATAAGTGGTCGACCATCAAAATCGGTTCAGGCATTAGCTGGGAATTCGAATCGCAAGTCACGCTAGACGTCCGAACCAACTTAAAATACTCTAAAATTTAACCCGAAAAATATTTTTTTTTAGAAACGCTTATATCAACATAGTTTTGGATGCAATATTAATTGGTGTAAAATGAATATGTTGAAAATTTTCGTTTTGGAGTTGTAAACACATTTAAGTCAATTTTATGGAACAATTACGGAAAGATGTATGATTTTGATGATTTTGGACAGTTCAGATTAACAAAATGACCCGTATTTCTCATTGTATATAGTCTAAGTGTAAAAATGTATTTTTAACGTTAACTAGAACTGTTCAGCTTTATAATAAGTGGTCGACCATCAAAATCGGTTCAGGCATTAGCTGGGAATTCGAATCGCAAGTCACGCTTGACGTCCGAACCAACTTAAAATACTCTAAAATTTAACCCGAAAAATATTTTTTTTAGAAACGCTTATATCAACATAGTTTTGGATGCAATATTAATTGGTGTAAAATGAATATGTTGAAAATTTTTGATTTGGAGTTTTAAACCCATTTAAGTCAGTTTTATGGAACAATTACGGAAAGATGTATGATTTTGATGATTTTGGACAGTTCAGATTAACAAAATGACCCGTATTTCTCATTGTATATAGTCTAAGTGTAAAAATGTATTTTTATCGTACATAGTTTTGGATGCAATATTAATTGGTGTAAAATGAATATGTTGAACATTTTTGATTTGGAGTTGTAAACCCATTTAAGTCAATTTTATGGAACAATTACGGAAAGATGTATGATTTTGATGATTATGGACAGTTCAGATTAAGAAAATGACCCGTATTTCTCATTGTATATAGTCTAAGTGTAAAAATGTATTTTTAACGTTAACTAGAACTGTTCAGCTTTATAATAAGTGGTCGACCATCAAAATCGGTTCAGGCATTAGCTGGGAATTCGAATCGCAAGTCACGCTAGACGTCCGAACCAACTTAAAATACTCTAAAATTTAACCCGAAAAATATATTTTTTTGGAAACGCTTATATCAACATAGTTTTGGATGCAATATTAATTGGTGTAAAATGAATATGTTGAAAATTTTTGATTTGGAGTTGTAAACCCATTTAAGTCAGTTTTATGGAACAATTACGGAAAGATGTATGATTTTGATGATTTTGGACAGTTCAGATTAACAAAATGACCCGTATTTCTCATTGTATATAGTCTAAGTGCAAAAATGTATTTTTAACGTTAACTAGAACTGTTCAGCTTTATAATAAATGGTCGACCATCAAAATCGGTCCATGCATTAGCTGGGAATTCGAATCGCAATTCACGCTTGACGTCCGAACCAACTTAAAATACTCTAAAATTTAGCCCGAAAAATTGGTGTAAAATGAATATGTTGAAAATTTTTGATTTGGAGTTGTAAACCCATTTAAGTCAGTTTTATGGAACAATTACGGAAAGATGTATGATTTTGATGATTTTGGACAGTTCAGATTAAGAAAATGACCCGTATTTCTCATTGTATATAGTCTAAGTGTAAAAATGTATTTTTAACGTTAACTAGAACTGTTCAGCTTTATAATAAGTGGTCGACCATCAAAATCGGTTCAGGCATTAGCTGGGAATTCGAATCGCAAGTCACGCTAGACGTCCGAACCAACTTAAAATACTCTAAAATTTAACCCGAAAAATATTTTTTTTTAGAAACGCTTATATCAACATAGTTTTGGATGCAATATTAATTGGTGTAAAATGAATATGTTGAAAATTTTCGTTTTGGAGTTGTAAACACATTTAAGTCAATTTTATGGAACAATTACGGAAAGATGTATGATTTTGATGATTTTGGACAGTTCAGATTAACAAAATGACCCGTATTTCTCATTGTATATAGTCTAAGTGTAAAAATGTATTTTTAACGTTAACTAGAACTGTTCAGCTTTATAATAAGTGGTCGACCATCAAAATCGGTTCAGGCATTAGCTGGGAATTCGAATCGCAAGTCACGCTTGACGTCCGAACCAACTTAAAATACTCTAAAATTTAACCCGAAAAATATTTTTTTTAGAAACGCTTATATCAACATAGTTTTGGATGCAATATTAATTGGTGTAAAATGAATATGTTGAAAATTTTTGATTTGGAGTTGTAAACCCATTTAAGTCAGTTTTATGGAACAATTACGGAAAGATGTATGATTTTGATGATTTTGGACAGTTCAGATTAACAAAATGACCCGTATTTCTCATTGTATATAGTCTAAGTGTAAAAATGTATTTTTATCGTTAACTAGAACTGTTCAGCTTTATAATAAGTGGTCGACCATCAAAATCGGTCCAGGCATTAGCTGGGAATTCGAATCGCAAGTCACGCTTGACGTCCGAACCAACTTAAAATACTCTAAAATTTAACCCGAAAAATATTTTTTTTTAGAAACGCTTATATCAACATAGTTTTGGATGCAATATTAATTGGTGTAAAATGAATATGTTGAAAATTTTTGATTTGGAGTTGTAAACCCATTTAAGTCAATTTTATGGAACAATTACGGAAAGATGTATGATTTTGATGATTTTGGACAGTTCAGATTAAGAAAATGACCCGTATTTCTCATTGTATATAGTCTAAGTGTTAAAATGTATTTTTATCGTTAACTAGAACTGTTCAGCTTTATGATAAGTGGTCGACCATCAAAATCGGTTCAGGCATTAGCTGGGAATTCGAGTCGCAAGTCACGCTAGACGTCCGAACCAACTTAAAATACTCTAAAATTTAACCCGAAAAATATTTTTTTTTAGAAACGCTTATATCAACATAGTTTTGGATGCAATATTAATTGGTGTAAAATGAATATGTTGAACATTTTTGATTTGGAGTTGTAAACCCATTTAAGTCAATTTTATGGAACAATTACGGAAAGATGTATGATTTTGATGATTTTGGACAGTTCAGATTAAGAATATGACCCGTATTTCTCATTGTATATAGTCTAAGTGTAAAAATGTATTTTTATCGTTAACTAGAACTGTTCAGCTTTATAATAAGTGGTCGACCATCAAAATCGGTCCAGGCATTAGCTGGGAATTCGAATCGCAAGTCACGCTTGACGTCCGAACCAACTTAAAATACTCTAAAATTTAACCCGAAAAATATTTTTTTTTAGAAACGCTTATATCAACATAGTTTTGGATGCAATATTAATTGGTGTAAAATGAATATGTTGAAAATTTTTGATTTGGAGTTGTAAACCCATTTAAGTCAATTTTATGGAACAATTACGGAAAGATGTATGATTTTGATGATTTTGGACAGTTCAGATTAAGAAAATGACCCGTATTTCTCATTGTATATAGTCTAAGTGTAAAAATGTATTTTTATCGTTAACTAGAACTGTTCAGCTTTATAATAAGTGGTCGACCATCAAAATCGGTCCAGGCATTAGCTGGGAATTCGAATCGCAAGTCACGCTAGACGTCCGAACCAACTTAAAATACTCTAAAATTTAACCCGAAAAATATATTTTTTTGGAAACGCTTATATCAACATAGTTTTGGATGCAATATTAATTGGTGTAAAATGAATATGTTGAAAATTTTTGATTTGGAGTTGTAAACCCATTTAAGTCAGTTTTATGGAACAATTACGGAAAGATGTATGATTTTGATGATTTTGGACAGTTCAGATTAAGAAAATGACCCGTATTTCTCATTGTATATAGTCTAAGTGTAAAAATGTATTTTTATCGTTAACTAGAACTGTTCAGCCTTATAATAAGTGGTCGACCATCAAAATCGGTTCAGGCATTAGCTGGGAATTCGAGTCGCAAGTCACGCTAGACGTCCGAACCAACTTAAAATACTCTAAAATTTAACCCGAAAAATATATTTTTTTGGAAACGCTTATATCAACATAGTTTTGGATGCAATATTAATTGGTGTAAAATGAATATGTTGAAAATTTTTGATTTGGAGTTGTAAACCCATTTAAGTCAGTTTTATGGAACAATTACGGAAAGATGTATGATTTTGATGATTTTGGACAGTTCAGATTAACAAAATGACCCGTATTTCTCATTGTATATAGTCTAAGTGTAAAAATGTATTTTTATCGTTAACTAGAACTGTTCAGCTTTATAATAAGTGGTCGACCATCAAAATCGGTTCAGGCATTAGCTGGGAATTCGAGTCGCAAGTCACGCTAGACGTCCGAACCAACTTAAAATACTCTAAAATTTAACCCGAAAAATATTTTTTTTTAGAAACGCTTATATCAACATAGTTTTGGATGCAATATTAATTGGTGTAAAATGAATATGTTGAACATTTTTGATTTGGAGTTGTAAACCCATTTAAGTCAATTTTATGGAACAATTACGGAAAGATGTATGATTTTGATGATTTTGGACAGTTCAGATTAAGAAAATGACCCGTATTTCTCATTGTATATAGTCTAAGTGTAAAAATGTATTTTTAACGCTAACTAGAACTGTTCAGCTTTATAATAAGTGGTCGACCATCAAAATCGGTCCAGGCATTAGCTGGGAATTCGAATCGCAAGTCACGCTAGACGTCCGAACCAACTTAAAATACTCTAAAATTTAACCCGAAAAATATATTTTTTTGGAAACGCTTATATCAACATAGTTTTGGATGCAATATTAATTGGTGTAAAATGAATATGTTGAAAATTTTTGATTTGGAGTTGTAAACCCATTTAAGTCAGTTTTATGGAACAATTACGGAAAGATGTATGATTTTGATGATTTTGGACAGTTCAGATTAACAAAATGACCCGTGTTTCTCATTGTATATAGTCTAAGTGTAAAAATGTATTTTTATCGTTAACTAGAACTGTTCAGCTTTATAATAAGTGGTCGACCATCAAAATCGGTTTAGGCATTAGCTGGGAATTCGAATCGCAAGTCACGCTTGACGTCCGAACCAACTTAAAATACTCTAAAATTTAACCCGAAAAATATTTTTTTTTAGAAACGCTTATATCAACATAGTTTTGGATGCAATATTAATTGGTGTAAAATGAATATGTTGAAAATTTTTGATTTGGAGTTGTAAACCCATTTAAGTCAGTTTTATGGAACAATTACGGAAAGATGTATGATTTTGATGATTTTGGACAGTTCAGATTAACAAAATGACCCGTATTTCTCATTGCATATAGTCTAAGTGCAAAAATGTATTTTTAACGTTAACTAGAACTGTTCAGCTTTATAATAAATGGTCGACCATCAAAATCGGTCCATGCATTAGCTGGGAATTCGAATCGCAAGTCACGCTTGACGTCCGAACCAACTTAAAATACTCTAAAATTTAGCCCGAAAAATTGGTGTAAAATGAATATGTTGAAAATTTTTGATTTGGAGTTGTAAACCCATTTAAGTCAGTTTTATGGAACAATTACGGAAAGATGTATGATTTTGATGATTTTGGACAGTTCAGATTAAGAAAATGACCCGTATTTCTCATTGTATATAGTCCAAGTGTAAAAATGTATTTTTAACGTTAACTAGAACTGTTCAGCTTTATAATAAGTGGTCGACCATCAAAATCGGTTCAGGCATTAGCTGGGAATTCGAATCGCAAGTCACGCTTAACGTCCGAACCAACTTAAAATACTCTAAAATTTAACCCGAAAAATATTTTTTTTTAGAAACGCTTATATCAACATAGTTTTGGATGCAATATTAATTGGTGTAAAATGAATATGTTGAAAATTTTTGATTTGGAGTTGTAAACCCATTTAAGTCAGTTTTATGGAACAATTACGGAAAGATGTATGATTTTGATGATTTTGGACAGTTCAGATTAACAAAATGACCCGTATTTCTCATTGTATATAGTCTAAGTGTAAAAATGTATTTTTAACGTTAACTAGAACTGTTCAGCTTTATAATAAGTGGTCGACCATCAAAATCGGTCCATGCATTAGCTGGGAATTCGAATCGCAAGTCACGCTTGACGTCCAAACCAACTTAAAATACTCTAAAATTTAGCCCGAAAAATTGGTGTAAAATGAATATGTTGAAAATTTTTGATTTGGAGTTGTAAACCCATTTAAGTCAGTTTTATGGAACAATTACGGAAAGATGTATGATTTTGATGATTTTGGACAGTTCAGATTAACAAAATGACCCGTATTTCTCATTGTATATAGTCTAAGTGTAAAAATGTATTTTTAACGTTAACTAGAACTGTTCAGCTTTATAATAAGTGGTCGACCATCAAAATCGGTTCAGGCATTAGCTGGGAATTCGAATCGCAAGTCACGCTAGACGTCCGAACCAACTTAAAATACTCTAAAATTTAACCCGAAAAATATTTTTTTTTAGAAACGCTTATATCAACATAGTTTTGGATGCAATATTAATTGGTGTAAAATGAATATGTTGAAAATTTTCGTTTTGGAGTTGTAAACACATTTAAGTCAATTTTATGGAACAATTACGGAAAGATGTATGATTTTGATGATTTTGGACAGTTCAGATTAACAAAATGACCCGTATTTCTCATTGTATATAGTCTAAGTGTAAAAATGTATTTTTAACGTTAACTAGAACTGTTCAGCTTTATAATAAGTGGTCGACCATCAAAATCGGTTCAGACATTAGCTGGGAATTCGAATCGCAAGTCACGCTAGACGTCCGAACCAACTTAAAATACTCTAAAATTTAACCCGAAAAATATTTTTTTTTAGAAACGCTTATATCAACATAGTTTTGGATGCAATATTAATTGGTGTAAAATGAATATGTTGAAAATTTTTGATTTGGAGTTGTAAACCCATTTAAGTCAGTTTTATGGAACAATTACGGAAAGATGTATGATTTTGATGATTTTGGACAGTTCAGATTAACAAAATGACCCGTATTTCTCATTGTATATAGTCTAAGTGTAAAAATGTATTTTTAACGTTAACTAGAACTGTTCAGCTTTATAATAAGTGGTCGACCATCAAAATCGGTTCAGGCATTAGCTGGGAATTCGAATCGCAAGTCACGCTTGACGTCCGAACCAACTTAAAATACTCTAAAATTTAACCCGAAAAATATTTTTTTTTAGAAACGCTTATATCAACATAGTTTTGGATGCAATATTAATTGGTGTAAAATGAATATGTTGAAAATTTTTGATTTGGAGTTGTAAACCCATTTAAGTCAGTTTTATGGAACAATTACGGAAAGATGTATGATTTTGATGATTTTGGACAGTTCAGATTAACAAAATGACCCGTATTTCTCATTGTATAAAGTCTAAGTGTAAAAATGTATTTTTAACGTTAACTAGAACTGTTCAGCTTTATAATAAGTGGTCGACCATCAAAATCAGTTCAGGCATTAACTGGGAATTCGAATCGCAAGTCACGCTAGACGTCCGAACCAACTTAAAATACTCTAAAATTTAACCCGAAAAATATTTTTTTTTAGAAACGCTTATATCAACATAGTTTTGGATGCAATACTAATTGGTGTAAAATGAATATGTTGAAAATTTTTGATTTGGAGTTGTAAACCCATTTAAGTCAGTTTTATGGAACAATTACGGAAAGATGTATGATTTTGATGATTTTGGACAGTTCAGATTAAGAAAATGACCCGTATTTCTCATTGTATATAGTCTAAGTGTAAAAATGTATTTTTAACGTTAACTAGAACTGTTCAGCTTTATAATAAGTGGTCGACCATCAAAATCGGTCCAGGCATTAGCTGGGAATTCGAATCGCAAGTCACGCTTGACGTCCGAACCAACTTAAAATACTCTAAAATTTAACCCGAAAAATATTTTTTTTTAGAAACGCTTATATCAACATAGTTTTGGATGCAATATTAGTTGGTGTAAAATAAATATGTTGAAAATTTTCGTTTTGGAGTTGTAAACACATTTAAGTCAATTTTATGGAACAATTACGGAAAGATGTATGATTTTGATGATTTTGGACAGTTCAGATTAAGAAAATGACCCGTATTTCTCATTGTATATAGTCTAAGTGTAAAAATGTGTTTTTATCGTTAACTAGAACTGTTCAGCTTTATAATAAGTGGTCGACCATCAAAATCGGTTCAGGCATTAGCTGGGAATTCGAATCGCAAGTCACGCTAGACGTCCGAACCAACTTAAAATACTCTAAAATTTAACCCGAAAAATATTTTTTTTTAGAAACGCTTATATCAACATAGTTTTGGATGCAATATTAATTGGTGTAAAATGAATATGTTGAAAATTTTTGATTTGGAGTTGTAAACCCATTTAAGTCAGTTTTATGGAACAATTACGGAAAGATGTATGATTTTGATGATTTTGGACAGTTCAGATTAACAAAATGACCCGTATTTCTCATTGTATATAGTCTAAGTGTAAAAATGTATTTTTAACGTTAACTAGAACTGTTCAGCTTTATAATAAGTGGTCGACCATCAAAATCGGTCCAGGCATTAGCTGGGAATTCGAATCGCAAGTCACGCTAGACGTCCGAACCAACTTAAAATACTCTAAAATTTAACCCGAAAAATATTTTTTTTTTAGAAACGCTTATATCAACATAGTTTTGGATGCAATATTAATTGGTGTAAAATGAATATGTTGAAAATTTTTGATTTGGAGTTGTAAACCCATTTAAGTCAGTTTTATGGAACATTTACGGAAAGATGTATGATTTTGATGATTTTGGACAGTTCAGATTAACAAAATGACCCGTATTTCTCATTGTATATAGTCTAAGTGTAAAAATGTATTTTTAACGTTAACTATAACTGTTCAGATTTATAATAAGTGGTCGACCATCAAAATCGGTCCAGGCATTAGCTGGGAATTCGAATCGCAAGTCACGCTTGACGTCCGAACCAACTTAAAATACTCTAAAATTTAACCCGAAAAATATTTTTTTTTAGAAACGCTTATATCAACATAGTTTTGGATGCAATATTAATTGGTGTAAAATGAATTTGTTGAAAATTTTTGATTTGGAGTTGTAAACCCATTTAAGTCAGTTTTATGGAACAATTACGGAAAGATGTATGATTTTGATGATTTTGGACAGTTCAGATTAACAAAATGACCCGTATTTCTCATTGTATATAGTCTAAGTGTAAAAATGTATTTTTAACGTTAACTAGAACTGTTCAGCTTTATAATAAGTGGTCGACCATCAAAATCGGTCCAGGCATTAGCTGGGAATTCGAATCGCAAGTCACGCTTGACGTCCGAACCAACTTAAAATACTCTAAAATTTAACCCGAAAAATATTTTTTTTTAGAAACGCTTATATCAACATGGTTTTGGATGCAATATTAATTGGTGTAAAATAAATATGTTGAAAATTTTTGATTTGGAGTTGTAAACCCATTTAAGTCAGTTTTATGGAACAATTACGGAAAGATGTATGATTTTGATGATTTTGGACAGTTCAGATTAAGAAAATGACCCGTATTTCTCATTGTATATAGTCTAAGTGTAAAAATGTATTTTTATCGTTAACTAGAACTGTTCAGCTTTATAATAAGTGGTCGACCATCAAAATCGGTTCAGGCATTAGCTGGGAATTCGAATCGCAAGTCACGCTAGACGTCCGAACCAACTTAAAATACTCTAAAATTTAACCCGAAAAATATTTTTTTTTAGAAACGCTTATATCAACATAGTTTTGAATGCAATATTAATTGGTGTAAAATGAATATGTTGAAAATTTTCGTTTTGGAGTTGTAAACACATTTAAGTCAATTTTATGGAACAATTACGGAAAGATTTATGATTTCGATGATTTTGGACAGTTCAGATTAACAAAATGACCCGTATTTCTCATTGTATATAGTCTAAGTGTAAAAATGTATTTTTAACGTTAACTAGAACTGTTCAGCTTTATAATAAGTGGTCGACCATCAAAATCGGTCCAGGCATTAGCTGGGAATTCGAATCGCAAGTCACGCTAGACGTCCGAACCAACTTAAAATACTCTAAAATTTAACCCGAAAAATATTTTTTTTTAGAAACGCTTATATCAACATAGTTTTGGATGCAATATTAATTGGTGTAAAATAAATATGTTGAAAATTTTTGATTTGGAGTTGTAAACCCATTTAAGTCAGTTTTATGGAACAATTACGGAAAGATGTATGATTTTGATGATTTTGGACAGTTCAGATTAACAAAATGACCCGTATTTCTCATTGTATATAGTCTAAGTGTAAAAATGTATTTTTAACGTTAACTAGAACTGTTCAGCTTTATAATAAGTGGTCGACCATCAAAATCGGTCCAGGCATTAGCTGGGAATTCGAATCGCAAGTCACGCTAGACGTCCGAACCAACTTAAAATACTCTAAAATTTAACCCGAAAAATATTTTTTTTAGAAACGCTTATATCAACATAGTTTTGGATGCAATATTAATTGGTGTAAAATGAATATGTTGAAAATTTTTGATTTGGAGTTGTAAACACATTTAAGTCAATTTTATGGAACAATTACGGAAAGATGTATGATTTTGATGATTTTGGACAGTTCAGATTAACAAAATGACCCGTATTTCTCATTGTATATAGTCTAAGTGCAAAAATGTATTTTTAACGTTAACTAGAACTGTTCAGCTTTATAATAAGTGGTCGACCATCAAAATCGGTTCAGGCATTAGCTGGGAATTCGAATCGCAAGTCACGCTAGACGTCCGAACCAACTTAAAATACTCTAAAATTTAACCCGAAAAATATTTTTTTTAGAAACGCTTATATCAACATAGTTTTGGATGCAATATTAATTGGTGTAAAATGAATATGTTGAAAATTTTTGATTTGGAGTTGTAAACCCATTTAAGTCAGTTTTATGGAACAATTACGGAAAGATGTATGATTTTGATGATTTTGGACAGTTCAGATTAACAAAATGACCCGTATTTCTCATTGTATATAGTCTAAGTGTAAAAATGTATTTTTAACGTTAACTAGAACTGTTCAGCTTTATAATAAGTGGTCGACCATCAAAATCGGTCCAGGCATTAGCTGGGAATTCGAATCGCAAGTCACGCTAGACGTCCGAACCAACTTAAAATACTCTAAAATTTAACCCGAAAAATATTTTGTTTAGAAACGCTTATATCAACATAGTTTTGGATGCAATATTAATTGGTGTAAAATGAATATGTTGAAAATTTTTGATTTGGAGTTGTAAACCCATTTAAGTCAGTTTTATGGAACAATTACGGAAAGATGTATGATTTTGATGATTTTGGACAGTTCAGATTAACAAAATGACCCGTATTTCTCATTGTATATAGTCTAAGTGTAAAAATGTATTTTTAACGTTAACTAGAACTGTTCAGCTTTATAATAAGTGGTCGACCATCAAAATCGGTCCAGGCATTAGCTGGGAATTCGAATCGCAAGTCACGCTAGACGTCCGAACCAACTTAAAATACTCTAAAATTTAACCCGAAAAATATTTTTTTTAGAAACGCTTATATCAACATAGTTTTGGATGCAATATTAATTGGTATAAAATGAATATGTTGAAAATTTTTGATTTGGAGTTTTAAACCCATTTAAGTCAGTTTTATGGAACAATTACGGAAAGATGTATGATTTTGATGATTTTGGACAGTTCAGATTAACAAAATGACCCGTATTTCTCATTGTATATAGTCTAAGTGTAAAAATGTATTTTTAACGTTAACTAGAACTGTTCAGCCTTATAATAAGTGGTCGACCATCAAAAACGGTCCAGGCATTAGCTGGGAATTCGAATCGCAAGTCACGCTTGACGTCCGAACCAACTTAAAATACTCTAAAATTTACCCGAAAAATATTTTTTTTTAGAAACGCTTATATCAACATAGTTTTGGATGCAATATTAATTGGTGTAAAATGAATATGTTGAAAATTTTTGATTTGGAGTTGTAAACACATTTAAGTCAATTTTATGGAACAATTACGGAAAGATGTATGATTTTGATGATTTTGGACAGTTCAGATTAAGAAAATGACCCGTATTTCTCATTGTATATAGTCTAAGTATTAAAATGTATTTTTATCGTTAACTAGAACTGTTCAGCTTTATAATAAGTGGTCGACCATCAAAATCGGTTCAGGCATTAGCTGGGAATTCGAATCGCAAGTCACGCTTGACGTCCGAACCAACTTAAAATACTCTAAAATTTAACCCGAAAAATATTTTTTTTTAGAAACGCTTATATCAACATAGTTTTGGATGCAATATTAATTGGTGTAAAATGAATATGTTAAAAATTTTTGATTTGGAGTTGTAAACCCATTTAAGTCAGTTTAATGGAACAATTACGGAAAGATGTATGATTTTGATGATTTTGGACAGTTCAGATTAACAAAATGACCTGTATTTCTCATTGTATATAGTCTAAGTGTAAAAATGTATTTTTAACGTTAACTAGAACTGTTCAGCTTTATAATAAGTGGTCGACCATCAAAATCGGTCCAGGCATTAGCTGGGAATTCGAATCGCAAGTCACGCTAGACGTCCGAACCAACTTAAAATACTCTAAAATTTAACCCGAAAAATATTTTTTTTTAGAAACGCTTATATCAACATAGTTTTGGATGCAATATTAATTGGTGTAAAATAAATATGTTGAAAATTTTTGATTTGGAGTTGTAAACCCATTTAAGTCAGTTTTATGGAACAATTACGGAAAGATGTATGATTTTGATGATTTTGGACAGTTCAGATTAACAAAATGACCCGTATTTCTCATTGTATATAGTCTAAGTGTAAAAATGTATTTTTAACGTTAACTAGAACTGTTCAGCTTTATAATAAGTGGTCGACCATCAAAATCGGTCCAGGCATTAGCTGGGAATTCGAATCGCAAGTCACGCTAGACGTCCGAACCAACTTAAAATACTCTAAAATTTAACCCGAAAAATATTTTTTTTTAGAAACGCTTATATCAACATAGTTTTGGATGCAATATTAATTGGTGTAAAATGAATATGTTGAAAATTTTTGATTTGGAGTTGTAAACACATTTAAGTCAATTTTATGGAACAATTACGGAAAGATGTATGATTTTGATGATTTTGGACAGTTCAGATTAACAAAATGACCCGTATTTCTGATTGTATATAGTCTAAGTGTAAAAATGTATTTTTAACGTTAACTAGAACTGTTCAGCTTTATAATAAGTGGTCGACCATCAAAATCGGTTCAGGCATTAGCTGGGAATTCGAATCGCAAGTCACGCTAGACGTCCGAACCAACTTAAAATACTCTAAAATTTAACCCGAAAAATATTTTTTTTTAGAAACGCTTATATCAACATAGTTTTGGATGCAATATTAATTGGTGTAAAATGAATATGTTGAAAATTTTTGATTTGGAGTTGTAAACCCATTTAAGTCAGTTTTATGGAACAATTACGGAAAGATGTATGATTTTGATGATTTTGGACAGTTCAGATTAACAAAATGACCCGTATTTCTCATTGTATATAGTCTAAGTGTAAAAATGTATTTTTAACGTTAACTAGAACTGTTCAGCTTTATAATAAGTGGTCGACCATCAAAATCGGTTCAGGCATTAGCTGGGAATTCGAATCGCAAGTCACGCTAGACGTCCGAACCAACTTAAAATACTCTAAAATTTAACCCGAAAAATATTTTTTTTTAGAAACGCTTATATCAACATAGTTTTGGATGCAATATTAATTGGTGTAAAATGAATATGTTGAAAATTTTTGATTTGGAGTTGTAAACCCATTTAAGTCAGTTTTATGGAACAATTACGGAAAGATGTATGATTTTGATGATTTTGGACAGTTCAGATTAACAAAATGACCCGTATTTCTCATTGTATATAGTCTAAGTGTAAAAATGTATTTTTAGCGTTAACTAGAACTGTTCAGCTTTATAATAAGTGGTCGACCATCAAAATCGGTCCAGGCATTAGCTGGGAATTCGAATCGCAAGTCACGCTTGACGTCCGAACCAACTTAAAATACTCTAAAATTTAACCCGAAAAATATTTTTTTTTAGAAAAGCTTATATCAACATAGTTTTGGATGCAATATTAATTGGTGTAAAATGAATATGTTGAAAATTTTCGTTTTGGAGTTGTAAACACATTTAAGTCAATTTTATGGAACAATTACGGAAAGATGTATGATTTTGATGATTTTGGACAGTTCAGATTAAGAAAATGACCCGTATTTCTCATTGTATATAGTCTAAGTGTAAAAATGTATTTTTAACGTTAACTAGAACTGTTCAGCTTTATAATAAGTGGTCGACCATCAAAATCGGTCCAGGCATTAGCTGGGAATTCGAATCGCAAGTCACGCTTGACGTCCGAACCAACTTAAAATACTCTAAAATTTAACCCGAAAAATATTTTTTTTTAGAAACGCTTATATCAACATAGTTTTGGATGCAATATTAATTGGTGTAAAATGAATATGTTGAAAATTCTTGATTTGGAGTTGTAAACCCATTTAAGTCAGTTTTATGGAACAATTACGGAAAGATGTATGATTTTGATGATTTTGAACAGTTCAGATTAACAAAATGACCCGTATTTCTCATTGTATATAGCCTAAGTGTAAAAATGTATTTTTATCGTTAACTAGAACTGTTCAGCTTTATAAAAAGTGGTCGACCATCAAAATCGGTTCAGGCATTAGCTGGGAATTCGAATCGCAAGTCACGCTAGACGTCCGAACCAACTTAAAATACTCTAAAATTTAACCCGAAAAATATTTTTTTTAGAAACGCTTATATCAACATAGTTTTGGATGCAATATTAATTGGTGTAAAATGAATATGTTGAAAATTTTTGATTTGGAGTTGTAAACCCATTTAAGTCAGTTTTATGGAACAATTACGGAAAGATGTATGATTTTGGTGATTTTGGACAGTTCAGATTAACAAAATGACCCGTATTTCTCATTGTATATAGTCTAAGTGTAAAAATGTATTTTTATCGTTAACTAGAACTGTTCAGCTTTATAATAAGTGGTCGACCATCAAAATCGGTTCAGGCATTAGCTGGGAATTCGAATCGCAAGTCACGCTAGACGTCCGAACCAACTTAAAATACTCTAAAATTTAACCCGAAAAATATTTTTTTTTAGAAACGCTTATATCAACATAGTTTTGGATGCAATATTAATTGGTGTAAAATAAATATGTTGAAAATTTTTGATTTGGAGTTGTAAACCCATTTAAGTCAGTTTTATGGAACAATTACGGAAAGATGTATGATTTTGATGATTTTGGACAGTTCAGATTAACAAAATGACCCGTATTTCTCATTGTATATAGTTTAAGTGTAAAAATGTATTTTTATCGTTAACTAGAACTGTTCAGCTTTATAATAAGTGGTCGACCATCAAAATCGGTTCAGGCATTAGCTGGGAATTCGAATCGCAAGTCACGCTAGACGTCCGAACCAACTTAAAATACTCTAAAATTTAACCCGAAAAATATTTTTTTTTAGAAACGCTTATATCAACATAGTTTTGGATGCAATATAAATTGGTGTAAAATGAATATGTTGAAAATTTTTGATTTGGAGTTGTAAACCCATTTAAGTCAGTTTTATGGAACAATTACGGAAAGATGTATGATTTTGATGATTTTGGACAGTTCAGATTAACAAAATGACCCGTATTTCTCATTGTATATAGTCTAAGTGTAAAAATGTATTTTTAACGTTAACTAGAACTGTTCAGCTTTATAATAAGTGGTCGACCATCAAAATCGGTCCAGGCATTAGCTGGGAATTCGAATCGCAAGTCACGCTTGACGTCCGAACCAACTTAAAATACTCTAAAATTTAACCCGAAAAATATTTTTTTTTAGAAAAGCTTATATCAACATAGTTTTGGATGCAATATTAATTGGTGTAAAATGAATATGTTGAAAATTTTCGTTTTGGAGTTGTAAACACATTTAAGTCAATTTTATGGAACAATTACGGAAAGATGTATGATTTTGATGATTTTGGACAGTTCAGATTAAGAAAATGACCCGTATTTCTCATTGTATATAGTCTAAGTGTAAAAATGTATTTTTATCGTTAACTAGAACTGTTCAGCTTTATAATAAGTGGTCGACCATCAAAATCGGTTCAGGCATTAGCTGGGAATTCGAATCGCAAGTCACGCTAGACGTCCGAACCAACTTAAAATACTCTAAAATTTAACCCGAAAAATATTTTTTTTAGAAACGCTTATATCAACATAGTTTTGGATGCAATATTAATTGGTGTAAAATGAATATGTTGAAAATTTTTGATTTGGAGTTGTAAACCCATTTAAGTCAGTTTTATGGAACAATTACGGAAAGATGTATGATTTTGATGATTTTGGACAGTTCAGATTAACAAAATGACCCGTATTTCTCATTGTATATAGTCTAAGTGTAAAAATGTATTTTTAACGTTAACTAGAACTGTTCAGCTTTATAATAAGTGGTCGACCATCAAAATCGGTCCAGGCATTAGCTGGGAATTCGAATCGCAAGTCACGCTTGACGTCCGAACCAACTTAAAATACTCTAAAATTTAACCCGAAAAATATTTTTTTTTAGAAAAGCTTATATCAACATAGTTTTGGATGCAATATTAGTTGGTGTAAAATGAATATGTTGAAAATTTTCGTTTTGGAGTTGTAAACACATTTAAGTCAATTTTATGGAACAATTACGGAAAGATGTATGATTTTGATGATTTTGGACAGTTCAGATTAAGAAAATGACCCGTATTTCTCATTGTATATAGTCTAAGTGTAAAAATGTATTTTTATCGTTAACTAGAACTGTTCAGCTTTATAATAAGTGGTCGACCATCAAAATCGGTTCAGGCATTAGCTGGGAATTCGAATCGCAAGTCACGCTAGACGTCCGAACCAACTTAAAATACTCTAAAATTTAACCCGAAAAATATTTTTTTTAGAAACGCTTATATCAACATAGTTTTGGATGCAATATTAATTGGTGTAAAATGAATATGTTGAAAATTTTCGTTTTGGAGTTGTAAACACATTTAAGTCAATTTTATGGAACAATTACGGAAAGATGTATGATTTTGATGATTTTGGACAGTTCAGATTAAGAAAATGACCCGTATTTCTCATTGTATATAGTCTAAGTGTAAAAATGTATTTTTATCGTTAACTAGAACTGTTCAGCTTTATAATAAGTGGTCGACCATCAAAATCGGTTCAGGCATTAGCTGGGAATTCGAATCGCAAGTCACGCTAGACGTCCGAACCAACTTAAAATACTCTAAAATTTAACCCGAAAAATATTTTTTTTAGAAACGCTTATATCAACATAGTTTTGGATGCAATATTAATTGGTGTAAAATGAATATGTTGAAAATTTTCGTTTTGGAGTTGTAAACACATTTAAGTCAATTTTATGGAACAATTACGGAAAGATGTATGATTTTGATGATTTTGGACAGTTCAGATTAAGAAAATGACCCGTATTTCTCATTGTATATAGTCTAAGTGTAAAAATGTATTTTTATCGTTAACTAGAACTGTTCAGCTTTATAATAAGTGGTCGACCATCAAAATCGGTCCAGGCATTAGCTGGGAATTGGAATCGCAAGTCACGCTAGACGTCCGAACCAACTTAAAATACTCTAAAATTTAACCCGAAAAATATTTTTTTTTAGAAACGCTTATATCAACATAGTTTTGGATGCAATATTAATTGGTGTAAAATGAATATGTTGAAAATTTTCGTTTTGGAGTTGTAAACACATTTAAGTCAATTTTATGGAACAATTACGGAAAGATGTATGATTTTGATGATTTTGGACAGTTCAGATTAACAAAATGACCCGTATTTCTCATTGTATATAGTCTAAGTGTAAAAATGTATTTTTAACGTTAACTAGAACTGTTCAGCTTTATAATAAGTGTTCGACCATCAAAATCGGTCCAGGCATTAGCTGGGAATTCGAATCGCAAGTCACGCTAGACGTCCGAACCAACTTAAAATACTCTAAAATTTAACCCGAAAAATATTTTTTTTTAGAAACGCTTATATCAACATAGTTTTGGATGCAATATTAATTGGTGTAAAATGAATATGTTGAAAATTTTTGATTTGGAGTTGTAAACCCATTTAAGTCAGTTTTATGGAACAATTACGGAAAGATGTATGATTTTGATGATTTTGGACAGTTCAGATTAACAAAATGACCCGTATTTCTCATTGTATATAGTCTAAGTGCAAAAATGTATTTTTAACGTTAACTAGAACTGTTCAGCTTTATAATAAGTGGTCGACCATCAAAATCGGTCCAGGCATTAGCTGGGAATTCGAATCGCAAGTCACGCTAGACGTCCGAACCAACTTAAAATACTCTAAAATTTAACCCGAAAAATATTTTTTTTTAGAAACGCTTATATCAACATAGTTTTGGATGCAATATTAATTGGTGTAAAATAAATATGTTGAAAATTTTTGATTTGGAGTTGTAAACCCATTTAAGTCAGTTTTATGGAACAATTACGGAAAGATGTATGATTTTGATGATTTTGGACAGTTCAGATTAACAAAATGACCCGTATTTCTCATTGTATATAGTCTAAGTGTAAAAATGTATTTTTAACGTTAACTAGAACTGTTCAGCTTTATAATAAGTGGTCGACCATCAAAATCGGTCCAGGCATTAGCTGGGAATTCGAATCGCAAGTCACGCTTGACGTCCGAACCAACTTAAAATACTCTAAAATTTAACCCGAAAAATATTTTTTTTTAGAAACGCTTATATCAACATAGTTTTGGATGCAATATTAATTGGTGTAAAATGAATATGTTGAAAATTTTTGATTTGGAGTTGTAAACCCATTTAAGTCAGTTTTATGGAACAATTACGGAAAGATGTATGATTTTGATGATTTTGGACAGTTCAGATTAACAAAATGACCCGTATTTCTCATTGTATATAGTCTAAGTGTAAAAATGTATTTTTATCGTTAACTAGAACTGTTCAGCTTTATAATAAGTGGTCGACCATCAAAATCGGTTCAGGCATTAGCTGGGAATTCGAATCGCAAGTCACGCTAGACGTCCGAACCAACTTAAAATACTCTAAAATTTAACCCGAAAAATATTTTTTTTTAGAAACGCTTATATCAACATAGTTTTGGATGCAATATTAATTGGTGTAAAATGAATATGTTGAAAATTTTCGTTTTGGAGTTGTAAACACATTTAAGTCAATTTTATGGAACAATTACGGAAAGATGTATGATTTTGATGATTTTGGACAGTTCAGATTAAGAAAGTGACCCGTATTTCTCATTGTATATAGTCTAAGTGTAAAAATGTATTTTTATCGTTAACTAGAATTGTTCAGCTTTATAATAAGTGGTCGACCATCAAAATCGGTTCAGGCATTAACTGGGAATTCGAATCGCAAGTCACGCTAGACGTCCGAACCAACTTAAAATACTCTAAAATTTAACCCGAAAAATATTTTTTTTTAGAAACGCTTATATCAACATAGTTTTGGATGCAATATTGATTGGTGTAAAATAAATATGTTGAAAATTTTTGATTTGGAGTTGTAAACCCATTTAAGTCAGTTTTATGGAACAATTACGGAAAGATGTATGATTTTGATGATTTTGGACAGTTCAGATTAACAAAATGACCCGTATTTCTCATTGTATATAGTCTAAGTGTAAAAATGTATTTTTAACGTTAACTAGAACTGTTCAGCTTTATAATAAGTGGTCGACCATCAAAATCGGTCCAGGCATTAGCTGGGAATTCGAATCGCAAGTCACGCTAGACGTCCGAACCAACTTAAAATACTCTAAAATTAAACCCGAAAAATATTTTTTTTAGAAACGCTTATATCAACATAGTTTTGGATGCAATATTAATTGGTGTAAAATGAATATGTTGAAAATTTTCGTTTTGGAGTTGTAAACACATTTAAGTCAGTTTTATGGAACAATTACGGAAAGATGTATGATTTTGATGATTTTGGACAGTTCAGATTAACAAAATGACCCGTATTTCTCATTGTATATAGTCTAAGTGTAAAAATGTATTTTTATCGTTAACTAGAACTGTTCAGCTTTATAATAAGTGGTCGACCATCAAAATCGGTCCAGGCATTAGCTGGGAATTCGAATCGCAAGTCACGCTTGACGTCCGAACCAACTTAAAATACTCTAAAATTTAACCCGAAAAAATATTTTTTTTAGAAACGCTTATATCAACATAGTTTTGGATGCAATATTAATTGGTGTAAAATGAATATGTTGAAAATTTTTGATTTGGAGTTGTAAACCCATTTAAGTCAGTTTTATGGAACAATTACGGAAAGATGTATGATTTTGATGATTTTGGACAGTTCAGATTAACAAAATGACCCGTATTTCTCATTGTATATAGTCTAAGTGTAAAAATGTATTTTTATCGTTAACTAGAACTGTTCAGCTTTATAATAAGTGGTCGACCATCAAAATCGGTTCAGGCATTAGCTGGGAATTCGAATCGCAAGTCACGCTAGACGTCCGAACCAACTTAAAATACTCTAAAATTTAACCCGAAAAATATTTTTTTTAGAAACGCTTATATCAACATAGTTTTGGATGCAATATTATTTGGTGTAAAATGAATATGTTGAAAATTTTCGTTTTGGAGTTTTAAACACATTTAAGTCAATTTTATGGAACAATTACGGAAAGATGTATGATTTTGATGATTTTGGACAGTTCAGATTAAGAAAATGACCCGTATTTCTCATTGTATATAGTCTAAGTGTAAAAATGTATTTTTATCGTTAACTAGAACTGTTCAGCTTTATAATAAGTGGTCGACCATCAAAATCGGTTCAGGCATTAACTGGGAATTCGAATCGCAAGTCACGCTAGACGTCCGAACCAACTTAAAATACTCTAAAATTTAACCCGAAAAATATTTTTTTTTAGAAACGATTATATCAACATAGTTTTGGATGCAATATTGATTGGTGTAAAATAAATATGTTGAAAATTTTTGATTTGGAGTTGTAAACCCATTTAAGTCAGTTTTATGGAACAATTACGGAAAGATGTATGATTTTGATGATTTTGGACAGTTCAGATTAACAAAATGACCCGTATTTCTCATTGTATATAGTCTAAGTGTAAAAATGTATTTTTAACGTTAACTAGAACTGTTCAGCTTTATAATAAGTGGTCGACCATCAAAATCGGTCCAGGCATTAGCTGGGAATTCGAATCGCAAGTCACGCTAGACGTCCGAACCAACTTAAAATACTCTAAAATTTAACCCGAAAAATATTTTTTTTTAGAAACGCTTATATCAACATAGTTTTGGATGCAATATTAATTGGTGTAAAATGAATATGTTGAAAATTTTCGTTTTGGAGTTGTAAACACATTTAAGTCAGTTTTATGGAACAATTACGGAAAGATGTATGATTTTGATGATTTTGGATAGTTCAGATTAACAAAATGACCCGTATTTCTCATTGTATATAGTCTAAGTGTAAAAATGTATTTTTATCGTTAACTAGAACTGTTCAGCTTTATAATAAGTGGTCGACCATCAAAATCGGTCCAGGCATTAGCTGGGAATTCGAAGCGCAAGTCACGCTTGACGTCCGAACCAACTTAAAATACTCTAAAATTTAACCCGAAAAATATTTTTTTTAGAAACGCTTATATCAACATAGTTTTGGATGCAATATTAATTGGTGTAAAATGAATATGTTGAAAATTTTTGATTTGGAGTTGTAAACCCATTTAAGTCAGTTTTATGGAACAATTACGGAAAGATGTATGATTTTGATGATTTTGGACAGTTCAGATTAACAAAATGACCCGTATTTCTCATTGTATATAGTCTAAGTGTAAAAATGTATTTTTATCGTTAACTAGAACTGTTCAGCTTTATAATAAGTGGTCGACCATCAAAATCGGTTCAGGCATTAGCTGGGAATCCGAATCGCAAGTCACGCTAGACGTCCGAACCAACTTAAAATACTCTAAAATTTAACCCGAAAAATACTTTTTTTTAGAAACGCTTATATCAACATAGTTTTGGATGCAATATTAATTGGTGTATAATGAATATGTTGAAAATTTTTGATTTGGAGTTGTAAACCCATTTAAGTCAGTTTTATGGAACAATTACGGAAAGATGTATGATTTTGATGATTTTGGACAGTTCAGATTAACAAAATGACCCGTATTTCTCATTGTATATAGTCTAAGTGTAAAAATGTATTTTTAACGTTAACTAGAACTGTTCAGCTTTATAATAAGTGGTCGACCATCAAAATCGGTTCAGGCATTAGCTGGGAATTCGAATCGCAAGTCACGCTAGACGTCCGAACCAACTTAAAATACTCTAAAATTTAACCCGAAAAATATTTTTTTTTAGAAACGCTTATATCAACATAGTTTTGGATGCAATATTAATTGGTGTAAAATGAATATGTTGAAAATTTTTGATTTGGAGTTGTAAACCCATTTAAGTCAGTTTTATGGAACAATTACGGAAAGATGTATGATTTTGATGATTTTGGACAGTTCAGATTAACAAAATGACCCGTATTTCTCATTGTATATAGTCTAAGTGTGAAAATGTATTTTTATCGTTAACTAGAACTGTTCAGCTTTATAATAAGTGGTCGACCATCAAAATCGGTTCAGGCTTTAGCTGGGAATTCGAATCGCAAGTCACGCTAGACGTCCGAACCAACTTAAAATACTCTAAAATTTAACCCGAAAAATATTTTTTTTAGAAACGCTTATATCAACATAGTTTTGGATGCAATATTATTTGGTGTAAAATGAATATGTTGAAAATTTTCGTTTTGGAGTTTTAAACACATTTAAGTCAATTTTATGGAACAATTACGGAAAGATGTATGATTTTGATGATTTTGGACAGTTCAGATTAAGAAAATGACCCGTATTTCTCATTGTATATAGTCTAAGTGTAAAAATGTATTTTTATCGTTAACTAGAACTGTTCAGCTTTATAATAAGTGGTCGACCATCAAAATCGGTTCAGGCATTAACTGGGAATTCGAATCGCAAGTCACGCTAGACGTCCGAACCAACTTAAAATACTCTAAAATTTAACCCGACAAATATTTTTTTTTAGAAACTCTTATATCAACATAGTTTTGGATGCAATATTAATTGGTGTAAAATAAATATGTTGAAAATTTTTGATTTGGAGTTGTAAACCCATTTAAGTCAGTTTTATGGAACAATTACGGAAAGATGTATGATTTTGATGATTTTGGACAGTTCAGATTAACAAAATGACCCGTATTTCTCATTGTATATAGTCTAAGTGTAAAAATGTATTTTTAACGTTAACTAGAACTGTTCAGCTTTATAATAAGTGGTCGACCATCAAAATCGGTCCAGGCATTAGCTGGGAATTCGAATCGCAAGTCACGCTAGACGTCCGAACCAACTTAAAATACTCTAAAATTTAACCCGAAAAATATTTTTTTTTAGAAACGCTTATATCAACATAGTTTTGGATGCAATATTAATTGGTGTAAAATGAATATGTTGAAAATTCTTGATTTGGAGTTGTAAACCCATTTAAGTCAGTTTTATGGAACAATTACGGAAAGATGTATGACTTTGATGATTTTGGACAGTTCAGATTAAGAAAATGACCCGTATTTCTCATTGTATATAGTCTAAGTGTAAAAATGTATTTTTAACGTTAACTAGAACTGTTCAGCTTTATAATAAGTGGTCGACCATCAAAATCGGTCCAGGCATTAGCTGGGAATTCGAATCGCAAGTCACGCTTGACGTCCGAACCAACTTAAAATACTCTAAAATTTAACCCGAAAAATATTTTTTTTTAGAAACGCTTATATCAACATAGTTTTGGATGCAATATTAATTGGTGTAAAATGAATATGTTGAAAATTTTTGATTTGGAGTTGTAAACCCATTTAAGTCAGTTTTATGGAACAATTACGGAAAGATGTATGATTTTGATGATTTTGGACAGTTCAGATTAAGAAATTGACCCGTATTTCTCATTGTATATAGTCTAAGTGTAAAAATGTATTTTTATCGTTAACTAGAACTGTTCAGCTTTATAATAAGTGGTCGACCATCAAAATCGGTTCAGGCATTAGCTGGGAATTCGAATTGCAAGTCACGCTAGACGTCCTAACCAACTTAAAATACTCTAAAATTTAACCCGAAAAATATTTTTTTTAGAAACGCCTATATCAACATTGTTTTGGATGCAATATTAATTTGTGTAAAATGAATATGTTGAAAATTTTTGATTTGGAGTTGTAAACCCATTTAAGTCAGTTTTATGGAACAATTACGGAAAGATGTATGATTTTGATGATTTTGGACAGTTCAGATTAACAAAATGACCCGTATTTCTCATTGTATATAGTCTAAGTGTAAAAATGTATTTTTAACGTTAACTATATCAACATAGTTTTGGATGCAATATTAATTGGTGTAAAATGAATATGTTGAAAATTTTCGTTTTGGAGTTGTAAACACATTTAAGTCAATTTTATGGAACAATTACGGAAAGATGTATGATTTTGATGATTTTGGATAGTTCAGATTAAGAAAATGACCCGTATTTCTCATTGTATATAGTCTAAGTGTAAAAATGTATTTTTTTCGTTAACTAGAACTGTTCAGCTTTATAATAAGTCGTCGACCATCAAAATCGGTTCAGGCATTAGCTGGGAATTCGAATCGCAAGTCACGCTAGACGTCCGAACCAACTTAAAATACTCTAAAATTTAACCCGAAAAATATTTTTTTTTTTAGAAACGCTTATATCAACATAGTTTTGGATGCAATATTAATTGGTGTAAAATAAATATGTTGAAAATTTTTGATTTGGAGTTGTAAACCCATTTAAGTCAGTTTTATGGAACAATTACGGAAAGATGTATGATTTTGATGATTTTGGACAGTTCAGATTAACAAAATGACCCGTATTTCTCATTGTATATAGTCTAAGTGTAAAAATGTATTTTGAACGTTAACTAGAACTGTTCAGCTTTATAATAAGTGGTGGACCATCAAAATCGGTCCAGGCATTAGCTGGGAATTCGAATCGCAAGTCACGCTAGACGTCCGAACCAACTTAAAATACTCTAAAATTTAAACCGAAAAATATTTTTTTTTAGAAACGCTTATATCAACATAGTTTTGGATGCAATATTAATTGGTGTAAAATGAATATGTTGAAAATTTTTGATTTGGAGTTGTAAACCCATTTAAGTCAGTTTTATGGAACAATTACGGAAAGATGTATGATTTTGATGATTTTGGACAGTTCAGATTAACAAAATGACCCGTATTTCTCATTGTATATAGTCTAAGTGTAAAAATGTATTTTTTTCGTTAACTAGAACTGTTCAGCTTTATAATAAGTGGTGGACCATCAAAATCGGTCCAGGCATTAGCTGGGAATTCGAATCGCAAGTCACGCTAGACGTCCGAACCAACTTAAAATACTCTAAAATTTAAACCGAAAAATATTTTTTTTTAGAAACGCTTATATCAACATAGTTTTGGATGCAATATTAATTGGTGTAAAATGAATATGTTGAAAATTTTTGATTTGGAGTTGTAAACCCATTTAAGTCAGTTTTATGGAACAATTACGGAAAGATGTATGATTTTGATGATTTTGGACAGTTCAGATTAACAAAATGACCCGTATTTCTCATTGTATATAGTCTAAGTGTAAAAATGTATTTTGAACGTTAACTAGAACTGTTCAGCTTTATAATAAGTGGTGGACCATCAAAATCGGTCCAGGCATTAGCTGGGAATTCGAATCGCAAGTCACGCTAGACGTCCGAACCAACTTAAAATACTCTAAAATTTAAACCGAAAAATATTTTTTTTTAGAAACGCTTATATCAACATAGTTTTGGATGCAATATTAATTGGTGTAAAATGAATATGTTGAAAATTTTTGATTTGGAGTTGTAAACCCATTTAAGTCAGTTTTATGGAACAATTGCGGAAAGATGTATGATTTTGATGATTTTGGACAGTTCAGATTAACAAAATGACCCGTATTTCTCATTGTATATAGTCTAAGTGCAAAAATGTATTTTTAACGTTAACTAGAACTGTTCAGTTTTATAATAAGTGGTCGACCATCAAAATCGGTCCAGGCATTAGCTGGGAATTCGAATCGCAAGTCACGCTAGACGTCCGAACCAACTTAAAATACTCTAAAATTTAACCCGAAAAATATTTTTTTTAGAAACGCTTATATCAACATAGTTTTGGATGCAATATTAATTGGTGTAAAATGAATATGTTGAAAATTTTCGTTTTGGAGTTGTAAACACATTTAAGTCAATTTTATGGAACAATTACGGAAAGATGTATGATTTTGATGATTTTGGACAGTTCAGATTAAGAAAATGACCCGTATTTCTCATTGTATATAGTCTAAGTGTAAAAATGTATTTTGAACGTTAACTAGAACTGTTCAGCTTTATAATAAGTGGTGGACCATCAAAATCGGTCCAGGCATTAGCTGGGAATTCGAATCGCAAGTCACGCTAGACGTCCGAACCAACTTAAAATACTCTAAAATTTAAACCGAAAAATATTTTTTTTTAGAAACGCTTATATCAACATAGTTTTGGATGCAATATTAATTGGTGTAAAATGAATATGTTGAAAATTTTTGATTTGGAGTTGTAAACCCATTTAAGTCAGTTTTATGGAACAATTACGGAAAGATGTATGATTTTGATGATTTTGGACAGTTCAGATTAACAAAATGACCCGTATTTCTCATTGTATATAGTCTAAGTGTAAAAATGTATTTTTTTCGTTAACTAGAACTGTTCAGCTTTATAATAAGTGGTCGACCATCAAAATCGGTCCGGGCATTAGCTGGGAATTCGAATCGCAAGTCACGCTTGACGTCCGAACCAATTTAAAATACTCTAAAATTTAACCCGAAAAATATTTTTTTAGAAACGCTTATATCAACATAGTTTTGGATGCAATATTAATTGGTGTAAAATGAATATGTTGAAAATTTTTGATTTGGAGTTGTAAACCCATTTAAGTCAGTTTTATGGAACAATTACGGAAAGATGTATGATTTTGATGATTTTGGACAGTTCAGAATAACAAAATGACCCGTATTTCTCATTGTATATAGTGTAAGTGTAAAAATGTATTTTTATCGTTAACTAGAACTGTTCAGCTTTATAATAAGTGGTCGACCATCAAAATCGGTCCAGGCATTAGCTGGGAATTCGAATCGCAAGTCACGCTAGACGTCCGAACCAACTTAAAATACTCTAAAATTTATCAAAATCGGTTCAGGCATTTTGATGATTTTGGACAGTTCAGATTAACAAAATGACCCGTATTTCTCATTGTATATAGTCTAAGTGTAAAAATGTATTTTTATCGTTAACTAGAACTGTTCAGCTTTATAATAAGTGGTCGACCATCAAAATCGGTTCAGCCATTAGCTGAGAATTCGAATCGCAAGTCACGCTAGACGTCCGAACCAACTTAAAATACTCTAAAATTTAAACCGAAAAATATTTTTTTTTAGAAACGCTTATATCAACATAGTTTTGGATGCAATATTAATTGGTGTAAAATGAATATGTTGAAAATTTTCGTTTTGGAGTTGTAAACACATTTAAGTCAATTTTATGGAACAATTACGGAAAGATGTATGATTTTGATGATTTGATGAAAATGACCCGTATTTCTCATTGTATATAGTCTAAGTGTAAAAATGTATTTTTTTCGTTAACTAGAACTGTTCAGCTTTATAATAAGTGGTCGACCATCAAAATCGGTTCAGGCATTAGCTGGGAATTCGAATCGCAAGTCACGCTAGACGTCCGAACCAACTTAAAATACTCTAAAATTTAAACCGAAAAATATTTTTTTTTAGAAACGCTTATATCAACATAGTTTTGGATGCAATATTAATTGGTGTAAAATGAATATGTTGAAAATTTTTGATTTGGAGTTGTAAACCCATTTAAGTCAGTTTTATGGAACAATTACGGAAAGATGTATGATTTTGATGATTTTGGACAGTTCAGATTAACAAAATGACCCGTATTTCTCATTGTATATAGTCTAAGTGTAAAAATGTATTTTTAACGTTAACTAGAACTGTTCAGTTTTATAATAAGTGGTCGACCATCAAAATCGGTCCAGGCATTAGCTGGGAATTCGAATCGCAAGTCACGCTAGACGTCCGAACCAACTTAAAATACTCTAAAATTTAACCCGAAAAATATTTTTTTTTAGAAACGCTTATATCAACATAGTTTTGGATGCAATATTAATTGGTGTAAAATGAATATGTTGAAAATTTTCGTTTTGGAGTTGTAAACACATTTAAGTCAATTTTATGGAACAATTACGGAAAGATGTATGATTTTGATGATTTTGGACAGTTCAGATTAAGAAAATGACCCGTATTTCTCATTGTATATAGTCTAAGTGCAAAAATGTATTTTTAACGTTAACTAGAACTGTTCAGTTTTATAATAAGTGGTCGACCATCAAAATCGGTCCAGGCATTAGCTGGGAATTCGAATCGCAAGTCACGCTTGACGTCCGAACCAATTTAAAATACTCTAAAATTTAACCCGAAAAATATTTTTTTTTAGAAACGCTTATATCAACATAGTTTTGGATGCAATATTAATTGGTGTAAAATGAATATGTTGAAAATTTTTGATTTGGAGTTGTAAACCCATTTAAGTCAGTTTTATGGAACAATTACGGAAAGATGTATGATTTTGATGATTTTGGACAGTTCAGATTAACAAAATGACCCGTATTTCTCATTGTATATAGTCTAAGTGTAAAAATGTTTTTTTAACGTTAACTAGAACTGTTCAGCTTTGTAATAAGTGGTCGACCATCAAAATCGGTCCAGGCATTAGCTGGGAATTCGAATCGCAAGTCACGCTAGACGTCCGAACCAACTTAAAATACTCTAAAATTTAACCCGAAAAATATTTTTTTTAGAAACGCTTATATCAACATAGTTTTGGATGCAATATTAATTGGTGTAAAATGAATATGTTGAAAATTTTCGTTTTGGAGTTGTAAACACATTTAAGTCAATTTTATGGAACAATTACGGAAAGATGTATGATTTTGATGATTTTGGACAGTTCAGATTAACAAAATGACCCGTATTTCTCATTGTATATAGTCTAAGTGTAAAATTGTATTTTTAACGTTAACTAGAACTGTTCAGCTTTATAATAAGTGGTCGACCATCAAAATCGGTCCAGGCATTAGCTGGGAATTCGAATCGCAAGTCACGCTAGACGTCCGAACCAACTTAAAATACTCTAAAATTTAACCCGAAAAATATTTTTTTTTAGAAACGCTTATATCAACATAGTTTTGGATGCAATAATAATTGGTGTAAACTGAATATGTTGAAAATTTTTGATTTGGAGTTGTAAACCCATTTAAGTCAGTTTTATGGAACAATTACGGAAAGATGTATGATTTTGATGATTTTGGACAGTTCAGATTAACAAAATGACCCGTATTTCTCATTGTATATAGTCTAAGTGTAAAAATGTATTTTTATCGTTAACTAGAACTGTTCAGCTTTATAATAAGTGGTCGACCATCAAAATCGGTTCAGGCATTAGCTGGGAATTCGAATCGCAAGTCACGCTAGACGTCCGAACCAACTTAAAATACTCTAAAATTTAACCCGAAAAATATTTTTTTTTAGAAACGCTTATATCAACATAGTTTTGGATGCAATATTAATTGGTGTAAAATGAATATGTTGAAAATTTTCGTTTTGGAGTTGTAAACACATTTAAGTCAATTTTATGGAACAATTACGGAAAGATGTATGATTTTGATGATTTTGGACAGTTCAGATTAAGAAAATGACCCGTATTTCTCATTGTATATAGTCTAAGTGTAAAAATGTATTTTTATCGTTAACTAGAACTGTTCAGCTTTATAATAAGTGGTCGACCATCAAAATCGGTTCAGGCATTAGCTGGGAATTCGAATCGCAAGTCACACTAGACGTCCGAACCAACTTAAAATACTCTAAAATTTAACCCGAAAAATATTTTTTTTTAGAAACGCTAATATCAACATAGTTTTGGATGCAATATTAATTGGTGTAAAATGAATATGTTGAAAATTTTCGTTTTGGAGTTGTAAACACATTTAAGTCAGTTTTATGGAACAATTACGGAAAGATGTATGATTTTGATGATTTTGGACAGTTCAGATTAACAAAATGACCCGTATTTCTCATTGTATATAGTCTAAGTGTAAAAATGTATTTTTATCGTTAACTAGAACTGTTCAGCTTTATAATAAGTGGTCGACCATCAAAATCGGTCCAGGCATTAGCTGGGAATTCGAATCGCAAGTCACGCTAGACGTCCGAACCAACTTAAAATACTCTAAAATTTAACCCGAAAAATATTTTTTTTAGAAACGCTTATATCAACATAGTTTTGGATGCAATATTAATTGGTGTAAAATGAATATGTTGAAAATTTTCGTTTTGGAGTTGTAAGCACATTTAAGTCAGTTTTATGGAACAATTACGGAAAGATGTATGATTTTGATGATTTTGGACAGTTCAGATTAACAAAATGACCCGTATTTCTCATTGTATATAGTCTAAGTGCAAAAATGTATTTTTATCGTTAACTAGAACTGTTCAGCTTTAAAATAAGTGGTCGACCATTAAAATCGGTCCAGGCATTAGCTGGGAATTCGAATCGCAAGTCACGCTAGACGTCCGAACCAACTTAAAATACTCTAAAATTTAAAATTTTAAAATTTTTATATCAACATAGTTTTGGATGCAATATTAATTGGTGTAAAATGAATATGTTGAAAATTTTTGATTTGGAGTTGTAAACCCATTTAAGTCAGTTTTATGGAACAATTACGGAAAGATGTATGATTTTGATGATTTTGGACAGTTCAGATTAAGAAAATGACCCGTATTTCTCATTGTATATAGTCTAAGTGTAAAAATGTATTTTTATCGTTAACTAGAACTGTTCAGCTTTATAATAAGTGGTCGACCATCAAAATCGGTCCAGGCATAAGCTGGGAATTCGAATCGCAAGTCACGCTAGACGTCCGAACCAACTTAAAATACTCTAAAATTTAACCCGAAAAATATTTTTTTTTAGAAACGCTTATATCAACATAGTTTTGGATGCAATATTAATTGGTGTAAAATAAATATGTTGAAAATTTTTGATTTGGAGTTGTAAACCCATTTAAGTCAGTTTTATGGAACAATTACGGAAAGATGTATGATTTTGATGATTTTGGACAGTTCAGATTAACAAAATGACCCGTATTTCTCATTGTATATAGTCTAAGTGTAAAAATGTATTTTTAACGTTAACTAGAACTGTTCAGCTTTATAATAAGTGGTCGACCATCAAAATCGGTCCAGGCATTAGCTGGGAATTCGAATCGCAAGTCACGCTAGACGTCCGAACCAACTTAAAATACTCTAAAATTTAACCCGAAAAATATTTTTTCTTAGAAACGCTTATATCAACATAGTTTTGGATGCAATATTAATTGGTGTAAAATGAATATGTTAAAAATTTTTGATTTGGAGTTGTAAACCCATTTAAGTCAGTTTTATGGAACAATTACGGAAAGATGTATGATTTTGATGATTTTGGACAGTTCAGATTAACAAAGTGACCCGTATTTCTCATCGTATATAGTCTAAGTGTAAAAATGTATTATTAACGTTAACTAGAACTGTTCAGCTTTATAATAAGTGGTCGACCATCAAAATCGGTCCAGGCATTAGCTGGGAATTCGAATCGCAAGTCACGCTAGACGTCCGAACCAACTTAAAATACTCTAAAATTTATCAAAATCGGTTCAGGCATTTTGATGATTTTGGACAGTTCAGATTAACAAAATGACCCGTATTTCTCATTGTATATAGTCTAAGTGTAAAAATGTATTTTTATCGTTAACTAGAACTGTTCAGCTTTATAATAAGTGGTCGACCATCAAAATCGGTTCAGCCATTAGCTGAGAATTCGAATCGCAAGTCACGCTAGACGTCCGAACCAACTTAAAATACTCTAAAATTTAACCCGAAAAATATTTTTTTTAGAAACGCTTATATCAACATAGTTTTGGATGCAATATTAATTGGTGTAAAATAAATATGTTGAAAATTTTTGATTTGGAGTTGTAAACCCATTTAAGTCAGTTTTATGGAACAATTACGGAAAGATGTATGATTTTGATGATTTTGGACGGTTCAGATTAACAAAATGACCCGTATTTCTCATTGTATATAGTCTAAGTGCAAAAATGTATTTTTAACGTTAAGTAGAACTGTTCAGCTTTATAATAAGTGGTCGACCATCAAAATCGGTTCAGGCATTAGCTGGGAATTCGAATCGCAAGTCACGCTAGACGTCCGAACCAACTTAAAATACTCTAAAATTTAACCCGAAAAATATTTTTTTTTAGAAACGCTTATATCAACATAGTTTTGGATGCAATATGAATTGGTGTAAAATGAATATGTTGAAAATTTTTGATTTGGAGTTGTAAACCCATTTAAGTCAGTTTTATGGAACAATTACGGAAAGATGTATGATTTTGATGATTTTGGACAGTTCAGATTAAGAAAATGACCCGTATTTCTCATTGTATATAGTCTAAGTGTAAAAATGTATTTTTATCGTTAACTAGAACTGTTCAGCTTTATAATAAGTGGTCGACCATCAAAATCGGTCCAGGCATTAGCTGGGAATTCGAATCGCAAGTCACGCTTGACGTCCGAACCAACTTAAAATACTCTAAAATTTAACCCGAAAAATATTTTTTTTTAGAAACGCTTATATCAACATAGTTTTGGATGCAATATTAATTGGTGTAAAATGAATATGTTGAAAATTTTTGATTTGGAGTTGTAAACCCATTTAAGTCAGTTTTATGGAACAATTACGGAAAGATGTATGATTTTGATGATTTTGGACAGTTCAGATTAACAAAATGACCCGTATTTCTCATTGTATATAGTCTAAGTGTAAAAATGTATTTTTAACGTTAACTAGAACTGTTCAGCTTTATAATAAGTGGTCGACCATCAAAATCGGTCCAGGCATTAGCTGGGAATTCGAATCGCAAGTCACGCTAGACGTCCGAACCAACTTAAAATACTCTAAAATTTAACCCGAAAAATATTTTTTCTTAGAAACGCTTATATCAACATAGTTTTGGATGCAATATTAATTGGTGTAAAATGAATATGTTGAAAATTTTCGTTTTGGAGTTGTAAACACATTTAAGTCAATTTTATGGAACAATTACGGAAAGATGTATGATTTTGATGATTTTGGACAGTTCAGATTAACAAAATGACCCGTATTTCTCATTATATATAGTCTAAGTGTAAAAATGTATTTTTAACGTTAACTAGAACTGTTCAGCTTTATAATAAGTGGTCGACCATCAAAATCGGTCCAGGCATTAGCTGGGAATTCGAATCGCAAGTCACGCTAGACGTCCGAACCAACTTAAAATACTCTAAAATTTAACCCGAAAAATATTTTTTTTTAGAAACGCTTATATCAACATAGTTTTGGATGCAATATTAATTGGTGTAAAATGAATATGTTGAAAATTTTTGATTTGGAGTTGTAAACCCATTTAAGTCAGTTTTATGGAACAATTACGGAAAGATGTATGATTTTGATGATTTTGGACAGTTCAGATTAAGAAAATGACCCGTATTTCTCATTGTATATAGTCTAAGTGTAAAAATGTATTTTTAACGTTAACTAGAACTGTTCAGCTTTACAATAAGTGGTCGACCATCAAAATCGGTTCAGGCATTAGCTGGGAATTCGAATCGCAAGTCACCCTAGACGTCCGAACCAACTTAAAATACTCTAAAATTTAACCCGAAAAATATTTTTTTTTAGAAACGCTTATATCAACATAGTTTTGGATGCAATATTAATTGGTGTAAAATGAATATGTTGAAAATTTTTGATTTGTAGTTGTAAGCCCATTTAAGTCAGTTTTATGGAACAATTACGGAAAGATGTATGATTTTGATGATTTTGGACAGTTCAGATTAACAAAATGACCCGTATTTCTCATTGTATATAGTCTAAGTGTAAAAATGTATTTTTAACGTTAACTAGAACTGTTCAGCTTTATAATAAGTGGTCGACCATCAAAATCGGTTCAGGCATTAGCTGGGAATTCGAATCGCAAGTCACGCTAGACGTCCGAACCAACTTAAAATACTCTAAAATTTAACCCGAAAAATATTTTTTTTTAGAAACGCTTATATCAACATAGTTTTGGATGCAATATTAATTGGTGTAAAATGAATATGTTGAAAATTTTTGATTTGGAGTTGTAAACCCATTTAAGTCAGTTTTATGGAACAATTACGGAAAGATGTATGATTTTTATGATTTTGGACAGTTCAGATTAAGAAAATGACCCGTATTTCTCATTGTATATAGTCTAAGTGTAAAAATGTATATTTAACGTTAACTAGAACTGTTCAGCTTTATAATAAGTGGTCGACCATCAAAATCGGTTCAGGCATTAGCTGGGAATTCGAATCGCAAGTCACGCTAGACGTCCGAACCAACTTAAAATACTCTAAAATTTAACCCGAAAAATATTTTTTTTTAGAAACGCTTATATCAACATAGTTTTGGATGCAATATTAATTGGTGTAAAATGAATATGTTGAAAATTTTCGTTTTGGAGTTGTAAACACATTTAAGTCAGTTTTATGGAACAATTACGGAAAGATGTATGATTTTGATGATTTTGGACAGTTCAGATTAACAAAATGACCCGTATTTCTCATTGTATATAGTCTAAGTGCAAAAATGTATTTTTAACGTTAACTAGAACTGTTCAGCTTTATAATAAGTGGTCGACCATCAAAATCGATTCAGGCATTCGCTGGGAATTCGAATCGCAAGTCACGCTAGACGTCCGAACCAACTTAAAATACTCTAAAATTTAACCCGAAAAATATTTTTTTTTAGAAACGCTTATATCAACATAGTTTTGGATGCAATATTAATTGGTGTAAAATGAATATGTTGAAAATTTTTGATTTGGAGTTGTAAACCCATATAAGTCAATTTTATGGAACAATTACGGAAAGATGTATTATTTTGATGATTTTGGACAGTTCAGATTAAGAAAATGACCCGTATTTCTCACTGTATATAGTCTAAGTGTAAAAATGTATTTTTAACGTTAACTAGAACTGTTCAGCTTTATAATAAATGGTCGACCATCAAAATCGGTTCAGGCATTAGCTGGGAATTCGAATCGCAAGTCACGCTAGACGTCCGAACCAACTTAAAATACTCTAAAATTTAACCCGAAAAATATTTTTTTTTAGAAACGCTTATATCAACATAGTTTTGGATGCAATATTAATTGGTGTAAAATGAACATGTTAAAAATTTTTGATTTGGAGTTGTAAACCCATTTAAGTCAGTTTTATGGAACAATTACGGAAAGATGTATGATTTTGATGATTTTGGACAGTTCAGATTAACAAAATGACCCGTATTTCTCATTGTATATAGTCTAAGTGTAAAAATGTATTATTAACGTTAACTAGAACTGTTCAGCTTTATAATAAGTGGTCGACCATCAAAATCGGTCCAGGCATTAGCTGGGAATTCGAATCGCAAGTCACGCTAGACGTCCGAACCAACTTAAAATACTCTAAAATTTAACCCGAAAAATATTTTTTTTTTAGAAACGCTTATATCAACATAGTTTTGGATGCAATATTAATTGGTGTAAAATGAATATGTTGAAAATTTTTGATTTGGAGTTGTAAACCCATTTAAGTCAATTTTATGGAACAATTACGGAAAGATGTATTATTTTGATGATTTTGGACAGTTCAGATTAAGAAAATGACCCGTATTTCTCACTGTATATAGTCTTAGTGTAAAAATGTATTTTTAACGTTAACTAGAACTGTTCAGCTTTATAATAAATGGTCGACCATCAAAATCGGTTCAGGCATTAGCTGGGAATTCGAATCGCAAGTCACGCTAGACGTCCGAACCAACTTAAAATACTCTAAAATTTAACCCGAAAAATATTTTTTTTTAGAAACGCTTATATCAACATAGTTTTGGATGCAATATTAATTGGTGTAAAATGAATATGTTAAAAATTTTTGATTTGGAGTTGTAAACCCATTTAAGTCAGTTTTATGGAACAATTACGGAAAGATGTATGATTTTGATGATTTTGGACAGTTCAGATTAACAAAATGACCCGTATTTCTCATTGTATATAGTCTAAGTGTAAAAATGTATTATTAACGTTAACTAAAACTGTTCAGCTTTATAATAAGTGGTCGACCATCAAAATCGGTCCAGGCATTAGCTGGGAATTCGAATCGCAAGTCACGCTAGACGTCCGAACCAACTTAAAATACTCTAAAATTTAACCCGAAAAATATTTTTTTTTAGAAACGCTTATATCAACATAGTTTTGGATGCAATATTAATTGGTGTAAAATGAATATGTTGAAAATTTTTGATTTGGAGTTGTAAACCCATTTAAGTCAGTTTTATGGAACAATTACGGAAAGATGTATGATTTTGATGATTTTGGACAGTTCAGATTAACAAAATGACCCGTATTTCTCATTGTATATAGTCTAAGTGTAAAAGTGTATTTTTAACGTTAACTAGAACTGTTCAGCTTTATAATAAGCGGTCGACCATCAAAATCGGTCCAGGCATTAGCTGGGAATTCGAATCGCAAGTCACGCTAGACGTCCGAACCAACTTAAAATACTCTAAAATTTAACCCGAAAAATATTTTTTTTTAGAAACGCTTATATCAACATAGTTTTGGATGCAATATTAATTGGTGTAAAATGAATATGTTGAAAATTTTTGATTTGGAGTTGTAAGCCCATTTAAGTCAGTTTTATGGAACAATTACGGAAAGATGTATGATTTTGATGATTTTGGACAGTTCAGATTAACAAAATGACCCGTATTTCTCATTGTATATAGTCTAAGTGTAAAAATGTATTTTTAACGTTAACTAGAACTGTTCAGCTTTATAATAAGTGGTCGACCATCAAAATCGGTTCAGGCATTAGCTGGGAATTCGAATCGCAAGTCACGCTAGACGTCCGAACCAACTTAAAATACTCTAAAATTTAACCCGAAAAATATTTTTTTTTAGAAACGCTTATATCAACATAGTTTTGGATGCAATATTAATTGGTGTAAAATGAATATGTTGAAAATTTTTGATTTGGAGTTGTAAGCCCATTTAAGTCAGTTTTATGGAACAATTACGGAAAGATGTATGATTTTGATGATTTTGGACAGTTCAGATTAACAAAATGACCCGTATTTCTCATTGTATATAGTCTAAGTGTAAAAATGTATTTTTAACGTTAACTAGAACTGTTCAGCTTTATAATAAGTGGTCGACCATCAAAATCGGTTCAGGCATTAGCTGGGAATTCGAATCGCAAGTCACGCTAGACGTCCGAACCAACTTAAAATACTCTAAAATTTAACCCGAAAAATATTTTTTTTTAGAAACGCTTATATCAACATAGTTTTGGATGCAATATTAATTGGTGTAAAATGAATATGTTGAAAATTTTTGATTTGAAGTTGTAAGCCCATTTAAGTCAGTTTTATGGAACAATTACGGAAAGATGTATGATTTTGATGATTTTGGACAGTTCAGATTAACAAAATGACCCGTATTTCTCATTGTATATAGTCTAAGTGTAAAAATGTATTTTTAACGTTAACTAGAACTGTTCAGCTTTATAATAAGTGGTCGACCATCAAAATCGGTTCAGGCATTAGCTGGGAATTCGAATCGCAAGTCACGCTAGACGTCCGAACCAACTTAAAATACTCTAAAATTTAACCCGAAAAATATTTTTTTTTAGAAACGCTTATATCAACATAGTTTTGGATGCAATATTAATTGGTGTAAAATGAATATGTTGAAAATTTTTGATTTGGAGTTGTAAACCCATTTAAGTCAGTTTTATGGAACAATTACGGAAAGATGTATGATTTTGATGATTTTGGACAGTTCAGATTAACAAAATGACCCGTATTTCTCATTGTATATAGTCTAAGTGTAAAAATGTATTTTTATCGTTAACTAGAACTGTTCAGGTTTATAATAAGTGGTCGACCATCAAAATCGATTCAGGCATTCGCTGAGAATTCGAATCGCAAGTCACGCTAGACGTCCGAACCAACTTAAAATACTCTAAAATTTAACCCGAAAAATATTTTTTTTTAGAAACGCTTATATCAACATAGTTTTGGATGCAATATTAATTGGTGTAAAATGAATATGTTAAAAATTTTTGATTTGGAGTTGTAAACCCATTTAAGTCAGTTTTATGGAACAATTACGGAAAGATGTATGATTTTGATGATTTTGGACAGTTCAGATTAACAAAATGACCCGTATTTCTCATTGTATATAGTCTAAGTGTAAAAATGTATTATTAACGTTAACTAAAACTGTTCAGCTTTATAATAAGTGGTCGACCATCAAAATCGGTCCAGGCATTAGCTGGGAATTCGAATCGCAAGTCACGCTAGACGTCCGAACCAACTTAAAATACTCTAAAATTTAACCCGAAAAATATTTTTTTTAGAAACGCTTATATCAACATAGTTTTGGATGCAATATTAATTGGTGTAAAATGAATATGTTGAAAATTTTTGATTTGGAGTTGTAAACCCATTTAAGTCAGTTTTATGGAACAATTACGGAAAGATGTATGATTTTGATGATTTTGGACAGTTCAGATTAAGAAAATGACCCGTATTTCTCATTGTATATAGTCTAAGTGTAAAAATGTATTTTTAACGTTAACTAGAACTGTTCAGCTTTATAATAAGTGGTCGACCATCAAAATCGGTTCAGGCATTAGCTGGGAATTCGAATCGCAAGTCACGCTAGACGTCCGAACCAACTTAAAATACTCTAAAATTTAACCCGAAAAATATTTTTTTTTAGAAACGCTTATATCAACATAGTTTTGGATGCAATATTAATTGGTGTAAAATGAATATGTTGAAAATTTTTGATTTGGAGTTGTAAACCCATTTAAGTCAGTTTTATGGAACAATTACGGAAAGATGTATGATTTTTATGATTTTGGACAGTTCAGATTAAGAAAATGACCCGTATTTCTCATTGTATATAGTCTAAGTGTAAAAATGTATTTTTAACGTTAACTAGAACTGTTCAGCTTTATAATAAGTGGTCGACCATCAAAATCGGTTCAGGCATTAGCTGGGAATTCGAATCGCAAGTCACGCTAGACGTCCGAACCAACTTAAAATACTCTAAAATTTAACCCGAAAAATATTTTTTTTTAGAAACGCTTATATCAACATAGTTTTGGATGCAATATTAATTGGTGTAAAATGAATATGTTGAAAATTTTCGTTTTGGAGTTGTAAACACATTTAAGTCAATTTTATGGAACAATTACGGAAAGATGTATGATTTTGATGATTTTGGACAGTTCAGATTAAGAAAATGACCCGTATTTCTCATTGTATATAGTCTAAGTGTAAAAATGTATTTTTATCGTTAACTAGAACTGTTCAGCTTTATAATAAGTGGTCGACCATCAAAATCGATTCAGGCATTCGCTGGGAATTCGAATCGCAAGTCACGCTAGACGTCCGAACCAACTTAAAATACTCTAAAATTTAACCCGAAAAATATTTTTTTTTAGAAACGCTTATATCAACATAGTTTTGGATGCAATATTAATTGGTGTAAAATGAATATGTTGAAAATTTTTGATTTGGAGTTGTAAACCCATTTAAGTCAATTTTATGGAACAATTACGGAAAGATGTATTATTTTGATGATTTTGGACAGTTCAGATTAAGAAAATGACCCGTATTTCTCACTGTATATAGTCTAAGTGTAAAAATGTATTTTTAACGTTAACTAGAACTGTTCAGCTTTATAATAAATGGTCGACCATCAAAATCGGTTCAGGCATTAGCTGGGAATTCGAATCGCAAGTCACGCTAGACGTCCGAACCAACTTAAAATACTCTAAAATTTAACCCGAAAAATATTTTTTTTTAGAAACGCTTATATCAACATAGTTTTGGATGCAATATTAATTGGTGTAAAATGAATATGTTAAAATTTTTTGATTTGGAGTTGTAAACCCATTTAAGTCAGTTTTATGGAACAATTACGGAAAGATGTATGATTTTGATGATTTTGAACAGTTCAGATTAACAAAATGACCCGTATTTCTCATTGTATATAGTCTAAGTGCAAAAATGTATTTTTAACGTTAACTAGAACTGTTCAGCTTTATAATAAGTGGTCGACCATCAAAATCGATTCAGGCATTCGCTGGGAATTCGAATCGCAAGTCACGCTAGACGTCCGAACCAACTTAAAATACTCTAAAATTTAACCCGAAAAATATTTTTTTTTAGAAACGCTTATATCAACATAGTTTTGGATGCAATATTAATTGGTGTAAAATGAATATGTTGAAAATTTTTGATTTGGAGTTGTAAACCCATTTAAGTCAATTTTATGGAACAATTACGGAAAGATGTATTATTTTGATGATTTTGGACAGTTCAGATTAAGAAAATGACCCGTATTTCTCACTGTATATAGTCTAAGTGTAAAAATGTATTTTTAACGTTAACTAGAACTGTTCAGCTTTATAATAAATGGTCGACCATCAAAATCGGTTCAGGCATTAGCTGGGAATTCGAATCGCAAGTCACGCTAGACGTCCGAACCAACTTAAAATACTCTAAAATTTAACCCGAAAAATATTTTTTTTTAGAAACGCTTATATCAACATAGTTTTGGATGCAATATTAATTGGTGTAAAATGAATATGTTAAAAATTTTTGATTTGGAGTTGTAAACCCATTTAAGTCAGTTTTATGGAACAATTACGGAAAGATGTATGATTTTGATGATTTTGGACAGTTCAGATTAACAAAATGACCCGTATTTCTCATTGTATATAGTCTAAGTGTAAAAATGTATTATTAACGTTAACTAGAACTGTTCAGCTTTAAAATAAGTGGTCGACCATCAAAATCGGTCCAGGCATTAGCTGGGAATTCGAATCGCAAGTCACGCTAGACGTCCGAACCAACTTAAAATACTCTAAAATTTAACCCGAAAAATATTTTTTTTTAGAAACGCTTATATCAACATAGTTTTGGATGCAATATTAATTGGTGTAAAATGAATATGTTGAAAATTTTTGATTTGGAGTTGTAAGCCCATTTAAGTCAGTTTTATGGAACAATTACGGAAAGATGTATGATTTTGATGATTTTGGACAGTTCAGATTAACAAAATGACCCGTATTTCTCATTGTATATAGTCTAAGTGTAAAAATGTATTTTTAACGTTAACTAGAACTGTTCAGCTTTATAATAAGTGGTCGACCATCAAAATCGGTTCAGGCATTAGCTGGGAATTCGAATCGCAAGTCACGCTAGACGTCCGAACCAACTTAAAATACTCTAAAATTTAACCCGAAAAATATTTTTTTTTAGAAACGCTTATATCAACATAGTTTTGGATGCAATATTAATTGGTGTAAAATGAATATGTTGAAAATTTTTGATTTGGAGTTGTAAACCCATTTAAGTCAGTTTTATGGAACAATTACGGAAAGATGTATGATTTTTATGATTTTGGACAGTTCAGATTAAGAAAATGACCCGTATTTCTCATTGTATATAGTCTAAGTGTAAAAATGTATTTTTAACGTTAACTAGAACTGTTCAGCTTTATAATAAGTGGTCGACCATCAAAATCGGTTCAGGCATTAGCTGGGAATTCGAATCGCAAGTCACGCTAGACGTCCGAACCAACTTAAAATACTCTAAAATTTAACCCGAAAAATATTTTTTTTTAGAAACGCTTATATCAACATAGTTTTGGATGCAATATTAATTGGTGTAAAATGAATATGTTGAAAATTTTCGTTTTGGAGTTGTAAACACATTTAAGTCAATTTTATGGAACAATTACGGAAAGATGTATGATTTTGATGATTTTGGACAGTTCAGATTAAGAAAATGACCCGTATTTCTCATTGCATATAGTCTAAGTGTAAAAATGTATTTTTATCGTTAACTAGAACTGTTCAGCTTTATAATAAGTGGTCGACCATCAAAATCGATTCAGGCATTCGCTGGGAATTCGAATCGCAAGTCACGCTAGACGTCCGAACCAACTTAAAATACTCTAAAATTTAACCCGAAAAATATTTTTTTTTAGAAACGCTTATATCAACATAGTTTTGGATGCAATATTAATTGGTGTAAAATGAATATGTTGAAAATTTTTGATTTGGAGTTGTAAACCCATTTAAGTCAATTTTATGGAACAATTACGGAAAGATGTATTATTTTGATGATTTTGGACAGTTCAGATTAAGAAAATGACCCGTATTTCTCACTGTATATAGTCTAAGTGTAAAAATGTATTTTTAACGTTAACTAGAACTGTTCAGCTTTATAATAAATGGTCGACCATCAAAATCGGTTCAGGCATTAGCTGGGAATTCGAATCGCAAGTCACGCTAGACGTCCGAACCAACTTAAAATACTCTAAAATTTAACCCGAAAAATATTTTTTTTTAGAAACGCTTATATCAACATAGTTTTGGATGCAATATTAATTGGTGTAAAATGAATATGTTAAAAATTTTTGATTTGGAGTTGTAAACCCATTTAAGTCAGTTTTATGGAACAATTACGGAAAGATGTATGATTTTGATGATTTTGAACAGTTCAGATTAACAAAATGACCCGTATTTCTCATTGTATATAGTCTAAGTGCAAAAATGTATTTTTAACGTTAACTAGAACTGTTCAGCTTTATAATAAGTGGTCGACCATCAAAATCGATTCAGGCATTCGCTGGGAATTCGAATCGCAAGTCACGCTAGACGTCCGAACCAACTTAAAATACTCTAAAATTTAACCCGAAAAATATTTTTTTTTAGAAACGCTTATATCAACATAGTTTTGGATGCAATATTAATTGGTGTAAAATGAATATGTTGAAAATTTTTGATTTGGAGTTGTAAACCCATTTAAGTCAATTTTATGGAACAATTACGGAAAGATGTATTATTTTGATGATTTTGGACAGTTCAGATTAAGAAAATGACCCGTATTTCTCACTGTATATAGTCTAAGTGTAAAAATGTATTTTTAACGTTAACTAGAACTGTTCAGCTTTATAATAAATGGTCGACCATCAAAATCGGTTCAGGCATTAGCTGGGAATTCGAATCGCAAGTCACGCTAGACGTCCGAACCAACTTAAAATACTCTAAAATTTAACCCGAAAAATATTTTTTTTTAGAAACGCTTATATCAACATAGTTTTGGATGCAATATTAATTGGTGTAAAATGAATATGTTAAAAATTTTTGATTTGGAGTTGTAAACCCATTTAAGTCAGTTTTATGGAACAATTACGGAAAGATGTATGATTTTGATGATTTTGGACAGTTCAGATTAACAAAATGACCCGTATTTCTCATTGTATATAGTCTAAGTGTAAAAATGTATTATTAACGTTAACTAGAACTGTTCAGCTTTATAATAAGTGGTCGACCATCAAAATCGGTCCAGGCATTAGCTGGGAATTCGAATCGCAAGTCACGCTAGACGTCCGAACCAACTTAAAATACTCTAAAATTTAACCCGAAAAATATTTTTTTTTAGAAACGCTTATATCAACATAGTTTTGGATGCAATATTAATTGGTGTAAAATGAATATGTTGAAAATTTTTGATTTGGAGTTGTAAGCCCATTTAAGTCAGTTTTATGGAACAATTACGGAAAGATGTATGATTTTGATGATTTTGGACAGTTCAGATTAACAAAATGACCCGTATTTCTCATTGTATATAGTCTAAGTGTAAAAATGTATTTTTAACGTTAACTAGAACTGTTCAGCTTTATAATAAGTGGTCGACCATCAAAATCGGTTCAGGCATTAGCTGGGAATTCGAATCGCAAGTCACGCTAGACGTCCGAACCAACTTAAAATACTCTAAAATTTAACCCGAAAAATATTTTTTTTTAGAAACGCTTATATCAACATAGTTTTGGATGCAATATTAATTGGTGTAAAATGAATATGTTGAAAATTTTTGATTTGGAGTTGTAAACCCATTTAAGTCAGTTTTATGGAACAATTACGGAAAGTGTATGATTTTGATGATTTTGGACAGTTCAGATTAAGAAAACGACCCGTATTTCTCATTGTATATAGTCTAAGTGTAAAAATGTATTTTTAACGTTAACAAGAACTGTTCAGCTTTATAATAAGTGGTCGACCATCAAAATCGGTTCAGGCATTAGCTGGGAATTCGAATCGCAAGTCACGCTAGACGTCCGAACCAACTTAAAATACTCTAAAATTTAACCCGAAAAATATTTTTTTTTAGAAACGCTTATATCAACATAGTTTTGGATGCAATATTAATTGGTGTAAAATGAATATGTTGAAAATTTTTGTTTGGAGTTGTAAACCCATTTAAGTCAGTTTTATGGAACAATTACGGAAAGATGTATGATTTTGATGATTTTGGACAGTTCAGATTAACAAAATGACCCGTATTTCTCATTGTATATAGTCTAAGTGTAAAAATGTATTTTTAACGTTAACTAGAACTGTTCAGCTTTATAATAAGTGGTCGACCATCAAAATCGGTCCAGGCATTAGCTGGGAATTCGAATCGCAAGTCACGCTTGACGTCCGAACCAACTTAAAATACTCTAAAATTTAACCCGAAAAATATTTTTTTTTAGAAACGCTTATATCAACATAGTTTTGGATGCAATATTAATTGGTGTAAAATGAATATGTTGAAAATTTTTGATTTGGAGTTGTAAACCCATTTAAGTCAGTTTTATGGAACAATTACGGAAAGATGTATGATTTTGATGATTTTGGACAGTTCAGATTAAGAAAATGACCCGTATTTCTCATTGTATGCAGTCTAAGTGTAAAAATGTATTTTTAACGTTAACTAGAACTGTTCAGCTTTATAATAAGTGGTCGACCATCAAAATCGGTTCAGGCATTAGCTGGGAATTCGAATCGCAAGTCACGCTAGACGTCCGAACCAACTTAAAATACTCTAAAATTTAACCCGAAAAATATTTTTTTTTAGAAACGCTTATATCAACATAGTTTTGGATGCAATATTAATTGGTGTAAAATGAATATGTTGAAAATTTTCGTTTTGGAGTTGTAAACACATTTAAGTCAGTTTTATGGAACAATTACGGAAAGATGTATGATTTTGATGATTTTGGACAGTTCAGATTAACAAAATGACCCGTATTTCTCATTGTATATAGTCTAAGTGCAAAAATGTATTTTTAACGTTAACTAGAACTGTTCAGCTTTATAATAAGTGGTCGACCATCAAAATCGGTCCAGGCATTAGCTGGGAATTCGAATCGCAAGTCACGCTAGACGTCCGAACCAACTTAAAATACTCTAAAATTTAACCCGAAAAATATTTTTTTTTAGAAACGCTTATATCAACATAGTTTTGGATGCAATATTAATTGGTGTAAAATGAATATGTTGAAAATTTTTGATTTGGAGTTGTAAACCCATTTAAGTCAATTTTATGGAACAATTACGGAAAGATGTATTATTTTGATGATTTTGGACAGTTCAGATTAAGAAAATGACCCGTATTTCTCACTGTATATAGTCTTAGTGTAAAAATGTATTTTTAACGTTAACTAGAACTGTTCAGCTTTATAATAAGTGGTCGACCATCAAAATCGGTTCAGGCATTAGCTGGGAATTCGAATCGCAAGTCACGCTAGACGTCCGAACCAACTTAAAATACTCTAAAATTTAACCCGAAAAATATTTTTTTTAGAAACGCTTATATCAACATAGTTTTGGATGCAATATTAATTGGTGTAAAATGAATATGTTAAAAATTTTTGATTTGGAGTTGTAAACCCATTTAAGTCAGTTTTATGGAACAATTACGGAAAGATGTATGATTTTGATGATTTTGGACAGTTCAGATTAACAAAATGACCTGTATTTCTCATTGTATATAGTCTAAGTGTAAAAATGTATTATAAACGTTAACTAAAACTGTTCAGCTTTATAATAAAAGGTCGACCATCAAAATCGGTCCAGGCATTAGCTGGGAATTCGAATCGCAAGTCACGCTAGACGTCCGAACCAACTTAAAATACTCTAAAATTTAACCCGAAAAATATTTTTTTTTAGAAACGCTTATATCAACATAGTTTTGGATGCAATATTAATTGGTGTAAAATGAATATGTTGAAAATTTTTGATTTGGAGTTGTAAACCCATTTAAGTCAGTTTTATGGAACAATTACGGAAAGATGTATGATTTTGATGATTTTGGACAGTTCAGATTAACAAAATGACCCGTATTTCTCATTGTATATAGTCTAAGTGTAAAAGTGTATTTTTAACGTTAACTAGAACTGTTCAGCTTTATAATAAGTGGTCGACCATCAAAATCGGTCCAGGCATTAGCTGGGAATTCGAATCGCAAGTCACGCTAGACGTCCGAACCAACTTAAAATACTCTTAAATTTAACCCGAAAAATATTTTTTTTTAGAAACGCTTATATCAACATAGTATTGGATGCAATATTAATTGGTGTAAAATGAATATGTTGAAAATTTTTGATTTGGAGTTGTAAGCCCATTTAAGTCAGTTTTATGGAACAATTACGGAAAGATGTATGATTTTGATGATTTTGGACAGTTCAGATTAACAAAATGACCCGTATTTCTCATTGTATATAGTCTAAGTGTAAAAATGTATTTTTAACGTTAACTAGAACTGTTCAGCTTTATAATAAGTGGTCGACCATTAATCGGTTCAGGCATTAGCTGGGAATTCGAATCGCAAGTCACGCTAGACGTCCGAACCAACTTAAAATACTCTAAAATTTAACCCGAAAAATATTTTTTTTTAGAAACGCTTATATCAACATAGTTTTGGATGCAATATTAATTGGTGTAAAATGAATATGTTGAAAATTTTTGATTTGGAGTTGTAAACCCATTTAAGTCAGTTTTATGGAACAATTACGGAAAGATGTATGATTTTGATGATTTTGGACAGTTCAAATTAACAAAATGACCCGTATTTCTCATTGTATATAGTCTAAGTGCAAAAATGTATTTTTAACGTTAACTAGAACTGTTCAGCTTTATAATAAGTGGTCGACCATCAAAATCGGTCCAGGCATTAGCTGGGAATTCGAATCGCAAGTCACGCTAGACGTCCGAACCAACTTAAAATACTCTAAAATTTAACCCGAAAAATATTTTTTTTTAGAAACGCTTATATCAACATAGTTTTGGATGCAATATTAATTGGTGTAAAATGAATATGTTGAAAATTTTTGATTTGGAGTTGTAAACACATTTAAGTCAATTTTATGGAACAATTACGGAAAGATGTATGATTTTGACGATTTTGGACAGTTCAGATTAACAAAATGACCCGTATTTCTCATTGTATATAGTCTAAGTGCAAAAATGTATTTTTAACGTTAACTAGAACTGTTCAGCTTTATAATAAGTGGTCGACCATCAAAATCGGTTCAGGCATTAGCTGGGAATTCGAATCGCAAGTCACGCTAGACGTCCGAACCAACTTAAAATACTCTAAAATTTAACCCGAAAAATATTTTTTTTTAGAAACGCTTATATCAACATAGTTTTGGATGCAATATTAATTGGTGTAAAATGAATATGTTGAAAATTTTCGTTTTGGAGTTGTAAACACATTTAAGTCAATTTTATGGAACAATTACGGAAAGATGTATGATTTTGATGATTTTGGACAGTTCAGATTAACAAAATGACCCGTATTTCTCATTGTATATAGTCTTAGTGTAAAAATGTATTTTTATCGTTAACTAGAACTGTTCAGCTTTATAATAAGTGGTCGACCATCAAAAACGGTTCAGGCATTGGCTGGGAATTCGAATCGCAAGTCACGCTAGACGTCCGAACCAACTTAAAATACTCTAAAATTTAACCCGAAAAATATTTTTTTTAGAAACGCTTATATCAACATAGTTTTGGATGCAATATTAATTGGTGTAAAATGAATATGTTGAAAATTTTTGATTTGGAGTTGTAAACCCATTTAAGTCAGTTTTATGGAACAATTACGGAAAGATGTATGATTTTGATGATTTTGGACAGTTCAGATTAACAAAATGACCCGTATTTCTCATTGTATATAGTCTAAGTGTAAAAATGTATTTTTAACGTTAACTAGAACTGTTCAGCTTTATAATAAGTGGTCGACCATCAAAATCGGTCCAGACATTAGCTGGGAATTCGAATCGCAAGTCACGCTTGACGTCCGAACCAACTTAAAATACTCTAAAATGTAACCAGAAAAATATTTTTTTTTAGAAACGCTTATATCAACATAGTTTTGGATGCAATATTAATTGGTGTAAAATGAATATGTTGAAAATTTTTGTTTTGGAGTTGTAAACCCATTTAAGTCAGTTTTATGGAACAATTACGGAAAGATGTATGATTTTGATGATTTTGGACAGTTCAGATTAACAAAATGACCCGTATTTCTCATTGTATATAGTCTAAGTGTAAAAATGTATTTTTAGCGTTAACTAGAACTGTTCAGCTTTATAATAAGTGGTCGACCATCAAAATCGGTTCAGGCATTAGCTGGGAATTCGAATCGCAAGTCACGCTAGACGTCCGAACCAACTTAAAATACTCTAAAATTTAACCCGAAAAATATTTTTTTTAGAAACGCTTATATCAACATAGTTTTGGATGCAATATTAATTGGTGTAAAATGAATATGTTGAAAATTTTCGTTTTGGAGTTGTAAACACATTTAAGTCAATTTTATGGAACAATTACGGAAAGATGTATGATTTTGATGATTTTGGACAGTTCAGATTAAGAAAATGACCCGTATTTCTCATTGTATATAGTCTAAGTGTAAAAATGTATTTTTATCGTTAACTAGAACTGTTCAGCTTTATAATAAGTGGTCGACCATCAAAATCGGTTCAGGCATTAGCTGGGAATTCGAATCGCAAGTCACGCTAGACGTCCGAACCAACTTAAAATACTCTAAAATTTAACCCGAAAAATATTTTTTTTAGAAACGCTTATATCAACATAGTTTTGGATGCAATATTAATTGGTGTAAAATGAATATGTTCAAAATTTTTGATTTGGAGTTGTAAACCCATTAAAGTCAGTTTTATGGAACAATTACGGAAAGATGTATGATTTTGATGATTTTGGACAGTTCAGATTAACAAAATGACCCGTATTTCTCATTGTATATAGTCTAAGTGTAAAAATGTATTTTTAACGTTAACTAGAACTGTTCAGCTTTATAATAAGTGGTCGACCATCAAAATCGGTCCAGGCATTAGCTGGGAATTCGAATCGCAAGTCACGCTTGACGTCCGAACCAACTTAAAATACTCTAAAATTTAACCCGAAAAATATTTTTTTTTAGAAACGCTTATATCAACATAGTTTTGGATGCAATATTAATTGGTGTAAAATGAATATGTTGAAAATTTTCGTTTTGGAGTTGTAAACACATTTAAGTCAATTTTATGGAACAATTACGGAAAGATGTATGATTTTGATGATTTTGGACAGTTCAGATTAACAAAATGACCCGTATTTCTCATTGTATATAGTCTTAGTGTAAAAATGTATTTTTATCGTTAACTAGAACTGTTCAGCTTTATAATAAGTGGTCGACCATCAAAAACGGTTCAGGCATTGGCTGGGAATTCGAATCGCAAGTCACGCTAGACGTCCGAACCAACTTAAAATACTCTAAAATTTAACCCGAAAAATATTTTTTTTAGAAACGCTTATATCAACATAGTTTTGGATGCAATATTAATTGGTGTAAAATGAATATGTTGAAAATTTTTGATTTGGAGTTGTAAACCCATTTAAGTCAGTTTTATGGAACAATTACGGAAAGATGTATGATTTTGATGATTTTGGACAGTTCAGATTAACAAAATGACCCGTATTTCTCATTGTATATAGTCTAAGTGTAAAAATGTATTTTTAACGTTAACTAGAACTGTTCAGCTTTATAATAAGTGGTCGACCATCAAAATCGGTCCAGACATTAGCTGGGAATTCGAATCGCAAGTCACGCTTGACGTCCGAACCAACTTAAAATACTCTAAAATGTAACCAGAAAAATATTTTTTTTTAGAAACGCTTATATCAACATAGTTTTGGATGCAATATTAATTGGTGTAAAATGAATATGTTGAAAATTTTTGTTTTGGAGTTGTAAACCCATTTAAGTCAGTTTTATGGAACAATTACGGAAAGATGTATGATTTTGATGATTTTGGACAGTTCAGATTAACAAAATGACCCGTATTTCTCATTGTATATAGTCTAAGTGTAAAAATGTATTTTTAGCGTTAACTAGAACTGTTCAGCTTTATAATAAGTGGTCGACCATCAAAATCGGTTCAGGCATTAGCTGGGAATTCGAATCGCAAGTCACGCTAGACGTCCGAACCAACTTAAAATACTCTAAAATTTAACCCGAAAAATATTTTTTTTAGAAACGCTTATATCAACATAGTTTTGGATGCAATATTAATTGGTGTAAAATGAATATGTTGAAAATTTTCGTTTTGGAGTTGTAAACACATTTAAGTCAATTTTATGGAACAATTACGGAAAGATGTATGATTTTGATGATTTTGGACAGTTCAGATTAAGAAAATGACCCGTATTTCTCATTGTATATAGTCTAAGTGTAAAAATGTATTTTTAACGTTAACTAGAACTGTTCAGCTTTATAATAAGTGGTCGACCATCAAAATCGGTTCAGGCATTAGCTGGGAATTCGAATCGCAAGTCACGCTAGACGTCCGAACCAACTTAAAATACTCTAAAATTTAACCCGAAAAATATTTTTTTTAGAAACGCTTATATCAACATAGTTTTGGATGCAATATTAATTGGTGTAAAATGAATATGTTCAAAATTTTTGATTTGGAGTTGTAAACCCATTAAAGTCAGTTTTATGGAACAATTACGGAAAGATGTATGATTTTGATGATTTTGGACAGTTCAGATTAACAAAATGACCCGTATTTCTCATTGTATATAGTCTAAGTGTAAAAATGTATTTTTAACGTTAACTAGAACTGTTCAGCTTTATAATAAGTGGTCGACCATCAAAATCGGTCCAGGCATTAGCTGGGAATTCGAATCGCAAGTCACGCTTGACGTCCGAACCAACTTAAAATACTCTAAAATTTAACCCGAAAAATATTTTTTTTTAGAAACGCTTATATCAACATAGTTTTGGATGCAATATTAATTGGTGTAAAATGAATATGTTGAAAATTTTCGTTTTGGAGTTGTAAACACATTTAAGTCAATTTTATGGAACAATTACGGAAAGATGTATGATTTTGATGATTTTGGACAGTTCAGATTAACAAAATGACCCGTATTTCTCATTGTATATAGTCTAAGTGTAAAAATGTATTTTTATCGTTAGCTAGAACTGTTCAGCTTTATAATAAGTGGTCGACCATCAAAATCGGTCCAGGCATTAGCTGGGAATTCGAATCGCAAGTCACGCTTGACGTCCGAACCAACTTAAAATACTCTAAAATTTAACCCGAAAAATATTTTTTTTTAGAAACCCTTATATCAACATAGTTTTGGATGCAATATTAATTGGTGTAAAATAAATATGTTGAAAATTTTTGATTTGGAGTTGTAAACCCATTTAAGTCAGTTTTATGGAACAATTACGGAAAGATGTATGATTTTGATGATTTTGGACAGTTCAGATTAAGAAAATGACCCGTATTTCTCATTGTATATAGTCTAAGTGTAAAAATGTATTTTTAACGTTAACTAGAACTGTTCAGCTTTATAATAAGTGGTCGACCATCAAAATCGGTCCAGGCATTAGCTGGGAATTCGAATCGCAAGTCACGCTAGACGTCCGAACCAACTTAAAATACTCTAAAATTTAACCCGAAAAATATTTTTTTTTAGAAACGCTTATATCAACATAGTTTTGGATGCAATATTAATTGATGTAAAATGAATATGTTGAAAATTTTTGATCTGGAGTTGTAAACTCATTTAAGTCAGTTTTATGGAACAATTACGGAAAGATGTATGATTTTGATGATTTTGGACAGTTCAGATTAACAAAATGACCCGTATTTCTCATTGTATATAGTCTAAGTGTAAAAATGTATTTTTAACGTTAACTAGAACTGTTCAGCTTTATAATAAGTGGTCGACCATCAAAATCGGTCCAGGCATTAGCTGGGAATTCGAATCGCAAGTCACGCTTGACGTCCGAACCAACTTAAAATACTCTAAAATTTAACCCGAAAAATATTTTTTTTTAGAAACGCTTATATCAACATAGTTTTGGATGCAATATTAATTGGTGTAAAATGAATATGTTGAAAATTTTCGTTTTGGAGTTGTAAACACATTTAAGTCAATTTTATGGAACAATTACGGAAAGATGTATGATTTTGATGATTTTGGACAGTTCAGATTAACAAAATGACCCGTATTTCTCATTGTATATAGTCTAAGTGTAAAAAGGTATTTTTATCGTTAACTAGAACTGTTCAGCTTTATAATAAGTGGTCGACCATCAAAATCGGTTCAGGCATTAGCTGGGAATTCGAATCGCAAGTCACGCTAGACGTCCGAACCAACTTAAAATACTCTAAAATTTAACCCGAAAAATATTTTTTTTAGAAACGCTTATATCAACATAGTTTTGGATGCAATATTAATTGGTGTAAAATGAATATGTTCAAAATTTTTGATTTGGAGTTGTAAACCCATTAAAGTCAGTTTTATGGAACAATTACGGAAAGATGTATGATTTTGATGATTTTGGACAGTTCAGATTAACAAAATGACCCGTATTTCTCATTGTATATAGTCTAAGTGTAAAAATGTATTTTTAACGTTAACTAGAACTGTTCAGCTTTATAATAAGTGGTCGACCATCAAAATCGGTCCAGGCATTAGCTGGGAATTCGAATCGCAAGTCACGCTTGACGTCCGAACCAACTTAAAATACTCTAAAATTTAACCCGAAAAATATTTTTTTTTAGAAACGCTTATATCAACATAGTTTTGGATGCAATATTAATTGGTGTAAAATGAATATGTTGAAAATTTTCGTTTTGGAGTTGTAAACACATTTAAGTCAATTCTATGGAACAATTACGGAAAGATGTATGATTTTGATGATTTTGGACAGTTCAGATTAACAAAATGACCCGTATTTCTCATTGTATATAGTCTTAGTGTAAAAATGTATTTTTATCGTTAACTAGAACTGTTCAGCTTTATAATAAGTGGTCGACCATCAAAATCGGTCCAGGCATTAGCTGGGAATTCGAATCGCAAGTCACGCTTGACGTCCGAACCAACTTAAAATACTCTAAAATTTAACCCGAAAAATATTTTTTTTTAGAAACCCTTATATCAACATAGTTTTGGATGCAATATTAATTGGTGTAAAATAAATATGTTGAAAATTTTTGATTTGGAGTTGTAAACCCATTTAAGTCAGTTTTATGGAACAATTACGGAAAGATGTATGATTTTGATGATTTTGGACAGTTCAGATTAAGAAAATGACCCGTATTTCTCATTGTATATAGTCTAAGTGTAAAAATGTACTTTTAACGTTAACTAGAACTGTTCAGCTTTATAATAAGTGGTCGACCATCAAAATCGGTCCAGGCATTAGCTGGGAATTCGAATCGCAAGTCACGCTAGACGTCCGAACCAACTTAAAATACTCTAAAACTTAACCCGAAAAATATTTTTTTTTAGAAACGCTTATATCAACATAGTTTTGGATGCAATATTAATTGATGTAAAATGAATATGTTGAAAATTTTTGATTTGGAGTTGTAAACCCATTTAAGTCAGTTTTATGGAACAATTACGGAAAGATGTATGATTTTGATGATTTTGGACAGTTCAGATTAAGAAAATGACCCGTATTTCTCATTGTATATAGTCTAAGTGTAAAAATGTACTTTTAACGTTAACTAGAACTGTTCAGCTTTATAATAAGTGGTCGACCATCAAAATCGGTCCAGGCATTAGCTGGGAATTCGAATCGCAAGTCACGCTTGACGTCCGAACCAACTTAAAATACTCTAAAATTTAACCCGAAAAATATTTTTTTTTAGAAACGCTTATATCAACATAGTTTTGGATGCAATATTAATTGGTGTAAAATGAATATGTTGAAAATTTTCGTTTTGGAGTTGTAAACACATTTAAGTCAATTCTATGGAACAATTACGGAAAGATGTATGATTTTGATGATTTTGGACAGTTCAGATTAACAAAATGACCCGTATTTCTCATTGTATATAGTCTAAGTGTAAAAATGTATTTTTAACGTTAACTAGAACTGTTCAGCTTTATAATAAGTGGTCGACCATCAAAATCGGTCCAGGCATTAGCTGGGAATTCGAATCGCAATTCACCAACTTAAAATACTCTAAAATTTAACCCGAAAAATATTTTTTTTTAGAAACGCTTATATCAACATGGTTTTGGATGCAATATTAATTGGTGTAAAATGAATATGTTGAACATTTTTGATTTGGAGTTGTAAACCCATTTAAGTCAGTTTTATGGAACAATTACGGAAAGATGTATGATTTTGATGATTTTGGACAGTTCAGATTAACAAAATGACCCGTATTTCTCATTGTATATAGTCTAAGTGTAAAAATGTATTTTTAACGTTAACTAGAACTGTTCAGCTTTTTAATAAGTGGTCGACCATCAAAATCGGTCCAGGCATTAGCTGGGAATTCGAATCGCAAGTCACGCTAGACGTCCGAACCAACTTAAAATACTCTAAAATTTAACCCGAAAAATATTTTTTTTTAGAAACGCTTATATCAACATAGTTTTGGATGCAATATTAATTGGTGTAAAATGAATATGTTGAAAATTTTTGATTTGGAGTTGTAAACCCATTTAAGTCAGTTTTATGGAACAATTACGGAAAGATGTTTGATTTTGATTATTTTGGACAGTTCAGATTAACAAAATGACCCGTATTTCTCATTGTATATAGTCTAAGTATAAAAATGTATTTTTAACGTTAACTATAACTGTTCAGCTTTATAATAAGTGGTCGACCATCAAAATCGGTCCAGGCATTAGCTGGGAATTCGAATCGCAAGTCACGCTAGACGTCCGAACCAACTTAAAATACTCTAAAATTTAACCCGAAAAATATTTTTTTTTAGAAACGCTTATATCAACATAGTTTTGGATGCAATATTAATTGGTGTAAAATGAATATGTTGAAAATTTTCGTTTTGGAGTTGTAAACACATTTAAGTCAATTTTATGGAACAATTACGGAAAGATGTATGATTTTGATGATTTTGGACAGTTCAGATTAACAAAATGACCCGTATTTCTCATTGTATATAGTCTAAGTGTAAAAATGTATTTTTAACGTTAACTAGAACTGTTCAGCTTTATAATAAGTGGTCGACCATCAAAATCGGTCCAGGCATTAGCTGGGAATTCGAATCGCAAGTCACGCTAGACGTCCGAACCAACTTAAAATACTCTAAAATTTAACCCGAAAAATATTTTTTTTTAGAAACGCTTATATCAACATAGTTTTGGATGCAATATTAATTGGTGTAAAATGAATATGTTGAAAATTTTCGTTTTGGAGTTGTAAACACATTTAAGTCAATTTTATGGAACAATTACGGAAAGATGTATGATTTTGATGATTTTGGACAGTTCAGATTAACAAAATGACCCGTATTTCTCATTGTATATAGTCTAAGTGTAAAAATGTATTTTTAACGTTAACTAGAACTGTTCAGCTTTATAATAAGTGGTCGACCATCAAAATCGGTCCAGGCATTAGCTGGGAATTCGAATCGCAAGTCACGCTAGACGTCCGAACCAACTTAAAATACTCTAAAATTTAACCCGAAAAATATTTTTTTTTAGAAACGCTTATATCAACATAGTTTTGGATGCAATATTAATTGGTGTAAAGTGAATATGTAGAAAAATTTCGTTTTTGGAGTTGTAAACTCAGTTAAGTCAGTTTTACGGAACAAATACGGAAAGATGTGTGATTTTAATGATTTTGGACAGTTCAGATTAACAAAATGACCCGTATTTGTCATGGTATATAGTTGAAGTGCAAAAGTTTATTTTTTACGTTAACTAGTACTGTTCATTTTTTTAGTAAGTTGTCCACCATCAAAATCGGCCTAGGCATTAGCTGGGAACTCGATTCGCAAGTCACGTTAGACGTCCGAGCCAACTTAAAAAAAACTCTAAAATTTAACCCGAACAATATTTTTTTTTTAGAAACGCCTATATCAACATAGTTTTGGATGCAATATTAATTGGTGTAAAATGAATATGTTGAAAATTTTTGATTTGGAGTTGTAAACCCATTTAAGTCAGTTTTATGGAACAATTACGGAAAGATGTATGATTTTGATGATTTTGGACAGTTCAGATTAACAAAATGACCCGTATTTCTCATTGTATATAGTCTAAGAATAAAGATGTATTTTTAACGTTAACTAGAACTGTTCAGCTTTATAATAAGTGGTCGACCATCAAAATCGGTCCAGGCATTAGCTGGGAATTCGAATCGCAAGTCACGCTAGACGTCCGAACCAACTTAAAATACTCTAAAATTTAACCCGAAAAAAATTTTTTTTTAGAAACGCTTATATCAACATAGTTTTGGATGCAATATTAATTGGTGTAAAATGAATATGTTGAAAATTTTCGTTTTGGAGTTGTAAACACATTTAAGTCAATTTTATGGAACAATTACGGAAAGATGTATGATTTTGATGATTTTGGACAGTTCAGATTAAGAAAATGACCCGTATTTCTCATTGTATATAGTCTAAGTGCAAAAATGTATTTTTAACGTTAACTAGAACTGTTCAGCTTTATACTTAGACCTGTTCAACTGTTCAGCTTTATAATAAGTGGTCGACCATCAAAATCGGTCCAGGCATTAGCTGGGAATTCGAATCGCAAGTCACGCTTGACGTCCGAACCAACTTAAAATACTCTAAAATTTAACCCGAAAAATATTTTTTTTTAGAAACGCTTATATCAACATAGTTTTGGATGCAATATTAATTGGTGTAAAATGAATATGTTGAAAATTTTCGTTTTGGAGTTTAAGTCAATTTTATGGAACAATTACGGAAAGATGTATGATTTTGATGATTTTGGACAGTTCAGATTAACAAAATGACCCGTATTTCTCATTGTATATAGTCTAAGTGTAAAAATGTATTTTTAACGTTAACTAGAACTGTTCAGCTTTATACTTAGACCTGTTCAACTGTTCAGCTTTATAATAAGTGGTGGACCATCAAAATCGGTCCAGGCATTAGCTGGGAATTCGAATCGCAAGTCACGCTAGACGTCCGAACCAACTTAAAATACTCTAAAATTTAACCCGAAAAATATTTTTTTTTTTAGAAACGCCTATATCAACATAGTTTTGGATGCAATATTAATTGGTGTAAAATGAATATGTTGAAAATTTTTGATTTGGAGTTGTAAACCCATTTAAGTCAGTTTTATGGAACAATTACGGAAAGATGTATGATTTTGATGATTTTGGACAGTTCAGATTAACAAAATGACCCGTATTTCTCATTGTATATAGTCTAAGTGTAAAAATGTATTTTTAACGTTAACTAGAACTGTTCAGCTTTATAATAAGTGGTCGACCATCAAAATCGGTTCAGGCATTAGCTGGGAATTCGAATCGCAAGTCACGCTAGACGTCCGAACCAACTTAAAATACTCTAAAATTTAACCCGAAAAATATTTTTTTTTAGAAACGCTTATATCAACATAGTTTTGGATGCAATATTAATTGGTGTAAAATGAATATGTTGAAAATTTTCGTTTTGGAGTTGTAAACACATTTAAGTCAATTTTATGGAACAATTACGGAAAGATGTATGATTTTGATGATTTTGGACAGTTCAGATTAAGAAAATGACCCGTATTTCTCATTGTATATAGTCTAAGTGTAAAAATGTATTTTTATCGTTAACTAGAACTGTTCAGCTATATAATAAGTGGTCGACCATCAAAATCGGTTCAGGCATTAGCTGGGAATTCGAATCGCAAGTCACGCTAGACGTCCGAACCAACTTAAAATACTCTAAAATTTAACCCGAAAAATATTTGTTTTTAGAAACGCTTATATCAACATAGTTTTGGATGCAATATTAATTGGTGTAAAATGAATATGTTGAAAATTTTTGATTTGGAGTTGTAAACCCATTTAAGTCAGTTTTATGGAACAATTACGGAATGATGTACGATTTTGATGATTTTGGAGAGTTCAGATTAACAAAATGACCCGTATTTCTCATTGTATATAGTCTAAGTGTAAAAATGTATTTTTATCGTTAACTAGAACTGTTCAGCTTTATAATAAGTGGTCGACCATCAAAATCGGTCCAGGCATTAGCTGGGAATTCGAATCGCAAATCACGCTAGACGTCCGAACCAACTTAAAATACTCTAAAATTTAACCCGAAAAATATTTTTTTTTAGAAACGCTTATATCAACATAGTTTTGGATGCAATATTAATTGGTGTAAAATGAATATGTTGAAAATTTTTGATTTGGAGTTGTAAACCCATTTAAGTCAATTTTGTGGAACAATTACGGAAAGATGTATGATTTTGATGATTTTGGACAGTTCAGATTAAGAAAATGACCCGTATTTCTCATTGTATATAGTCTAAGTGCAAAAATGTATTTTTAACGTTAACTAGAACTGTTCAGCTTTATAATAAGTGGTCGACCATCAAAATCGGTCCAGGCATTAGCTGGGAATTCGAATCGCAAGTCACGCTTGACGTCCGAACCAACTTAAAATACTCTAAAATTTAACCCGAAAAATATTTTTTTTTTAGAAACGCCTATATCAACATAGTTTTGGATGCAATATTAATTGGTGTAAAATGAATATGTTGAAAATTTTTGATTTGGAGTTGTAAACCCATTTAAGTCAGTTTTATGGAACAATTACGGAAAGATGTATGATTTTGATGATTTTGGACAGTTCAGATTAACAAAATGACCCGTATTTCTCATTGTATATAGTCTAAGTGTAAAAATGTATTTTTAACGTTAACTAGAACTGTTCAGCTTTATAATAAGTGGTCGACCATCAAAATCGGTTCAGGCATTAGCTGGGAATTCGAATCGCAAGTCACGCTAGACGTCCGAACCAACTTAAAATACTCTAAAATTTAACCCGAAAAATTTTTTTTTTTAGAAACGCTTATATCAACATAGTTTTGGATGCAATATTAATTGGTGTAAAATGAATATGTTGAAAATTTTTGATTTGGAGTTGTAAACACATTTAAGTCAGTTTTATGGAACAATTACGGAAAGATGTATGATTTTGATGATTTTGGACAGTTCAGATTAACAAAATGACCCGTATTTCTCATTGTATATAGTCTAAGTGTAAAAATGTATTTTTAACGTTAACTAGAACTGTTCAGCTTTATAATAAGTGGTCGACCATCAAAATCGGTTCAGGCATTAGCTGGGAATTCGAATCGCAAGTCACGCTAGACGTCCGAACCAACTTAAAATACTCTAAAATTTAACCCGAAAAATATTTTTTTTTAGAAACGCTTATATCAACATAGTTTTGGATGCAATATTAATTGGTGTAAAATGAATATGTTGAAAATTTTCGTTTTGGAGTTGTAAACACATTTAAGTCAATTTTATGGAACAATTACGGAAAGATGTATGATTTTGATGATTTTGGACAGTTCAGATTAAGAAAATGACCCGTATTTCTCATTGTATATAGTCTAAGTGTAAAAATGTATTTTTATCGTTAACTAGAACTGTTCAGCTATATAATAAGTGGTCGACCATCAAAATCGGTTCAGGCATTAGCTGGGAATTCGAATCGCAAGTCACGCTAGACGTCCGAACCAACTTAAAATACTCTAAAATTTAACCCGAAAAATATTTTTTTTTAGAAACGCTTATATCAACATAGTTTTGGATGCAATATTAATTGGTGTAAAATGAATATGTTGAAAATTTTTGATTTGGAGTTGTAAACCCATTTAAGTCAGTTTTATGGAACAATTACGGAATGATGTACGATTTTGATGATTTTGGACAGTTCAGATTAACAAAATGACCCGTATTTCTCATTGTATATAGTCTAAGTGTAAAAATGTATTTTTATCGTTAACTAGAACTGTTCAGCTTTATAATAAGTGGTCGACCATCAAAATCGGTCCAGGCATTAGCTGGGAATTCGAATCGCAAATCACGCTAGACGTCCGAACCAACTTAAAATACTCTAAAATTTAACCCGAAAAATATTTTTTTTTAGAAACGCTTATATCAACATAGTTTTGGATGCAATATTAATTGGTGTAAAATGAATATGTTGAAAATTTTTGATTTGGAGTTGTAAACCCATTTAAGTCAATTTTGTGGAACAATTACGGAAAGATGTATGATTTTGATGATTTTGGACAGTTCAGATTAACAAAACGACCCGTATTTCTCATTTTATATAGTCTAAGTGTAAAAATGTATTTTTAACGTTAACTAGAACTGTTCAGCTTTATAATAAGTGGTCGACCATCAAAATCGGTCCAGGCATTAGCTGGGAATTCGAATCGCAAGTCACGCTAGACGTCCGAACCAACTTAAAATACTCTAAAATTTAACCAGAAAAATACTTTTTTTAGAAAAGCTTATATCAACATAGTTTTGGATACAATATTAATTGGTGTAAAGTGGATATCTAGAAAAATTTCGTTTTTGGAGTTGTAAACTCAGTTAAGTCAATTTTATGGAACAAATAATGAAAGATGTATGATTTTGGACAGTTCAGATTAACAAAATGACCCGTATTTCTCATTGTATATAGTTAAAGTACAAAAACTTATTTTTTTGCGTTAACTAGAACTGTTCAGCTTTCTAATAAGTGGTCGACCATCAAAATCGGCCTAGGCATTAGCTAGGCATTAGCTTAGTCGTCCGAACCAACTTAAAAAAAAACTCTAAAATTTAACCAGAAAAATATTTTTTTTAGAAACGCTTATATCAAGTCACGCTAGACTCCGAGCCAACTTAAAAAAACTCTAAAATTTAACCAGAAAAATATTTTTTTTAGAAATGCTTATATCAACATAGTTTTGGATGCAATATTAATTGGTGTAAAGTGGATATGTAGAAACATTTTGTTTTGGAGTTGTAAACCCAGTTAAGTCAGTTTTATGGAACAAATACGGAAAGATGTATGATTTTGATGATTTTTGACAGTTCAGATTAACAAAATGACCCGTATTTCACTTTGTATATAGTTAAAGTACAAAAACTTATTTTTTTGCGTTAACTAGAACTGTTCAGCTTTTTAAAAAGTGTTCAACCATCAAAATCGGCCTAGGCATTAGCTGGGAATTCGAATCGAAAGTCACGCTAGACGTCCTAAACAACTTAAAAAAAAACTCTAAAATTTAACCAGAAAAATATTTTTTTTAGAAACGCTTATATCAAGTCACGCTAGACTCCGAGCCAACTTAAAAAAACTCTAAAATTTAACCCGAAAAATATTTTTTTTAGAAAAGCTTATATCAACATAGTTTTGGATGCAATATTAATTGGTGTAAAGTGGATATGTAGAAAAATTTCGTTTTTGGAGTTGTAAACTCAGTTAAGTCAATTTTATGGGACAAATACCGAAAGATGTATGATTTTGGACTGTTCAGATTAACAAAATGACCCGTATTTCACTTTGTATATAGGTAAAGTACAAAAACTTATTTTTTTGCGTTAACTAGAACTGTTCAGCTTTTTAAAAAGTGGTCGACCATCAAAATCGGCCTAGGCATTAGCTAGGAATTCGAATCGAAAGTCACGCTAGACGTCTGAACCAACTTAAAAAAAAACTCTAAAATTTAACCCGAAAAATAATTTTTTTAGAAACGCTTATATCAACATAGTTTTGGATGCAATATTAATTGGTGTAAAGTGGATATGTAGAAACATTTTGTTTTGGAGTTATAAACCCAATTAAGTCAGTTTTACGGATCAAATACGGAAAGATGTATGATTTTGATGATTTTTGACAGTTCAGATTAACGAAATGACCCGTATTTCACTTTGTATATAGTTAAAGTACAAAAACTTATTTTTTTGCGTTAACTAGAACTGTTCAGCTTTTTAAAAAGTGGTCGACCATCAAAATCGGCCTAGGCATTAGCTGGGAATTCGAATCGAAAGTCACGCTAGACGTCCGAAACAACTTAAAAAAAAACTCTAAAATTTAACCAGAAAAATATTTTTTTTAGAAACGCTTATATCATCATAGTTTTGGATGCAAAATTAATTGGTTGAAAGTGGATATGTAGAAACATTTTGTTTTGGTGTTGTAAACCCAGTTAAGTCAGTTTTACGGAACAAATACGGAAAGATGTATGATTTTGATGATTTTGGACAGTTCAGATTAACAAAATGACCAGTATTTCTCATTGTATATAGTTTAAGTACAAAACCTTACTTTTTGCGTTAACTAGAACTGTTCAGCTTTCTAATAAGTGGTCGACCATCCAAATCGGCCTAGGCATTAGCTGGGAATTCGATTCGCAAGTCACGCTAGACGTCCGAACTAACTTAAAAAAAAACTCTAAAATTTAACCAGAAAAATATTTTTTTTAGAAACGCTTATATCAAGTCACGCTAGACTCCGAGCCAACTTAAAAAAACTCTAAAATTTAACCCGAAAAATATTTTTTTTAGAAACGCTTACATCAACATAGTTTTGGATGCAATATTAATTGGTGTAAAGTGGATATCTAGAAAAATTTCGTTTTTGGAGTTGTAAACTCAGTTAAGTCAATTTTATGGAACAAATAATGAAAGATGTATGATTTTGGACAGTTCAGATTAACAAAATGACCCGTATTTCTCATTGTATATAGTTTAATAGCAAAAACTTATTTTTTCCGTTAACTAGAACTGTTCAGCTTTCTAATAAGTGGTCGACCATCAAAATCGGCCTAGGCATTAGCTAGGCATTAGCTTAGTCGTCCGAACCAACTTAAAAAAAAACTCTAAAATTTAACCAGAAAAATATTTTTTTTAGAAACGCTTATATCAAGTCACGCTAGACTCCGAGCCAACTTAAAAAAACTCTAAAATTTAACCAGAAAAATATTTTTTTTAGAAATGCTTATATCAACATAGTTTTGGATGCAATATTAATTGGTGTAAAGTGGATATGTAGAAACATTTTGTTTTGGAGTTGTAAACCCAGTTAAGTCAGTTTTATGGAACAAATACGGAAAGATGTATGATTTTGATGATTTTTGACAGTTCAGATTAACAAAATGACCCGTATTTCACTTTGTATATAGTTAAAGTACAAAAACTTATTTTTTTGCGTTAACTAGAACTGTTCAGCTTTTTAAAAAGTGTTCAACCATCAAAATCGGCCTAGGCATTAGCTGGGAATTCGAATCGAAAGTCACGCTAGACGTCCTAAACAACTTAAAAAAAAACTCTAAAATTTAACCAGAAAAATATTTTTTTTAGAAACGCTTATATCAAGTCACGCTAGACTCCGAGCCAACTTAAAAAAACTCTAAAATTTAACCCGAAAAATAATTTTTTTAGAAAAGCTTATATCAACATAGTTTTGGATGCAATATTAATTGGTGTAAAGTGGATATGTAGAAAAATTTCGTTTTTGGAGTTGTAAACTCAGTTAAGTCAATTTTATGGGACAAATACCGAAAGATGTATGATTTTGGACTGTTCAGATTAACAAAATGACCCGTATTTCACTTTGTATATAGGTAAAGTACAAAAACTTATTTTTTGCGTTAACTAGAACTGTTCAGCTTTTTAAAAAGTGGTCGACCATCAAAATCGGCCTAGGCATTAGCTAGGAATTCGAATCGAAAGTCACGCTAGACGTCTGAACCAACTTAAAAAAAAACTCTAAAATTTAACCCGAAAAATAATTTTTTTAGAAACGCTTATATCAACATAGTTTTGGATGCAATATTAATTGGTGTAAAGTGGATATGTAGAAACATTTTGTTTTGGAGTTATAAACCCAATTAAGTCAGTTTTACGGATCAAATACGGAAAGATGTATGATTTTGATGATTTTGGACAGTTCAGATTAACAAAATGACCCGTATTTCACTTTGTATATAGTTAAAGTACAAAAACTTATTTTTTTGCGTTAACTAGAACTGTTCAGCTTTTTAAAAAGTGGTCGACCATCAAAATCGGCCTAGGCATTAGCTGGGAATTCGAATCGAAAGTCACGCTAGACGTCCGAAACAACTTAAAAAAAAACTCTAAAATTTAACCAGAAAAATATTTTTTTTAGAAACGCTTATATCATCATAGTTTTGGATGCAAAATTAATTGGTTGAAAGTGGATATGTAGAAACATTTTGTTTTGGTGTTGTAAACCCAGTTAAGTCAGTTTTACGGAACAAATACGGAAAGATGTATGATTTTGATGATTTTGGACAGTTCAGATTAACAAAATGACCAGTATTTCTCATTGTATATAGTTTAAGTACAAAACCTTACTTTTTGCGTTAACTAGAACTGTTCAGCTTTCTAATAAGTGGTCGACAATCCAAATCGGCCTAGGCATTAGCTGGGAATTCGATTCGCAAGTCACGCTAGACGTCCGAACTAACTTAAAAAAAAACTCTAAAATTTAACCAGAAAAATATTTTTTTTAGAAACGCTTATATCAAGTCACGCTAGACTCCGAGCCAACTTAAAAAAACTCTAAAATTTAACCCGAAAAATATTTTTTTTAGAAACGCTTACATCAACATAGTTTTGGATGCAATATTAATTGGTGTAGAGTGGATATGTAGAAAAATTTCGTTTTTGGAGTTGTAAACTCAGTTAAAAAAAACTTATTTTTTTGCGTTAACTAACACTGTTCAGCTTTTTAAAAAGTGGTCGACCATCAAAATCGGCCTAGGCATTAGCTGGGAATTCGAATCGAAAGTCACGCTAGACGTCCGAAACAACTTAAAAAAAAAACTCTAAAATTTAACCAGAAAAATATTTCTTTTAAAAACGCTTATATCATCATAGTTTTGGATGCAAAATTAATTGGTTGAAAGTGGATATGTAGAAACATTTTGTTTTGGTGTTGTAAACCCAGTTAAGTCAGTTTTACGGAACAAATACGGAAAGATGTATGATTTTGATGATTTTGGACAGTTCAGATTAACAAAATGACCAGTATTTCTCATTGTATATAGTTTAAGTACAAAACCTTACTTTTTGCGTTAACTAGAACTGTTCAGCTTTCTAATAAGTGGTCGACCATCCAAATCGGCCTAGGCATTAGCTGGGAATTCGATTCGCAAGTCACCCTAGACGTCCGAACTAACTTAAAAAAAAACTCTAAAATTTAACCAGAAAAATATTTTTTTTAGAAACGCTTATATCAAGTCACGCTAGACTCCGAGCCAACTTAAAAAAACTCTAAAATTTAACCCGAAAAATATTTTTTTTAGAAACGCTTACATCAACATAGTTTTGGATGCAATATTAATTGGTGTAGAGTGGATATGTAGAAAAATTTCGTTTTTGGAGTTGTAAACTCAGTTAAGTCAATTTTATGGAACAAATACCGAAAGATGTATGATTTTGGACAGTTCAGATTAACAAAATGACCCGTATTTCTCATTGTATATAGTTTAATAGCAAAAACTTATTTTTTCCGTTAACTAGAACTGTTCAGCTTTCTAATAAGTGGTCGACCATCAAAATCGGCCTAGGCATTAGCTTAGTCGTCCGAACCAACTTTAAAAAAAACTCTAAAATTTAACCAGAAAAATATTTTTTTTAGAAACGCTTATATCAACATAGTTTTGGATGCAATATTAATTGGTGTAAAGTGGATATGTAGAAACATTTTGTTTTGGAGTTGTAAACCCAGTTAAGTCAGTTTTATGGAACAAATACGGAAAGATGTATGATTTTGATGATTTTGGACAGTTCAGATTAACAAAATGATCCATATTTCTCATTGTATATAGTTTAGGTACAAAAACTTATTTTTCGCGTTAACAAGAACTGTTCAGCTTTTTAAAAAGTGTTCAACCATCAAAATCGGCCTAGGCATTAGCTGGGAATTCGAATCGAAAGTCACGCTAGACGTCCGAAACAACTTAAAAAAAAACTCTAAAATTTAACCAGAAAAATATTTTTTTTAGAAACGCTTATATCAAGTCACGCTAGACTCCGAGCCAACTTAAAAAAACTCTAAAATTTAACCCGAAAAATAATTTTCTTAGAAACGCTTATATCAACATAGTTTTGGATGCAATATTAATTGGTTTAAAGTGGATATGTAGAAACATTTTGTTTTGGAGTTATAAACCCAATTAAGTCAGTTTTACGGATCAAATACGGAAAGATGTATGATTTTGATGATTTTGGACAGTTCAGATTAACAAAATGACCCGTATTTCACTTTGTATATAGTTAAAGTACAAAAACTTATTTTTTTGCGTTAACTAGAACTGTTCAGCTTTTTAAAAAGTGGTCGACCATCAAAATCGGCCTAGGCATTAGCTGGGAATTCGAATCGAAAGTCACGCTAGACGTCCGAAACAACTTAAAAAAAAACTCTAAAATTTAACCAGAAAAATATTTTTTTTAGAAACGCTTATATCATCATAGTTTTGGATGCAAAATTAATTGGTTGAAAGTGGATATGTAGACACATTTTGTTTTGGTGTTGTAAACCCAGTTAAGTCAGTTTTAGGGAACAAATACGGAAAGATGTATGATTTTGATGATTTTGGACAGTTCAGATTAACAAAATGACCAGTATTTCTCATTGTATATAGTTTAAGTACAAAACCTTACTTTTTGCGTTAACTAGAACTGTTCAGCTTTCTAATAAATGGTCGACCATCCAAATCGGCCTAGGCATTAGCTGGGAATTCGATTCGCAAGTCACGCTAGACGTCCGAACCAACTTAAAAAAAAACTCTAAAATTTAACCAGAAAAATATTTTTTTTAGAAACGCTTATATCAAGTCACGCTAGACTCCGAGCCAACTTAAAAAAACTCTAAAATTTAACCCGAAAAATATTTTTTTTAGAAACGCTTACATCAACATTGTTTTGGATGCAATATTAATTGGTGTAGAGTGGATATGTAGAAAAATTTCGTTTTTGGAGTTGTAAACTCAGTTAAGTCAATTTTATGGAACAAAAACCGAAAGATGTATGATTTTGGACAGTTCAGATTAACAAAATGACCCGTATTTCTCATTGTATATAGTTTAATAGCAAAAACTTATTTTTTCCGTTAACTAGAACTGTTCAGCTTTCTAATAAGTGGTCGACCATCAAAATCGGCCTAGGCATTAGCTTGGAATTCGATTCGCAAGTCACGCTAGACGTCCGAACCAACTAAAAAAAAACTCTAAAATTTAACCAGAAAAATATTTTTTTTAGAAACGCTTATATCAAGTCACGCTAGACTCCGAGCCAACTTAAAAAAACTCTAAAATTTAACCCGAAAAATAATTTTCTTAGAAACGCTTATATCAACATAGTTTTGGATGCAATATTAATTGGTTTAAAGTGGATATGTAGAAACATTTTGTTTTGGAGTTATAAACCCAATTAAGTCAGTTTTACGGATCAAATACGGAAAGATGTATGATTTTGATGATTTTGGACAGTTCAGATTAACAAAATGACCCGTATTTCACTTTGTATATAGTTAAAGTACAAAAACTTATTTTTTTGCGTTAACTAGAACTGTTCAGCTTTTTAAAAAGTGGTCGACCATCAAAATCGGCCTAGGCATTAGCTGGGAATTCGAATCGAAAGTCACGCTAGACGTCCGAAACAACTTAAAAAAAAACTCTAAAATTTAACCAGAAAAATATTTTTTTTAGAAACGCTTATATCATCATAGTTTTGGATGCAAAATTAATTGGTTGAAAGTGGATATGTAGACACATTTTGTTTTGGTGTTGTAAACCCAGTTAAGTCAGTTTTACGGAACAAATACGGAAAGATGTATGATTTTGATGATTTTGGACAGTTCAGATTAACAAAATGACCAGTATTTCTCATTGTATATAGTTTAAGTACAAAACCTTACTTTTTGCGTTAACTAGAACTGTTCAGCTTTCTAATAAGTGGTCGACTATCCAAATCGGCCTAGGCATTAGCTGGGAATTCAATTCGCAAGTCACGCTAGACGTCCGAACCAACTTAAAAAAAAACTCTAAAATTTAACCAGAAAAATATTTTTTTTAGAAACGCTTATATCAAGTCACGCTAGACTCCGAGCCAACTTAAAAAAACTCTAAAATTTAACCCGAAAAATATTTTTTTTAGAAACGCTTACATCAACATAGTTTTGGATGCAATATTAATTGGTGTAGAGTGGATATGTAGAAAAATTTCGTTTTTGGAGTTGTAAACTCAGTTAAGTCAGTTTTACGGAACAAATACGGAAATATGTGTGATTTTAATGATTTTGGACAGTTCAGATTAACAAAATGACCCGTATTTGTCATGGTATATAGTTGAAGTGCAAAAGTTTATTTTTTACGTTAACTAGTACTGTTCATTTTTTTTAGTAAGTTGTCGACCATCAAAATCGGCCTAGGCATTAGCTGGGAACTCGATTCGCAAATCACGTTAGACGTCCGAGCCAACTTAAAAAAACTCTAAAATTTAACCCGAAAAATATTTTTTTTAGAAACGCTTATATCAACATAGTTTTGGATGCAATATTAATTGGTTGAAAGTGGATATGTAGAAACATTTTGTTTTGGAGTTATAAACCCAATTAAGTCAGTTTTACGGAACAAATACGGAAAGATGTGTGATTTTAATGATTTTGGACAGTTCAGATTAACAAAATGACCCGTATTTCTCATTGTATATAGTTTAATAGCAAAAACTTATTTTTTCCGTTAACTAGAACTGTTCAGCTTTCTAATAAGTGGTCGACCATCAAAATCGGCCTAGGCATTAGCTTGGAATTCGATTCGCAAGTCACGCTAGACGTCCGAACCAACTTAAAAAAAACTCTATAATTTAACCAGAAAAATATTTTTTTTAGAAACGCTTATATCAACATAGTTTTGGATGCAATATTAATTGGTGTAAAGAGGATATGTAGAAACATTTTGTTTTGGAGTTGTAAACCCAGTTAAGTCAGTTTTATGGAACAAATACGGAAAGATGTGTGATTTTGATGATTTTGGACAGTTCAGATTAACAAAATGACCCCTATTTGTCATGGTATATAGTTGAAGTGCAAAAGTTTATTTTTTACGTTAACTAGAACTGTTCAGCTTTTTAGTAAGTTGTCGACCATCAAAATCGGCCTAGGCATTAGCTGGGAATTCGAATTGCAAGTCACGCTAGACGTCCGAACCAACTTAAAAAACTCTAAAATTTAACCCGAAAGATATTTTTTTTAGAAACGCTCATATCAACATAGTTTTGGATGCAATATTGTTTGGTGTAAAGTGAATATGTAGAAAAATTTCGTTTTTGGAGTTGTAAACTCAGTTAAGTCAGTTTTACGGAACAAATACGGAAAGATGTGTGATTTTAATGATTTTGGACAGTTCAGATTAACAAAATGACCCGTATTTGTCATGGTATATAGTTGAAGTGCAAAAGTTTATTTTTTACGTTAACTAGTACTGTTCATTTTTTTAGTAAGTTGTCGACCATCAAAATCGGCCTAGGCATTAGCTGGGAACTCGATTCGCAAGTCACGTTAGACGTCCGAGCCAACTTAAAAAAACTCTAAAATTTAACCCGAAAAATATTTTTTTTAGAAACGCTTATATCAACATAGTTTTGGATGCAATATTAATTGGTGTAAAGAGGATATGTAGAAACATTTTGTTTTGGAGTTGTAAACCCAGTTAAGTCAGTTTTATGGAACAAATACGGAAAGATGTGTGATTTTGATGATTTTGGACAGTTCAGATTAACAAAATGACCAGTATTTCTCATTGTATATAGTTTAAGTACAAAACCTTACTTTTTGCGTTAACTAGAACTGTTCAGCTTTCTAATAAGTGGTCGACCATCCAAATCGGCCTAGGCATTAGCTGGGAATTCGATTCGCAAGTCACGCTAGACGTCCGAACCAACTTAAAAAAAAACTCTAAAATTTAACCAGAAAAATATTTTTTTTAGAAACGCTTATATCAAGTCACGCTAGACTCCGAGCCAACTTAAAAAAACTCTAAAATTTAACCCGAAAAATATTTTTTTTAGAAACGCTTACATCAACATAGTTTTGGATGCAATATTAATTGGTGTAGAGTGGATATGTAGAAAAATTTCGTTTTTGGAGTTGTAAACTCAGTTAAGTCAATTTTATGGAACAAAAACCGAAAGATGTATGATTTTGGACAGTTCAGATTACCAAAATGACCCGTATTTCTCATTGTATATAGTTTAATAGCAAAAACTTATTTTTTCCGTTAACTAGAACTGTTCAGCTTTCTAATAAGTGGTCGACCATCAAAATCGGCCTAGGCATTAGCTTGGAATTCGATTCGCAAGTCACGCTAGACGTCCGAACCAACTAAAAAAAAACTCTAAAATTTAACCAGAAAAATATTTTTTTTAGAAACGCTTATATCAACATAGTTTTGGATGCAATATTAATTGGTTGAAAGTGGATATGTAGAAACATTTTGTTTTGGTGTTGTAAACCCAGTTAAGTCAGTTTTACGGAACAAATACGGAAAGATGTATGATTTTGATGATTTTGGACAGTTCAGATTAACAAAATGACCAGTATTTCTCATTGTATATAGTTTAAGTACAAAACCTTACTTTTTGCGTTAACTAGAACTGTTCAGCTTTCTAATAAGTGGTCGACTATCCAAATCGGCCTAGGCATTAGCTGGGAATTCAATTCGCAAGTCACGCTAGACGTCCGAACCAACTTAAAAAAAAACTCTAAAATTTAACCAGAAAAATATTTTTTTTAGAAACGCTTATATCAAGTCACGCTAGACTCCGAGCCAACTTAAAAAAACTCTAAAATTTAACCCGAAAAATATTTTTTTAGAAACGCTTACATCAACATAGTTTTGGATGCAATATTAATTGGTGTAGAGTGGATATGTAGAAAAATTTCGTTTTTGGAGTTGTAAACTCAGTTAAGTCAGTTTTACGGAACAAATACGGAAATATGTGTGATTTTAATGATTTTGGACAGTTCAGATTAACAAAATGACCCGTATTTGTCATGGTATATAGTTGAAGTGCAAAAGTTTATTTTTTACGTTAACTAGTACTGTTCATTTTTTTAGTAAGTTGTGGACCATCAAAATCGGCCTAGGCATTAGCTGGGAACTCGATTCGCAAATCACGTTAGACGTCCGAGCCAACTTAAAAAAACTCTAAAATTTAACCCGAAAAATATTTTTTTTAGAAACGCTTATATCAACATAGTTTTGGATGCAATATTAATTGGTTGAAAGTGGATATGTAGAAACATTTTGTTTTGGAGTTATAAACCCAATTAAGTCAGTTTTACGGAACAAATACGGAAAGATGTGTGATTTTAATGATTTTGGACAGTTCAGATTAACAAAATGACCCGTATTTGTCATGGTATATAGTTGAAGTGCAAAAGTTTATTTTTTACGTTAACTAGTACTGTTCATTTTTTTAGTAAGTTGTCGACCATCAAAATCGGCCTAGGCATTAGCTGGGAACTCGATTCGCAAGTCACGTTAGACGTCCGAGCCAACTTAAAAAAACTCTAAAATTTAACCAGAAAAATATTTTTTTTAGAAACGCTTATATCAACATAGTTTTGGATGCAATATTAATTGGTTGAAAGTGGATATGTAGAAACATTTTGTTTTGGTGTTGTAAACCCAGTTAAGTCAGTTTTACGGAACAAATACGGAAAGATGTATGATTTTGATGATTTTGGACAGTTCAGATTAACAAAATGACCAGTATTTCTCATTGTATATAGTTTAAGTACAAAACCGTACTTTTTGCGTTAACTAGAACTGTTCAGCTTTCTAATAAGTGGTCGACTATCCAAATCGGCCTAGGCATTAGCTGGGAATTCAATTCGCAAGTCACGCTAGACGTCCGAACCAACTTAAAAATAAACACTAAAATTTAACCAGAAAAATATTTTTTTTAGAAACGCTTATATCAAGTCACGCTAGACTCCGAGCCAACTTAAAAAAAACTCTAAAATTTAACCCGAAAAATATTTTTTTTAGAAACGCTTACATCAACATAGTTTTGGATGCAATATTAATTGGTGTAGAGTGGATATGTAGAAAAATTTCGTTTTTGGAGTTGTAAACTCAGTTAAGTCAATTTTATGGAACAAAAACCGAAAGATGTATGATTTTGGACAGTTCAGATTACCAAAATGACCCGTATTTCTCATTGTATATAGTTTAATAGCAAAAACTTATTTTTTCCGTTAACTAGAACTGTTCAGCTTTCTAATAAGTGGTCGACCATCAAAATCGGCCTAGGCATTAGCTTGGAATTCGATTCGCAAGTCACGCTAGACGTCCGAACCAACTTAAAAAAAACTCTATAATTTAACCAGAAAAATATTTTTTTTAGAAACGCTTATATCAACATAGTTTTGGATGCAATATTAATTGGTGTAAAGAGGATATGTAGAAACATTTTGTTTTGGAGTTGTAAACCCAGTTAAGTCAGTTTTATGGAACAAATACGGAAAGATGTGTGATTTTGATGATTTTGGACAGTTCAGATTAACAAAATGACCCCTATTTGTCATGGTATATAGTTGAAGTGCAAAAGTTTATTTTTTACGTTAACTAGAACTGTTCAGCTTTTTAGTAAGTTGTCGACCATCAAAATCGGCCTAGGCATTAGCTGGGAATTCGAATTGCAAGTCACGCTAGACGTCCGAACCAACTTAAAAAACTCTAAAATTTAACCCGAAAGATATTTTTTTTAGAAACGCTCATATCAACATAGTTTTGGATGCAATATTGTTTGGTGTAAAGTGAATATGTAGAAAAATTTCGTTTTTGGAGTTGTAAACTCAGTTAAGTCAGTTTTACGGAACAAATACGGAAAGATGTGTGATTTTAATGATTTTGGACAGTTCAGATTAACAAAATGACCCGTATTTGTCATGGTATATAGTTGAAATGCAAAAGTTTATTTTTTACGTTAACTAGTACTGTTCATTTTTTTAGTAAGTTGTCGACCATCAAAATCGGCCTAGGCATTAGCTGGGAACTCGATTCGCAAGTCACGTTAGACGTCCGAGCCAACTTAAAAAAACTCTAAAATTTAACCCGAAAAATATTTTTTTTTAGAAACGCTGTTATCAACATAGTTTTGGATGCAATATTAATTGGTGTAAAGTGGATATGTAGAAAAAATTTGTTTTTGGAGTTGTAAACCCATTTAAGTCAGTTTTATGGAACAAATACGGAAAGATGTATGATTTTGATGATTTTGGACAGTTCAGATTAACAAAATGACCCCTATTTGTCATGGTATATAGTTGAAGTGCAAAAGTTTATTTTTTACGTTAACTAGTACTGTTCATTTTTTTAGTAAGTTGTCGACCATCAAAATCGGCCTAGGCATTAGCTGGGAACTCGATTCGCAAGTCACGTTAAACGTCCGAGCCAACTTAAAAAAACTCTAAAATTTAACCCGAAAAATATTTTTTTTTAGAAACGCTGTTATCAACATAGTTTTGGATGCAATATTAATTGGTGTAAAGTGGATATGTAGAAAAAATTTGTTTTTGGAGTTGTAAACCCATTTAAGTCAGTTTTACGGAACAAATACGGAAAGATGTATGATTTTGATGATTTTGGACAGTTCAGATTAACAAAATGACCAGTATTTCTCATTGTATATAGTTTAAGTACAAAACCTTACTTTTTGCGTTAACTAGAACTGTTCAGCTTTCTAATAAGTGGTCGACTATCCAAATCGGCCTAGGCATTAGCTGGGAATTCAATTCGCAAGTCACGCTAGACGTCCGAACCAACTTAAAAAAAAACTCTAAAATTTAACCAGAAAAATATTTTTTTTAGAAACGCTTATATCAAGTCACGCTAGACTCCGAGCCAGCTTAAAAAAAACTCTAAAATTTAACCCGAAAAATATTTTTTTTAGAAACGCTTACATCAACATAGTTTTGGATGCAATATTAATTGGTGTAGAGTGGATATGTAGAAAAATTTCGTTTTTGGAGTTGTAAACTCAGTTAAGTCAATTTTATGGAACAAAAACCGAAAGATGTATGATTTTGGACAGTTCAGATTACCAAAATGACCCGTATTTCTCATTGTATATAGTTTAATAGCAAAAACTTATTTTTTCCGTTAACTAGAACTGTTCAGCTTTCTAATAAGTGGTCGACCATCAAAATCGGCCTAGGCATTAGCTTGGAATTCGATTCGCAAGTCACGCTAGACGTCCGAACCAACTTAAAAAAAACTCTATAATTTAACCAGAAAAATATTTTTTTTAGAAACGCTTATATCAACATAGTTTTGGATGCAATATTAATTGGTGTAAAGAGGATATGTAGAAACATTTTGTTTTGGAGTTGTAAACCCAGTTAAGTCAGTTTTATGGAACAAATACGGAAAGATGTGTGATTTTGATGATTTTGGACAGTTCAGATTAACAAAATGACCCCTATTTGTCATGGTATATAGTTGAAGTGCAAAAGTTTATTTTTTACGTTAACTAGAACTGTTCAGCTTTTTAGTAAGTTGTCGACCATCAAAATCGGCCTAGGCATTAGCTGGGAATTCGAATTGCAAGTCACGCTAGACGTCCGAACCAACTTAAAAAACTCTAAAATTTAACCCGAAAGATATTTTTTTTAGAAACGCTCATATCAACATAGTTTTGGATGCAATATTGTTTGGTGTAAAGTGAATATGTAGAAAAATTTCGTTTTTGGAGTTGTAAACTCAGTTAAGTCAGTTTTACGGAACAAATACGGAAAGATGTGTGATTTTAATGATTTTGGACAGTTCAGATTAACAAAATGACCCGTATTTGTCATGGTATATAGTTGAAATGCAAAAGTTTATTTTTTACGTTAACTAGTACTGTTCATTTTTTTAGTAAGTTGTCGACCATCAAAATCGGCCTAGGCATTAGCTGGGAACTCGATTCGCAAGTCACGTTAGACGTCCGAGCCAACTTAAAAAAACTCTAAAATTTAACCCGAAAAATATTTTTTTTAGAAACGCTTATATCAACATAGTTTTGGATGCAATATTAATTGGTTGAAAGTGGATATGTAGAAACATTTTGTTTTGGAGTTATAAACCCAATTAAGTCAGTTTTACGGAACAAATACGGAAAGATGTATGCTTTTGATGATTTTGGGCAGTTCAGATTAACAAAATGACCCGTATTTGTCATGGTATATAGTTGAAGTGCAAAAGTTTATTTTTTACGTTAACTAGTACTGTTCATTTTTTTAGTAAGTTGTCGACCATCAAAATCGGCCTAGGCATTAGCTGGGAATTCGATAAGTTTAATTGCAAAAACTTATTTTTTGCGTTAACTAGAACTGTTCAGCTTTCTAATAAGTGGTCGCCCATCTAAATCCGCCTAGGCATTAGCTGGGAATTCGATTCGCAAGTCACGCTAGACGTCCGAACCAACTTAAAAAAAAACTCTAAAATTTAACCAGAAAAATACATTTTTTAGAAACGCTTATATCAACATAGTTTTGGATGCAATATTAATTGGTGTAAAGTGGATATGTAGAAAAATTTTGTGTTTGGAGTTGTAAACCCAGTTAAGTCAATTTTATGGAACAAATACGGAAAGATGTGTGATTTTAATGATTTTGGACAGTTTAGATAAACAAAATGACCCGTATTTCTCATTGTATATAGTAAGAGTGTAAACATTTATTTTTTACGTTAACACGAACTGTTCAGCTTTCTAATAAGTGTTCGACCATCAAAATCGGCCTAGGCATTAGCTGGGAATTCGATTCGCATGTCACGCTAGACGTCGGAAAGAACTTAAAAAAAAACTCTAAAATTTACCCAGAAAAATATTTTTTTAGAAACGCTTATATCAACATAGTTTTGGATGCAATATTAATTGGTGTAAAGTGGATATGTAGAAAAATTTTGTGTTTGGAGTTGTAAACCCAGTTAAGTCAATTTTATGGAACAAATACGGAAAGATGTGTGATTTTAATGATTTTGGACAGTTTAGATAAACAAAATGACCCGTATTTCTCATTGTATATAGTAAGAGTGTAAACATTTATTTTTTACGTTAACAAGAATTGTTCAGCTTTTTAAAAAGTGGTCGACCATCAAAATCGGCCTAGGCATTAGCTGGGAATTCGATTCGCAAGTCACGTTAGACGTCCGAGCCAACTTAAAAAAACTCTAAAATTTAACCCGAAAAATATTTTTTTTTAGAAACGCTTATATCAACATAGTTTTGGATGCAATATTAATTGGTGTAAAGTGGATATGTAGAAACATTTTGTTTTGGAGTTATAAACCCAATTAAGTCAGTTTTACGGAACAAATACGGAAAGATGTATGATTTTGGACAGTTCAGATTAACAAAATGTCCAGTATTTCTCATTGTATATAGTTTAAGTACAAAAACTTATTTTTTTGCGTTAACTCGAACTGTTCAGCTTTCTAATAAGTGTTCGACCATCAAAATCGGCCTAGGCATTAGCTGGGAATTCGATTCGCATGTCACGCTAGACGTCGGAAAGAACTTAAAAAAAAACTCTAAAATTTAACCAGAAAAATATTTTTTTTAGAAACGCTTATATCAACATAGTTTTGGATGCAATATTAATTGGTTTAAAGTGGATATGTAGAAAAAATTTGTTTTTGGAGTTGTTGGTAACCCATTTAAGTCAGTTTTATGGAACAAATACGGAAAGATGTGTGATTTTGATGATTTTGGACAGTTCAGATTAACAAAATGACCCGTATTTGTCATGGTATATAGTTGAAGTGCAAAAGTTTATTTTTTACGTTAACTAGTACTGTTTTTTTTTTTAGTAAGTTGTCGACCATCAAAATCGGCCTAGGCATTAGCTGGGAATTCGATAAGTTTAATTGCAAAAACTTATTTTTTGCGTTAACTAGAACTGTTCAGCTTTCTAATAAGTGGTCGCCCATCTAAATCCGCCTAGGCATTAGCTGGGAATTCGATTCGCAAGTCACGCTAGACGTCCGAACCAACTTAAAAAAAAACTCTAAAATTTAACCAGAAAAATACATTTTTTAGAAACGCTTATATCAACATAGTTTTGGATGCAATATTAATTGGTGTTAAGTGGATATGTAGAAAAATTTTGTGTTTGGAGTTGTAAACCCAGTTAAGTCAATTTTATGGAACAAATACGGAAAGATGTGTGATTTTAATGATTTTGGACAGTTTAGATAAACAAAATGACCCGTATTTCTCATTGTATATAGTAAGAGTGTAAACATTTATTTTTTACGTTAACACGAACTGTTCAGCTTTCTGATAAGTGTTCGACCATCAAAATCGGCCTAGGCATTAGCTGGGAATTCGATTCGCATGTCACGCTATACGTCGGAAAGAACTTAAAAAAAAACTCTAAAATTTAACCAGAAAAATATTTTTTTTAGAAACGCTTATATCAACATAGTTTTGGATGCAATATTAATTGGTTTAAAGTGGATATGTAGAAAAAATTTGTTTTTGGAGTTGTTGGTAACCCATTTAAGTCAGTTTTATGGAACAAATACGGAAAGATGTGTGATTTTGATGATTTTGGACAGTTCAGATTAACAAAATGACCAGTATTTCTCATTGTATATAGTTTAAGTACAAAAACTTATTTTATTGCGTTAACTAGCTATGTAAACACAAACCAAGTTGCGTTTAAACATGGACGTAGTACCACCGACTCTCTTTTTCACATCGACGAAATCGTTACTTCAGCCCGGTCACATAAAAACCATGTTTCCACCATGTCATTCGACTTCGAAAAAGCATTCGATAGAATTGGTGTCCATATTTTTCTGAATAAACTCAAACAATGGAAAGTGGGTCCCAAGATGTATTCGTACATAAGAACTTTTCTAACAAACAGACAATTTAGAGTGAAATCGAATAACTATTTTTCAAGTATATATAAATTGCCTAATGGTATCCCCCAAGGTTCTTCCCTCTCCGTAACATTATTTATAATCGCTTATAACGATATAATCGAAATTATATCAAAATGTAATAAAATAAATCATACACTGTATGTAGACGATTTAATCCTATTATCAAAGGGAAACGATATAAATCGTTCCAGTTTTATTTCAAAATATCCTGGCAGACTTAAATGAATGGTGCACTCAGGATCCATCATTTCACCTGAAAAGAGTAAACATTTACACATCTGCAAAAAAAGAAATTCTAACAGTTTTTATACTAATATAGGTACTCAATATACAAATCCCAAATGTAATTAGTTTAAATATTTTAGGCATAATATTTCATGCTCACTTTAACTTTAAAGATCATTGTATTCAACTTAAAAAAAAGCTTTCCACCAGGCTAAACATTATCAAATTCTTATCTTCTAAAAATAGTTTTGTTCACCCAAACACACTTAATAATATAACAAAAACAATAATATTGTCAAAGATTGACTATGGATTTTTAATATATGGAAAATGTACAAAATCAACCTTACAAATCATCAAACCATCTTACCATGCAGCAATCAGAACTAGTTTGAAAGCCTTTTCTACGACGCCAATAAAAATATGCTAACTGAAGCCGGCCTTCCGTCCATTGAACACCGCAAAGACCTACTTACAGCACGACTTGCCCCAAAAATCTGTCAGTCATACAAATCACCAATCACCGCAGATGCCAAAAAAATGTTGCTTCGGAAAAAAGTACCAAAATGCCCCCCCAGTATGTACAATGCTTTAAATGCCGCGAGGAACATAGGCATCCCACTATCAATTAAAACACTGACACCTGGAAACATCCCTCCAAAATCAACACCAAGTTGGCAAAATTCAAAAAAGACTCCACCACCAGGGAAACATATTTGCAGCTTTTCGATGCAATAATAAGTGAATTCAGAACAAACCAATGTGATATTTTATATACAGACGGCTCTAAATCTGTCATTGGTAACATTGGTAACTACCAAATTACTTCTCAATTTACACTACAGCAAATAAATCTGACAAAAAAACTGTTATTTGCTCTGATAGTCTTTCAAACCTAAATGCGCTTGGTAATACAAACAACCACTCACCCACAATTATCAAAATACGTAACAACTTACAGAAAAACCAGAACAAAATTATGATCCTCTGGGTACCAGGTCACACAGATATTAAAGGGAGTGAGCTCGCTCAAACTGCAGCAAAGAATGCTTCGGAAGAACTGAACATCACACCACACCCACCTTCGCGAAGAGATTTCCTGAAGATAATTAACACCCAATGGGAACTTAAAAGAAAGGAGGAGTGGAAACATACATCCCACCACTACTCAGTCATAAACTCAAAAGTTGATGCAACGATGTACCCAACTGACACAACACCTCAAATGAACAAATGTTTTATGCGACTTCGACTCGGGCACACTCAATTAACACACAGCTACCTTCTCAATAGAGACAAACCTCCAGTTTGCCACCTCTGCCAATCCAGTCATATCCTAACAATTAAACACCATGTATCGGACTGTTCTAAAGGTTAAATTCTTTCCTCTATACTATATAACCAAAACCGAATAGACCTTTTTTCAACACAATCTTCTCAAAATATAAAAAATGTATACAAAAGACTAAAAATTGAATCTATAATATAACCAAATTGTCATGCTTAGCAGTTTTTTTTTCGTTGAGATCAGTGATTGACTGAGAATTGGTGATTACGAACTTATGAAGTCGTAGTACCTTCAACCTCAGATCGACCCCAGAGCTTATCATACTCGTATAATTTTAGTTCTCACATGTATAAATATTCCAGCAGAAAGCTTATGTTGCTAGTGCTGTTAATGTATAAAATTAGAATGTAAATTCATTTGTATTGTAATAAATAATTATAACAATAATAATAAATAATAATATTTGACGGTAATATGGATTTTTACAACCAATCCAGTTTTACATTTTATCACGTATTTCCACAACATTTGATTTTTCCTGCATAATTTTCCGCTCACGAAAACGAAAAGCAATTTTCAATAGGATTGACTTTCGGAACGAAATACAAGATAGGGCTCCTGTCATAAACTGGCCTTCGCAATTGGTGATTATATGCAAAAGCACTGCACAAAAGATGCTGATGCTGATATAAGCTTTTTTGATGTTTCAAAACACATCGGCAATCGTAAACATACGTCTAATGAACATAAACATTTTAACCATTGCAATACTATCACCAAATGATCATAATGTAAATTCTCCTTAACAAAATTTTTTTTTTTTTAATAAATATCAGGTTTCTGTAACAAGTATCGGGTTTTTCAACAGCGACGCTACAAAAGTTGAGCGACAGGGACAGCAAACGACGCCATATTTCTTGCCGCTCTTTTGACATTTCTCTTCAGTAAGGTTTGCCATTTCATGATGGAAAGATAAACGATCCAACAACGAGTCGAAATTATTAAAATTTACAACCGAAATTCGGAGTCAGTGGCCTCAACGTTAAGAGCGCTGCGTCAAATTTATGATCGTCATAATCGTCCTAGCAGATCAAAAATTGAGCGTCTAGTGAAAAAATTTTAATCCACAGGCACAGTACAAAATGTTCCCGTGCCAGTGAGACAAAAAAGTGCCCGTAGTGTCGGGAATATTGCTGTCTCTCACACGTCGTTCTCAAGCGTTGGGCATCTCAGTGACGCGTTGTGGCGAATTTTGCGAAAAGATCTTGGCCTACATCCTTACAAGATTGAATGGACGCAAGAACTGAAGCCGCTTGACCACCAGAAGCGTCGTATGTTCGTGAATTGGGCTGAGCAACAACTTGAAAATGATTCGGATTTTCATCGAAAAATCATCTTCAGCGATGAGGCTCATTTCTGGCTGAATGGCTTCGTCAATAAACAAAATATGCGGTATTGGTCAGGCAGCAATCCACCCGTACTCCATGAGTCATCATTGCATCCCGAAAAAATTACGGTTTGGTGTGGTTTATGGGCCGGCGGCGTCATTGGGCCGTACTTCTTCCGTGATGATCAAGACCGGCATGTTACTGTGAATGGTAATTGGAAACCAAGTTTGGAGAACGTGTCATCTCACGAAATCGTCCAGTCGCTTGGCCGCCTCGGTCGTGCGATTTGACGCCATTAGACTATTTCCTGTGGGGCTACGTCAAGTCTATGGTCTATGCGAACAAGCCAGCGACGATTGATGAACTCCGTACGAATATCGAACTTGAAATTGCAGCAGTATCAGCCGATTTATTCTTGAAAACTGTCGAAAATTGGGTTCAGCGTCTGGACTTCTGCAAGCGTGCCCGTGGTGGCCATGCAAAAGAAATCGAGTTCCATACATAATGGCATCGAACGTACTGTTTGTAGCGCTCTTATTGAAAAATCCTTTATTTAGACATATGCTAAGGGCAATAGCCCTTGAATACATGAAAAATAGCTTGATTTCAACGACAATACTTACGAGTGTTATATTCTTCTTATTCTCATGTGTTCTAAATAAGTTAAGGTTATCGTTATTTGCTCGTTGACACTTTAACGAGTCTTCAAACATGGCAGGCATTTTAGTGACTTGAACTTGTTGCAGAGTATTTCTTGTTCTTCCTCCGAAGTAAGGTTTCCTGGTTAATTCAGATGTTCTGAATGAGGCATATGATATTAGCAGAAATCATACAGTTTCTCATACCTAGTTAAAATAGTTACGTGCTAAGTACCACAGTTTTACTTATATTGTGACCTATACAAATTTATTGTTTATTTTTTGTTCATTATTATAATGTTACAAAGTTAAGGAAATGCTTTTTAAACTGTTCATAATTTAAGATATTTTACAACAAGGGGCTTAATTTTACTTAATTTCAGCATATCAGTCGTTTTTGAGGCTCTTGGCGAACTCGATCTGCTGCATTTCTCTCCATTCTTTTTTTGGCTTTAATCGTTTCAGTTGACCATCCCATGCAAGGTCAACAAGTCCTCCTTGTTTTGCAATTACACTTTTTACTCGGTTTGCAAAGTCTATAGCGGATTCGCCTTCTTGGCGATACATTGGTGGCAGATACCATACATCGCAAACGATTGCCCATGATGTCATCATCATATAGAGATACTGCATCATCGAGTATTTTGAACTGTTCCAGAAAGCATCTCCAAAACGAGGGTCATATCTACGAAAATAGAAAAGAATGGTTCATTTTTGTACGTTTTCGTTATTAGCTTTTTTTTAATGAATATTGATGTATGTAAATATCTAAATCAGTGAACCAGACTACTACAAATACGTCTTTTGTGTAATTATGTACCAAAACTGAATAAAAATAAAAATTCGCCTAAAATTAAAATTGGGCAGCTTTAAGTTTCCAAACCATTGATGGCAAACCGTGAATAATATTAAATTGAAAATAAAAATTTAAATATATCTTTTCTTCCTAGCAGTACAATTGTTATAATGAAAAAAAAAAGAGATCGGACTGGAATAATTCGAAACTTGTAAGATCTCCCAAGGCAATAGATCGATGGTGTATTTCGATACATGGGTATTTCGATAATCTGCCAAATGTCGCACTGATAGACCACTACCACGGAAGATACAGTCTTTTCCTTTTCAATGTTGAAGAGTCAATGCATCTTCTGTACATAGTCCTATTTCAGATGCTCAATTAAATCTGCCAAACGATGTTGAGAAGCGGTTCAGTGACGCGCTGATTATTGTGGTAAACTACCACCCGGAGGTCAGGGTACGATTCCAAGTCGTAGTAACAGCTAAATGATTTTGCATTGCCTCTCCTCTAGCGATAACTTTAACTTGTAGTATCAAGTAGTAGTATCAATTGGCAAGACAAGCTTATCTTTACTCAGTAGGTCCCGCAGTCGTGCAAGAAGTACACACGCAAGCTAAGCCTTGTTGAGTCGACAATTTGTAATTTTATTTGATGCTGAGATTCCATTTATCCAAATTCAGCTTGCTGATAAGTTGGTGTGTGCTCCTTCCTTTATCATTCGCGCCGGTTTTTTTCAGCGTTTTTTTTTTCAAAAACAAAATAATTAAGGTATCCTGGATATAGTAGACATGTTCATTTGAAGTACATATCGACATCGTTCACCCCAACCAAGTTTGAATAAATCGATTCCTTGGAGCAAATTTTCGACCACTATTACACATATATCGGCCTGAAAGTTGGAAATTTCACGTCCGATATTGTTACTGAGTTTGTTGAGGACAGACGGCCTACGTCAAAAAAAAACAACTCAAGTATTACTGATTAAAACTCCTCCAATTCTCTTCTAGCTTATATTTTGTGATTGCAAACTCTTTTTACGGATCAAGTGGGTGGCCGCGGTGTAGTGGTAGTGATAATGTGTTCGAGTGTTGAGTGGAATGTTGCGCGTTCTTTCCCAGTAAAAAAGATCGTTAGTTATTCGCCTATAAGTATACACCAGCTGGAGAGTTTTGCGAATATAAAGAACACTAAAAAACAGTTAAGTAAGTTCGGACACCACCCATCAATCTTTATAATTGATAGCTAGGTTGTCATAATAATTGACAGCTAGGAGGTGACATCTTCTGTTATTGTAGTTCTGTGGACATGAAAACTGGGAAATGCACTCCTCCTCTTTCGCGTGTAATGTCCTGTAAGGGTATCGATGATATGTGATCTTTCAGCTTACCAACTGATGCCGCAATCAGCAACATTTTTCGTTTGACCGATATTGAGTTGCTTTAATGTGAGACCTCATATTTGATAAAATGTAAAATAATTGTTAGCGATAATATCGCATGTTTCCTATTGCCAGTTGCTTGTTGCCTCTGAGAGAACCATTATAAGGATATCTCTGTGTGCCAGTCCTTAGAGGTGAGCACTTTTATGCTCTTCTATCTGGTTATGAGAGAACCGAGATTCGTATATATTTTCGATATAATCATAGATTGCCGCTTTCAATATAGGTATACTTTTTGGATCTTGAACATCAGGCTATTTTCAGCCAGGAAAACGGTATACTTGCGTTAAGCATCTGAGAGAACACGCCCCCACCAGTTCTAAACAAATCCGTCTAGACATGAATCGAGTTGGCTTTTGCAACCGAGTCCGAGTATGGAAGCGAAGCACGAAACTGAGTAGGTTAGTTGTACCGTGTCACCGTTTCTGATATTTTGAAGTGATATAGGATCTTTATTTGTCCACACTGAGAGAGATTTAATTGTGATAAGCCTCCCAGTCTCGCATCTGCACAAATTGTGGTCTGTTTGTCAAATATGTCTAAGGGCACTAGATGTAAGACAGCATTGGGGTTGAGGAGGGTATGAATCTTAGAGGAGCCCATTTCTGCCCGATTGTCTTTTCAAATGCGTAAAGGGCTTCTTTCGAGTTTGGTTGTTGAAAAGATTGTACTAGAATGCGAACGAATCACCGTATCCTGAACAATTAAATTCCGTCTAGGGGCCATAATTTGTATTTCGTTCCAAAAGTAAAATTTTCCGAAAACGAATATTTGGTACTCTGCGAAATAAAATTCTTCTACTTTCAAAAATAAATCCGAAAGCAGATATTTGGTACCTGTCAACACGTTTCAGGTATTCGAATACACAAATTTTATTTATACAACAAATGCATTGACGAAACTATTTACAAGTACTTCCGATATTGTTTAGCATCTCGCCGTTTTATTTCGCTCATTTTGAAATTCAATTTTTTGACACGATATTTTTATTCGCCCTACAGATTTCTACAATAGAACTTGATGCTGTTTGTTGTGCCATGCCAATGTAGTAAGCATTTCCGTTTTGGTGCTGATAGTCTCCTTATTCCAAAAAATGTAGAGTAACAGCTACTTTTAAAATAGCAAGAACTGCAAGAGCAGTAACTTCATCTCGTATGCAATTAAAAACATACAAAAAAGCATACTTCGAAAGACGAAAGTTTAAAAAAAAAATAAAAATAAAAAAAATAAAAACGAGTGGTAGGTGCACGACTGGGTCGTACGCAACTTTCTCTTTCACAACGAGCATGAGAGAATTTAATAATTTGGCCAAAATACACAATAAAATTCATTTCGATTATTAATGCTAAAAATGGATACACAATTTGAAGAAAATCGGTCAAGCGGTTTAGGTTGGGGAGACCAGGAGACCAGACGAAAGAAGGGTTCCGCTGTCATCGTTAAAATCACAATTTTTCCATTTTCGACTTGCACCTACCTGTATTTGTATTTTTTTCTATTTTGTTTATTTGACAGATCTCAACAGAAATAAATCGAGACTCGACTGAAAACTATTCGTAAGTGGAAAAAGTATCCACAAGGTGGGCCAAAAGAAGTCATCCGGTGTTGTTTGGCTCTCTTTTTTTCCAACTTCAACTTCAATTCTATTCTTTGATTATGTTTATTTGAACCTTTAGAATTTTATTACTTAAGTCGAGAAGATGATATCTGCCAAATGGGCGCCGCCGTAACAAATATTGCCATACGGGCTCGTTTTATGACATTTTTCATCACTTCGGCGAGAACTTCGGGAGACAGATTCTCGCGCTCGTGTCGATCGTTGTCCTTGAGGGCATCGGGTTGTTCACTTAAATACGGGACTTCAAAAAAAGTCGTGAATGGTCAATAGGGCGGTCTTGCGGGCCAGTGCAAATCGCCAAAACGAGAGATGAGGCGATCGGGAACGCCGCCTTCAGAATATCGGTTGTTGCTCCCGCAGTGTGTGCCGTTGCTCCATCCTGCTGGGACCACATGTTTCCCAGTCCTAAATCCTCCAATTGCGGCATAAAAAAACTCGGTTAACATGGCCCTATAGCGCGCACCGTCCGCTGTTATCGTTTGGCGTGCTAAAAAAAATGACTCATCCAGCGTGAACAGCGCACCATGCAGTAACTTTGAGCGGGTGTAATGGCTCCTCGTGTATTACTCGTGGATTTTCAGTGCCACACAAGCGATAGTTTTGCTTTTTCACGTACCCGCTTAGGTGGAAATCGCTCATTATAATTTTGTTCGAAAATCGACCACTTCGTCCTCGAGATTGAGGATGGGTTAGCGTAGGTTACACGCGTTTAGCGGTCGATAGACAGCAGCTGATGCACGGACTGGACTTTGTACGTAAATGTAATGTATGTAAATTCGCCTTAGGGACGACCGGCTGATGGCTAATTGCGAGGCACGGCGTCTGGTCGACGTTTCCGGCGACAGAATTCTCGATGCGCCAACACTACAGACGAATTGTTACGCAAAAAAAAATAGACACGATTATTCGGCGTTGTTGGGGAGTGTATCGCTCCAAGGCTTATTCACTTGTATTCACTATGTCTAGTCCACAAATGTCAAAACAGATTTGACATTGGCATTAGCATCTTCCAATAGAGTGATCTCTTTTGGCCCACTTTGTAGTTGTATTTTTTTTACATTTCGAAAGTGTTACAGAGTACCAATTCAAAAGCGAAACAAAAAGTAATGTCGAATAGGATTGACTTTCGGAACGAAATACAGGGTAGGATCCCAGCTACTGTTGGACGGTATCAAGATTTTCAAATTTTCAGAGATACGGGTGTGGGGATCTAGCCGTTAATTCATAACACTAAGTAATTGATAACACAACAGAAATGCTACGATCTATCAAAAAATACTTTCATTAAACTTACTTAATTGCCACAGGATATATGGTGCCCCCAACTTCAAAGCTGCCTTTTTTGAATTGCATCACAGATGTGTTATTAATACACGTTCCCTCAGGGAAAATTAATATTGGTGGATTCTTTGGATCAGACACATGTTGACGTAATCTTTCTGCTACGGCATGCCTGTCCTTAGCCTCAGCACGTTCGAACCAAATATGTGGCGAAGCCCGAGCCAATGCTCTTTGTAAAAGTCCCAAAAATCCTCCATGACTTTGACCAATCTTTAATGTAAATATTTATTAGCTTTCTTTTCCAATAGCATGCGAAAACAGATATATGGAAACAATGATATTAAAAAATATGTTAGTGAGTTAATCAATTAAAGCCACAACCAGTACACAAATGAATTTATAACACAAAGAAATGAAAATAAAAAAACGCATACGAATTGAGTACTTATTAAATTTGCTGCAGCTACGGAAGCCAACATTAATTCTGCGAATCTATAAATTCACCAATCGTTGAACCTACGAATAACCCATACATTTACAAATTAATAAAAAATTTAATTTTTATAAATCGGATACCTAACAAACATCAATTATAGAGAAATTTAATTGGCTTAGATACTCGGTCTTATTTTAAATGATTTTTTTATTTACTGCCATTGTCTTACCCAAAAATTTGTAAGAGAAAAATAACCCTGTATACACTTTGGCATATATTTGGCAAGGCGGCATCAAAGGGAATTCCCAAGATGGAGTCAATGCTGGCGTTTAAGGTCGCAGTTGGGAAATACAAAGTGAACAACCTACATGAGCTGCTGCAAGATATTCGGGCAACAGTAATGTCAGAAACGGCGATATATGAGCCGGGCAGCGACAGGGGCTATAAGTAGCCCCTTAAGGTTGGTTAACCGTTACGGTAACTTTTTTACCACTGTTGTGAGAGAGACAACAGCCTTGGACAATAGATCCCCTAAAATACCAACCAGACCCCGAATGACCACAGACAACGACTTTCGAGTATGCATCTGGAACGAACATATGGTCTACATCCAGGGTGTTACTCAAACACTTGTCCAACGTATTTGCTGAATCGGATGCGGGCAGATATCCGATTCAACAAATACGTTGGACAGCATCTTCCAATAGAGTGATCTCTTTTGGCCCACTTTGTAGTTGTATTTTTTTTACATTTCGAAAGTGTTACAGAGTACCAATTCAAAAGCGAAACAAAAAGTAATGTCGAATAGGATTGACTTTCGGAACGAAATACAGGGTAGGATCCCAGCTACTGTTGGACGGTATCAAGATTTTCAAATTTTCAGAGATACGGGTGTGGGGATCTAGCCGTTAATTCATAACACTAAGTAATTGATAACACAACAGAAATGCTACGATCTATCAAAAAATACTTTCATTAAACTTACTTAATTGCCACAGGATATATGGTGCCCCCAACTTCAAAGCTGCCTTTTTTGAATTGCATCACAGATGTGTTATTAATACACGTTCCCTCAGGGAAAATTAATATTGGTGGATTCTTTGGATCAGACACATGTTGACGTAATCTTTCTGCTACGGCATGCCTGTCCTTAGCCTCAGCACGTTCGAACCAAATATGTGGCGAAGCCCGAGCCAATGCTCTTTGTAAAAGTCCCAAAAATCCTCCATGACTTTGACCAATCTTTAATGTAAATATTTATCGGATGCGGGCAGATATCCGATTCAACAAATACGTTGGACAGGATCAGGAATGCAAAAACCAAAAATATGTTACTTTATTTAGTTTACTTATTTATTTTAGCTGGCCCCCAAGGTAGCACAATTTATTAAGATGCGGACTTACCGACGAGACCGAAGACCATTTCAAGGCATTTTAAAAACTAATGGTCGGAGCCTACGTATCTTCGTCAAAACGACAACAGATAATATTAACATCGGACTAAAAGACTTTGCAGCAACATGTTATACTGCAAGCACTACGGTTCCACAACCACCAAAGCAAAATGTGACTTCAGGATGGTCAGCTTAGTGAGCTGGAGGTGCAAAAGTCTAAAAACGAAGAACATCCAGTGGATAGCGCAAAACACGCGCCGATCGGGACGAGTATCGAGTCAGAAAAAGGGAAAAGAAGAATATCCTGCATAGGAAAAAAGAGAACACGCAGCCCCCAAGGAAATTGATAAGTCCGACAAGAAGGACATCCGTCTGGATAATTGATGATTGAGAGCACGCCCGATGACTGGAACATCAGGTCCAAATGTCCCTTCCACAAAAAGGGGAACCGATGTCTTGCACTAACTACCGAGGCATATCACTGCTATATGTGGCGTATAAGATCCCTTCAAGCGTACTATGTGAACGTCTTATTTCGTTCTACAACACACTTATAGACACATACTAGTGTGGCTTTCAGCCCGGCAGATCGACCCTAGACCTAATTATCACACTAAGCAACTTCTAGACATACACCATTTCATTATCATAAATCGCCATGATTAGTCGTTTCCATCATTACTGTGTAGAAGCCTTTACTGCAGATGATAAAGAGGCGTCACACGTTGGACTCACTAAATGCAAGACGAGCGCGAGTCGCGGGGACAGAATATGCGGTATCCACTAAGTACTGTAGGTACACAACCTTGAACAAAAAATCACTGTTCATAGCATCAAGTTTGAGGTATCTACCTTTGAGTCAACATCAACCCCACGAATGACAAACTAGTAGATATGAAAGAAAGAAAGAAAAACTAGGAAACCGATGCTATTTCGGAATGGAATCAAAACTCATCACTCGAAAGTCCAATTTTAATTCTATCGACCGTAATCCTACCAGTCCTACTTCACGGCGCTGAGTGCTGCGTAAGCAGGAAGGCGGAGCAAATATTGTTCACTTTCAAAAGAAAATTTCTTCGTCGAATTTTCGTTGCTATATGAAATGAAGGTGAATAGAGGAGAAAATACAATCGCAAACATATCTGCGGTCGGCGGAGATGACCTGTTAGTAACATCCACCAACTCATAAGCCAAATCTGGTCGGAAGAAAGTATGCCTGAAGAATGTAACCTGAGAATCGTTTGCAAGGTTTACAAAAAATGAGACCCTCTGAACTGCATCAACTACAGAGGCACAAGTCTCCCTAACATTGCCTACAGGATCATATCAGCCGTAACATGTGAACTCCTGAAACCGTTTACCAACAGCTTGATCGGCCTTTATCAGTGTGGTTCTAGGCCGGGAAAGTCCACAACCGATCAAGTTTTCACACTTCGGCAGGTCCTGGAAAGATCAGAAAAAGGCCAAATCAATACCCATCACCTATTCATCAATTTCAAAACCGCATACGACAGCATTTAAAGACGAACTATACAGAGCCATGTCTAGTTCTGGTAAACCGCCCAAACTCGTCCGTTTGTGTTGCATGACGATGAAGAATTCTCGCTGCTCCATCAGGGTCGCAAACGAACTCACCGACACATTCGATACCAAAAAAGGATTTAGGCAAGGCACTGTCATGTGACTTCATCAAATCAAATTGATTCTTGAGAGGTTTGTGCAAAACTCCCGAGCCAACACCAGAGGCACAATTTTCCAAAAATCGGTGCAACTACTAGCATATGCCAACGATATTGACAGCATTGGTAGGACTCAACTTGATGTCATAGATACGTTTGCTAGTGTAGAGAAGGAAGCGGCAAATGGGTTTAGAAGTAAATGAGAGCAATACAAAGTATATGGTGTCAACACGAAAGGACACACAACACATCGACGAATTGGACAGAACGTCTATCTCGGCTCCGCTATTAACTCTGACAACAACATGTCGTCTGAAATAAAAAGAAGAATTACTCTTGCCAACCGCTGTTTCTTCGGGCTATGAAGGCAATTCAGTTGTAAAGCCCTCTACTTGCTAAACGATAAGCGCAACTATTAAGGAGATCCTTTATAAGACCCTGATCATCCCAGTCCTGCTCTTCGGCGCTGAAGCATTTACCGTCTCAAAAGCGTATGAAGAAATCCTTGGTCGATTATAGACGAAAATTCTTCGAAAAATCTTCAGTCCCGTTTGCGTTGACGGGCTATGGAGACCAAGATTCAACTAAGAATACGAGCTGTACAGCGACATTTTTAGGTAAACTCTAAGTAATAGTTATTTCAGATTGATTGCAATGCAAATATTCATCGATTAAATTTAACCTAGAGTTAACAAACCTGTCCTTAGTATTCCCTAAAAAATCGAAGGTTAGTAAAATAAAATATATAATTAGTTTGTATAGCAACTACGATAGTTAAACAGAAAATATATACAAATTAATAAGTTCAGTAATTTTTTTGTTTAATTAAATAAAAAAAAGTTCAAACATTGTTTAAAAAATAAACAAAATTAATAAATAAGACTATACAACATTACTTCTACAAGCGCATGTTATGTTTATACAAATAAATGAGATTAGGAAAGCATTCATGAAATACATACCAATGAATATGTGGTATCGCACATAAGGACAAGTACATCGATGGGGCTTGTATGATTCGCTACGCAAATACCGCTCGTTGGTCGATTTTCAATATTATGGTAATAGACAACGGCTGATATTGCACTCGATAATAATGAAAAGCAATGTCCCAGCACATCATTGACAATAGATCGCTTTTTGTCGCCTTCTGGTAAGCATCCAACCACTGATGTACACACTGTGAGCCAAACTACCTAACATATTTATTGTTCAGTATGGAAGCGGACATTATAATGATATAATAGTTGTTCTTAGTGATTTTTGTTTTATTATTATTGTATTTTTGTTTTTATAGTTTTTTGCTTGTTTAAGAAGTAATGGTTATCGTCATAATCAACAAAACAAAATGTAACTGCAACATCATTAAGCAGAAGCGTTATTGAAACCAAGTTAACTCCGATTTTAATCGAATTTTCGAGTTTATTTCTCACCAAAGAAAACGTACAATCCGTGGATAAAACTGCAATGTCTACTGGAGATGTGTGATTAGCCACACAAAAGCCCGTTGCTTTCGGTTTGTATTCTTCGTTGTGCACGATAATCACGCTTGATATAGATCGCGTAATAAATCGGAACATTAGTTGATAAGAAAGATTGGCACAGGGTTGCCGAAGAAAATGAAACGGTATTAACGCGACAAATACACTTGTTACAATAGATATTATAACCTTGTATAGATAATAGAAATAAAAAACATATTCTTTCAACAAATATTGCATAAAAAATCAACTCACCCCAATAAAGCATACAACTACTCTTGTCGGCATTAAGATAAAGTAACGCACAACAAATCCAATCATCCACATGATAGTCAACTTCCACGAAATGAACTCGTAGTTACGATTCGTTCGTGTTAGCAGGTTCCAGTTTTTCAATTCTTCAGCCTCAAAACGCGATGTAACTTCATCTTCAATTATAGCCTCGACACCAGCTTTTATATAACCTAAGCATTTTTCTAAGTGGAATGACTCTTGTACCTAAAACAGAAGGAATAAATAAATTTTTAGGCAAAACTATATTGAGTGTTAGTTTTGGTTACATTATTGTTTTGATTTTGGTTGGATGGAGCAACGCTTTCAACAGGTTGCAAGACATTGTCTCGGCTGATTAAAAGGTTTCCATTGCTAGTTACATCACTAGCACCTGCATCTTCTGTCACAGTTGTCTTATCGCTTGTGTCTTTTCTACTGGCCTTGTTGTTTTCATTTTTCGATATTTCGATATTCGCCCGGCCAAACTGAAATCGATCAATACATTAATTTGATTATTTGATAATAAGAAAATGTGCAAATTATTTCGAGAATTTACAATAAGCAAATTGTATATTGCTGCTTTTGTTTGATCGTATAAAAGTATGAAAGTATGCCTGAAGAATGTATTATTTGCTTAATTCACAGAAAAGAGGACTCTCTGATATGCACCAACTACAGAGAATCACTTACAAGAACATATATGCCGTAATATTTCAACCGTTTACCAACTATCCTTATGACGATGTTTTAGACCAGAAAAGTCTACTGATCAAATCTTCACAGCAATGCCAAGTTTTGGTGTCCCGCACAAGATCACCCGTATACGCAGGATGACGACAATGGAGAATTCTCGATGCTCTATTAAAGTCAAGGTATTGTCATCGACCAAATTCGTGGATGCAAGTACTAACAAACGACGACGATCATTGCTATGGAAGCGGTAAAAATCAATTGAACAGTGAATGTGTGCAAGACCAACTATATGCTGTCATCAAGAAGAGCACACAACATCGACGAATCAAAATAAACGAAGGGTTGCTATAGCCATCCGCTGTTTCTTCGGGCTAAGAGAGTAATTAATAAAAATCCCCCCTCGAACAACTTAGAATGATCAGGGTCTTATATATTAGACCCTGATAATTCCAGTCATACTTTACTGCGCTGAAGCATAGACCGTATCAAGAGCGGATGAAGAATTAGGAAAGTATAGGTGCGGTAGATGAGAGTATAAACGACGAATGATTTGACGTCGTTCTCAACAGCTTTACTTTTATTCGCTAAAAAGCATACGAAATTCAAGTAAAGGTGTTGTAGCTGAGAGTATAAATGACGAATAATTTGGCGTCGTTCTCAACAGCTTGACTTTTCTTCGCTAAAAATCATACAAAATTCAACTTGTACAAAAATTTAAGACAACCGACCTCCCGATCATCATTCTTTCAGTCTATAGGATCTTGAAAAATGTAAGTGCATTAAAATTTTATTTAGCGTTGGTGACACATTTGGTTTGGTTTATAGGCTACATGTACCATCTGTCATATTGCATCAGAGGTGAACCCGGCCAGATTGTAACTTTAAATAAGCCCCCTATAACGCTACAACAACTTTTTAAAATAAAAGACTGTCATCTCGACGACATTTAGTTTGAAGTAGTTGGCGCTACATGTCGCGCTGTGAAACTATGAATTAATTGGTAGAACAATTATTGCAAGCTTTGGGCTGAATTGGAGTTGGGCGCCTAGTTGTTATCCTTTCAAGAAAGCAAACCGCAGATGGATTATTATCGGCACAGTGTGTCTAATATGCAGCAACTCTGGCTGCACATCAGTACAATCATACCAATAAATTTTCCCTGGAAACTTTTCCCATTCAGTAATCTGATTTACATTGCGGACAACGAAAAATTTCCGGAAACAAATTATTCGTGATAGTCCTGATACATACAAAACTAGGCCTCTTTAGCTATGACTTCTGCAGAAGCTGCTTAGACTCGAAGGAGAAGAAGGGTATTCCTCACCTTCTTTATATCTAGGAGACTACTTCTTTGACGATTTATGTGAATTGGCTAATATCAATGCGATAAACCTCCTCCGCTTTATAGTTTTATCAATGGTTGACTAAATCAAACAAATATTTAGGAAAGTCGACTATAGTGGACAAGCATGCATCAGAAATGTAGGGACCCTGAAGTGGAAGAAGATACCAAACTCGTGATGTTTCAATACCCTGCGTTTACCAACAACCAAAGAAGATGTCTAAGCAACCAATTCTACAACTATCTACTTGATCTGATAATCACTCATATGTTCCAGAGCATCCGCTTCTGCAAATGATCGGTTTGACGATCTCTTTCTGACACCCCTAACACCACACCAAAATCCCACCTAAGTATCATTAGGAACGGCTATCGCTAGGGAGCCAGCCAGGCCTATGCTACTTTCACGCCTCATCAGAGCGCCAACAAGCCTAATCTAACGTCGTTTTATTTATCAAATATCTGCAATCATTGCATGACTAAATATAACCCAAACAAATTTGCGGGGCGGTCCTGTTGAGTGAGAATAGTTGTTGCACAACCTTTCGAAAATATGATTTTTTTTTGTTTGGTCATTATAAATACAAAGTTGTACTTGTATCTATTGATAGTTCATCCTTATCAATTTCGTAATAATATTATGTAGATATTAATCCATATCTTTCAAACTCGAAATAATTATTTATCTATCAGCAATGTAGGACTTTGTACACAGTTCTGACCAATAAAATAATATAAAATTTATCAAGCTACGAACATTCAATATTTATTGTTGAGTAAAGTTGATAAATACCTTTGCTATTCGGCATTTTTGAAGCATTGAATAAATATCGATGACAAGACAAGCATAAAATTATATTTTTAGAATATTTCTTAATGTGACTTAAATGGACGGTCAAGTTAATGATGTGCCTTCCCATGATTGGCTTACTAGAAGAGTCCATACTGAGAATTCAGGATTCTTTTTTCAATAAAAATATAGTCGTGTTTATATCAAAGAATAACATGACCAATAATCATGCAGCTGTCGGATATAAAACGAATCGGATAAACTTTACGACAAGCCCCAACAAAGGAATAGTAGGGAACCCGAACCGGTAATGTCAACAATTTGATCAACGCCTCGTTCTATGCTTACACCTCCTCTATTTAATTCATTCAGTACATTAAAGTGAGTTTATTGGACATGAAACTTTTTCTCTTTCTCTCTTTGGTTTTTTGTAGTCTAAACGTTTGGTGTTCTTTGTTAAACTCTATGCAACAACTGACTTGATGTGACTTGCTAAACGATAAGTGCGATTGTTGAAAACAAGACGAAAAACAGAAACACTATAAACATAGCCTGGTCAGTCTGGAACAGAATACCTGACCTGCTGTCCCAGGCGAACCTAGATGAGCTGCTTCGACATATTCGGACAACAGATTATCTAGGAATCTTAAGGGTAAGTCAGGCCCCTTGAACAGTGATTGTGGCGGATGAAACGAAATTCTAACAATTCACATCGAGGCAAAATTCGCCAAACATAAGCCTTATATGCTTGCATGCCCCAACGGAGGAAAAATATGATGCCAGACCACGGTTTCCACACCTCAATATCCATAAAAGAACATGTCAGTCTCCAGATTGCGATAGAACAGAGGCACGCATCCAGTATTTTAGATGTCCGAACATTCCGAGGGGCTTACATCTACTCGGACCACTACCTTGTTGCAGACAAGGTAAGAAAAGGCCTTCGCCAAACGCGTATCCCTTAACCCCCCGAATTATACCATACCACTAGAATCGAATAACGAAGAACAATGGAAACAATGCCCCAACCAGCCATTAGATTAGCCGCAACTGATGTGCTAGGTTTCTCGATCACAGCAGCAAGAAAGCTGTGGTTTGATGAGGAATGTCGACATATGATCGCAGCCAATAACGAGGCCTACAAGGCTAAGATGCAGGTGAAGACGAAAGCCATTGAGTTCTATAGGCAGATAAGGGATGAACACCGGCTTTGCAGAAAGAAGAAAAAAAGAGCAAGAAAAGCGCGAGATCGAGGATATAGAGAAGTCAAGGATACAAGGCCCGAACCGAATCCTGTCGAGATGAACAAGGAAATATCGTAGTTGAGACACAGTCGATGATGAGGATATGGCAGAAGCACTTCTGCAGATTATTAAACGGCGATGACGAATAACATTTCGCTTTCCGGAAGAACGAACCATTCAATATTGGCAACGACAACGAAAACTGACAATCACCCGAGCAACCGGAAATGACGGCCGTCCCGTCGAGCTTTATCAAGCCGGCGTAGATGACTTGGTGAGTAATTTCCACCAACTCATTAGCCAAATCTGGTCGAATGAAAGAATGCCTGAGGAATAGAACCTGAGAATCGTTTGCCCGAACCACAAAATAGGAGTCGCTTTGAACTGCAATAAACTACAGAGGTAAAAGTCTCCTTAACATCGCCTACAGGATCCTATCTGGTGTAATATGTGAACGCCTGAAGCCGTTTACCAACAACCTGATCAGCACTTTTCACTGTGGTTTTAGGCCAGGAAAGTCCACAACTAATCAAATCTTCACACTTCGGCGAATCCTTGAAAAAATCCTTGAATTCCGAAGCGATACACACCATCTATTCATCGGTTTCAAAGCCGCATACGAAGTCATTTATGGAGACGAACTATACAGAGAGATTTGAGGATTGTGCAAAGCCCCCGAGCCAACACCAGAGGCACAATCTTTCCAAAATCGGTGCAAATACTAGCATACGAGCATACATACATTGACATCATTGGCAGGACTCAACGTGATGTCCTAGCCACGTTTGCTAGTATAGAGAAGGAAGCAGCATAAATGGGTGTAGCAGTAAATGAGGGTAAGACCAAGTATATGCTGTCAACACGAAATGACACACAACACATCGACGAATTGGACAGAACGTCATCATTGGAAGATATAACATTGAGGTGTTACGGGATTTTATCTATCTCGGCTCCGATGTTAACTCTGACACCAACATGTCGTCAGAAATTAAAAGAAGAATTACTCTTGCCAAACGCTGTTTCTTCGGGCTAGGAAGGCAATTCAGTAGTAAGACCCTCATTCGAAATACTAAGAAGATCTTATATAAGACCCTGATCATCCATCTCCTCTAAGGCGCTAAAGCATGGACCGTGTCAAAAATGGAAAAGTCTTCCAAAAATCTTTGCTCCCGTTTTCGTTGACGGGCTATGGACACAAAGAGTCAAACAAGAACTATACGAGCTGTACAGCGACATGCCATTAGTAAAAAAAAACTCCGCATTGGACGTTTAATATGGCTAGGAAATGTAGAGCGAATGTACACCAATACTTCGATTCCCAGCCAGACGTCGGACGCAGGAGAGGAAGACCTCCTTAAGTGGCGCGCACAAGTAGAAACCGCCCTCAACCAACTTGGAATGCGCAACTGGAGGCAGTAAGCTATGAAACGGGGTAATTGGAGAGGCCCAACAAAAATACCGACAAAAATACTATCTATAGATATATTACCACGAATTTTATTCTGTTTGCCATAAAAAAATTTGTTTATAATCAGTTAAAAATAAATAAACATCGGTATCAATTATAGATTAAATTAAATTCAACATACTTGATAGACGTTTTCGACATCGAAAGATTAGGAACAACGGTCTAAAAGAGGCATCTATTAACAAAATGTTTGGCAATGGTTATGTGTGCGCAAAATAAGTTTTGTAATGAAAACGTCCACGTTTGATAAATGTTAATCTCCTGATAAAAGTTTTGATCATTATTTTAAAAATTCTATTAGAGAATATTTTGATTGTTGTTGGGAGTTTATTTATATACCAACCATGGGAAAATCCCTTACTACTTCAATTTTCATTTTAGCTTATGATTTATGATACTGTTTACATAGATATCGAAGTTATTCTTGGTTTGTCTTCTTAATTTAAACATCAAAGGATAGAACTGGAAGTCACTATTAATGACGAAACTGCAAATATGTTTGTCCTCAAATTCCGAGAGTAGCACACAAAGTTGTCGGGCTTTGATGTTTTGCACTATGGTAAATCTTTTAAACATTATTATTGTAGTGATGCCTCTTAATAACTTAATCGTATGCTTTTCTTGTTTTGTTTTTATTTTTCTGAAAATAATATGTTTTGCCCCTTTTTCTTGTATAGAAAGCTAAATTTCAGCTTATTATAGCTCTCGTCTTTCGCTGCTCTCCGTTTTCCGATGCTTGATAATTTAAAAACATTGAAAAGATTGGTCCATTGGAACAAAATGTTTCATTTGGAATTCGTATAAATAAACATGAGGAAAAAATTATCTATTGAGACAACCTGCGTTTATAGAAAGTTTGGTCGAATAAGATCGTACATTTACAAACTGACCAAAAATATAACGATAATAGAGTTTAACCATACTAAACAACCTTTTATAAGCCCTAAATTCCAAATACAGGGTGTCCGCCGGTAAGGTATACTTCTTTGTTTGTTTATAATTTTTGATTAAATGAAAGATAATGGATCTTATATTGATGAATGTTTTATTTATTGTCGGCAATTATGTATGGAATACAATATAAGGTAAATGTCCGCCTCTGTTAGTCTCACAAATGCGAGCCCTTTTGAGCACATCTTTTCATTACATTCTCACACATTTCACGCGGTATGTCATTAATTTCATCACGAATATTTTGTTTAAAGTCCGGAGCAGTCAAATCAGACGACCGTGGAGGCCAATCAACATCACCATTTCTTAAAATAACTTCTTGTGGAAAGAGGTCTCGCAGTAATTCCATTGTAATCCTAGCTGTATGCGATGTAGCACCGTCTTGTTGATACCACATATTTATCAAGCCCAACGCATGTAGTTGTGGCGTTAAAAGGTTTTCAATCATATCACGATATCGCTCCCCATTCACAGTTTTCATTTTCAAAGAAGTAAGGTCCATTGATTCCTCCTGACCAAATTTCAAACCAGACTGTAACTTTTAATGGATGCAAAGGTTACTGATGAATAATTTGAGGATCTTCCATTGCCCAGAACCGACTATTCTGTTTATTCACATATCCATTTAAATTCAAATGTGACTCGTCACTCATTATGATTTTCTTCATGGAAATCGGGGTTGTTATGGGCTAGCTGTAACATCCTATTGGCATATGTGAGGCGGTGTAAATGGTCTTGCGGAAGAAGCTCTTGTGTCAACTGAATTTAAAATGGAAACAAATGCTAATCCTTGTGCAAAATTGTGGCCAAAGTTGTTCATTGAAGAACACCTCCTTGAGCAGCAATAATGTTTTCAGCCGATCTTGCATTACGTTGTGGTCCATGCTTGGGCCTATTACCTACAGACATCATCATATTACGATGAAGAACGGTGGAAATCATCATATTTTATTTTCAAAATCAGTACTACGTTCGATATCAATCCGCACAGTCAGTGAATTTTATCATCACTTCAAAAAAAAAAAACTAAAGTATCTTCGCAGGTTATTATGAGCTAGGAATTCTGATTATTATTTATGGAATGCAACAAAAGTTCTCAAAAAACGCATACCTCAACACACCACTCAAAGAAGGTAGAAGCTGACGGAAGAAACTGCATTGCAACAAAACAAATTTTTCTCTTTGCCATGGCATTGCACCAGGGGCATTTCGGCAAACCACAAACAACACAACCTTCTAACCTTCAACCTTCTAATAAGCAAAAATTAATAAATAATTTTTTTTCTTGCTTTGAGATTTTGTAGTCAAAAAATAAGAACATCGCTGAAGCTTTGCCATTGGCTTTGAAAATAGCCATAGAAAGAGAAAATTAAAGCCAGGTTTATGGAAATGTAAACAGTGTTTTTGGTCCTGATACTGTAACTGCCAATAACTTACAGTTCTTGTTTCGTCAATTCGGTTCCAGTAATTTGGATGTCAAAAATCCACAAAGCTCTGAAAAAAAAACACCAGTGCATGCACGTACAGCTCGTACTACAGAAAACATTGCTGCTGTTCGCGATAGTGTGGCTAAAGAACCGTCCACCTCAACTCGTCGTCGTACCCAACAATTGCACCTCTCACGCTCGTCATTGATGAACATTATGCATAAAGACTTGCGTTTACACACCTACAAGGTGCAATTGGCTCAAGAACTAAAGCCTCTTGACCATTTCAAGCGTCGTCAACGGTAAGAATGGTGGCAAGAAATGACAACAGTGGATGATCAATTTTCGAAGAAAATCATCTTCAGTGAAAAGGCACATTTTCACCTCAGTTCGCCGAATTTGGGCGAATGATAATCCGAGAGTGGTTGTAGAAAAACCAATGCACCCACAAAGAATGACTGTTTGGTTCGGTTTATGGGATGGCGGCATCATCGGTGCGTATTTTTTTTTCAAAATGAGTTACTGTGAATGGTGTTCGCTGTCGTGAGATGATAACGAACTTTTTACGGACCGAATTGGAAGATATGGTTGTGGGCGATATGTGGTTTCAACAGGACGGTGCCACTTTTCACACAGCTAACGAAACAATGGTTCTTTTGCGCGACAAATTTAATGGCCGTATTATCTCTTTTGCCAGCAATAATGCAAAAGCTAAAGCTCATCGTCATCGAAAATTTGGCCTATCGGATGGAGGTGTGCCGTCGAGGTCGCGGCGGCCATTTGGCCGATATTTTGTTCATACCAATATTACCATAATAAAGAGAAATGACAAAAAGTCCGAGATCGGCCTTAAAATTTAAATTTAGAAACAAAAAAAAAAACATAATAGATGTAAGGCTGCGGCTATGACCAACGCTAATAAGCGTTGACGCTAGTTCGCGCTAGTGCGTTAGTGAATCTAATGTATGGATAATCAATAACGTTGTCGCACATCAGGCTTTTTGCAGTCACGCTTGTAATTTTATATATCAAAACTTTTTCGATGTACATGTTTACTTGAAATAGCGTGAACAATCGTCCACGGTTTTTATATACTTGCACGGGCTAGCTCGGACTAGCGCAAACTCACTTACTAGCGTTGGCCGTAACGGCTCTCTAAGAGCCCCGCACACTACAGACTTTCTATCGGCCGACAGTTTGGTCTAGCTGGTAATCAGTATGAAGATATATGGAAGTGCGCCATCATTGCCAGATTTTACCTTCGGGAAAAGCGGGATTTCGAAACCTTTTGAAACCTTTTTTCTTACGTCGAAAGCGGGACAGTCGTAGTAGTTTTTTATTTCTTATCATTTTAGTTGAACCGAAGTTTTCTTGCGATAATTTTTAGCCATGTTTATCTAATGTTTCACGAAGCACTTTTTTCGTCGTCTGTTTCACCATTACTTTCTACAAAACCAAATAATCTGCTTTTATGCCTTTTTAAAAACTGAAATATCCCAAAAATATTGGAAACATTTCCCGGTTTCCCGGGAAATCGAAAAAAAATTCTTAAATTTAAATTTTGTTTACATCCAATAAAACTTCTTATTATGACAATACTTCACAAAATATTTCTTAGCTTTTCCTCCTTCCACATTTAACAAGAAAGAACTTGTGTTGAAAGCGGGACTGTGCTTGTCAGTCTAAAAATCGGGACGTCTAGCAATGCTAATTAGTCCGCACACTACTACAACGATTCGAAATCGGTTGGTAAAATAGTTTCATAGGCTACTCAACTAACTGCCTTCAAACTAAAGTATCCTCCAACTATTCAGTGTGACGTTATAGCAAAAGGCGCACATAACCGATTGTTTAGTTGGCCGACATGCTCATTTTGCTCCAAACTTTGGCGCCAGATTTTTGTTTTTCTCGTTTTTTTTTGTACAATAATAACAGAAATGATTATATTTTTCGAAATAACATTCATTTCATGCGACCGCCATGAAGTTTTTGCTGTGTGTTTAGTTTAGTGCAGGGGAATCTTCTACAGTTCGATGTTAAAATATGGCACATCAATTATTTAGGATTTGAACTGTCAAAAACCGTCTAAACAGAATAAAAACACAAATTCAAAAGCAGTAAGAAATTAGATGAGGTCCTTTTGTGAATCTATCCGAATTTCTGAACAAATCCGTAAGAGGGACACGGCTCCTCACTTGGCAACGTGGAGATTTCTTTTGTGGAGACTAAAATTTGTTGAATTCGTCTTTTAAAACCTTCGGTAAAAGGGAACATCTAGTTTGGATTTCATCATTTTAAACTGGAAAGTATTCAAATTGTTGTCTGATAAAAAAATTCCCATCTGCTGAGAATGTTGTTTTATTTAATTTGCAGGAGAGGTAAATCTTTGAGGGATTAGTAAAACGAACACGACTATTACCTCTTACCTTACAAACATCATCATGTGTCCTTATAGACGCGTATATGTTTGTAAATATTTTTTCATAAGCTGAGGATGGTAAAATTATGAGGATGGTGGTATAACTTCCTACATTTTAATCTTCAACAGCAATCTAAAAATCTGCATGTTCTGTTCGTTGACTCTACCTATAGACAGACCTTCTAAATTTGGATGACTTCGTCACTGAGGCAAATCACATACCGGCGCAGACGCAGATGTGTTTGTGGGTTCCACAGTTTTTAAGTCTCCACCTTGTAGCATAATATGTTAATTAACTTACTTCTGGTAGTACTAGCAAAAATATAAGCAAAACTGATGTTAAATGTCATGTCGTAAATACCACAGTCGTAGACATCTATATATTTCAAGTATCAGGGCACTTTGATTATCACGGTATTGTTATATCTTATTCTTGTGACAAAGTATCTAATAATGTCAAACGAATATTCTTGGCAATCTCCATTATCTATATTTCGACTCTGAAATATGGACCATCAAACGCGGATGAAGAAATCATCGATCGTTTTAAGTGAAAATTTCTTCAAAAAACCTTCGGTCCCGTTAGTGTTGACGGGCTATAGAGAAGAAGATTCAACCGCGAATTATACGAGCTGTACAGCTATATAGAACTGGTCAAGACATGTAGAGCAAATCGACACCAATACTCCGGCTCGCAGAGTCTTTGATTCCAAACCAGATATCGGAAGCAGTAGACACAGACCTTGCATTAATGTATTCGACACTATAACCGAAAATAACGTACTAAGATATGCAAGTATTGCCGAGCTTAAGCGGGAAATAAATAAACTAAAACCTAAAAAGGTCCCAGGTTATGACTTGATTACAGGAGAAATTCCATCAATTTGGTAGTAAAAACGCGACTGTGGACCAATTACATCGAATTACTCTGTGTCCCCTGACACAGGGGCATACAGGGCAATGAATTGCAGATGAACTGGGGAGAAAAAAGGATATGCCTCCAGCATCGACCAGGCAGACCAGTCTGTCAAACCACCACTATGTGATCTCAAATCTCGGGTGGGACAGAAAACACTGAATATTACAAAAAAAAAAAAGTGGTACCCCCTCCCCACCTGTGAAACTTCCAAAAGGATGTGGCCTTAGTATGACAAAGCCAGAACCCATAAGCTACTTCGAAGAAACAGGAAATCTGTACCGATTCTTTTAGGGGTTCTAACTGGACACAACTTACTAAAAAAGCTACAAACTGAAAATAAATCTTATAGATGATGACCTCTGTAGAGGCTGCGGTGATGAAGAAACACACAAAGATATCCTCCACTTTCTGTGCCACTGACCAGACCTCAGCCACACTTTTTCCATGAATTCACGGATCTATCCGAAATCCGTCTCTATAATATTTTCAGGTTTGCAACAACATCTAGATGGCTGGCAAGGGACTAGCAATTATGGAAAGTAACGGGATAATGAACCAACCACACACGTGGACCCAGAACGGGTATCACAATGGCTCTATATTGACCTGAATGTGATGAGGAAGACGCACACGTACCACCTTATCAACCCACCAACCTTATCTAACGTAAGCCCTTGGATTTAGCCCGATAATCACAAACCGTGCTAGAAATTGCGGATTAAGCAGGAGCTCTCAAAAGAAAGTTACCTGCCAAACATTTATTGTACTCGTGGTAAAAAAAATTGCTAGATAAGTCGCATACTTAGTTGCAATACAAAAAAAGGGTTGTGGTTTTAGTGAGTAAAAACCTCACACTACTTTGCACGTACTCATCGAGTCTATAAAGATGTCTACCAGCCCACGGAAAAAAAATTTAGAGGCATTTAGATGTTGAGACTCATATTTATTCCGAACTGAAGAGCAAGAAAGTAATCTCCATTCCTTTGCGATGAAAGAGAAATGACTGTCCCCAACATCTGCTGGAAGAAGAAGAAGATTACCAATGTCATTTCGTTGAAAGATTTTGGATAGGAGATGTGTGATGTGCCAAAACCTGTCAGTACCAAGTTTAAGTGCTAAGCCGAAAGCAATAGTGCTCCATAGAAAACTTGTTTCCTGAATTTTGCCATTTTCTGTAAAATTAATTTGAAGCAAAATAACGTGTAGCTGTAATGAATTTCTCATTGTGGAAGATATTTGTTTTCCTGTTAAGGAAATTAAGGTGTGTCAACTGCATTAAAATGTGGGTTAAACTTTATCCACTGGCTAATTTTTGACATTTCTGCAGGTGTTTTCCATCTCTGTCACCCCTCAGTATATCAAATACGGCGCTAAAGCATGTACCGTCTCAAAAGCGGATGAAAAAATCGAGTAGATTTCACAGTTCTTCATCCTATTTTTGCCCGGCCCATCCCATCGTATTTCCGGATGGCAGTAATGTCTGCTTTGTAGCATGAGGATCGTGAAATGTCAATTCGTTGGTTCTCAGAAATTGAGCATGTGTTACTCAACCACTTGGAAAATTTTACGTGTGGATTGGGGTTTCGAATCCTGTAAAATTCAACTTGTGCAAGAATTGAAGACGAATGACCTACAACAACGTCTAATTTTTTGTGAATAGCCCTTAGAACAGCTCCATAAAAATCCGCTGTTTTATCGAAAAATTGTGTTCAGCGATGAGGCTCATTTCTGGCTCAACCCATACGTAAATAAGCAAAACTGTCGCATCTGGAGTGATGAACGCCACATGTCATATGAGAATTAACGATGCATCCCGAACAAACGACAGTTTAGTGTGGTTTATTGGCTGGTGGCATCATCGGTACTTATCACTCGAAATGGTGAGTTGGCCGCCAAGATCATGCGATTTAACATCTCTTGATTATTTCTGTTGGGGTGATGTAAAGTCGTTAGTCTATGCGGACAAGCCGAACAATTTAACAAAACACGCATAATTCGTGGAACACAGACCGAAATGCTCGAAAAAGTTACGCAGATCTTCCGAATGGACCATTTGAGACGAAGCCGCGGACAACTTTTACATGAAGTTGTCTTTAAAAAGTAAATGGCAAAGGCTTATTTATCGATTACAATAATAATAATAATTTGAATATTTTATGCAAGTTTGAGTGTTTTATTCGATTTAAAAAAAACACGGTTAAAAAATTACCAGTTAGCTGTATAATTTACTGATGTAAAACAAATTGCTAACAACAAAAACAAAGTCATTCTTAATACTTTCTGGGTGATGTAATGTAGTGAAGCCAATTCCTGTGGATACATCAAGTTCAAAGTTTATTTGCCTACAAAACTAAATAACAACGCATATACATGTTGCTACCTTTGATTATTGATTTCCGCATACATTGACCACCGCTTCTAAAGGTTAATAAAATTTAATTTGAAAAGACCCAATAAAACAGTATTGAAAACAATTACATATCTTGTTCTCTACTTAATAAATTGCTTTTTGGATATCTTATCAGTAAATGACTAAAATAAGGTGATTGCTTTTGACTTTGCTCCGGTAAGACATTTTTTACCTACGACGTAGCAACAGTTTATTGGATGACCTTAATATACCTATACCCTAAGGTATATTACACATTTTGGAGTAGCTAGCTAGAGTAGGTTCACAGCCGATAGGTCTGATTAACGAGAATTATATATTTTCATAAAGCATGTTCTACGCATTGCTAAGGTAATATAAATACTACATGCATCTCGAAACTAATTTGCAATAGAATAAGCGTTTCTTACTAGAAAGACATCAAATTTACTTTAAACGTTTCGAAATTTAGCGGTTTTTAATTAGACATAATTATCTTTCTTGTTGGAATTTTTAATACCATGTATACGTTTGATTTAGGGCAAATACATAACAAGCTCTATACCTTAATTCGATATAACGCACATCGGTTTAATCTTGCCACGCCATACCCGAACCACTAAAATATTTTCCAATTGCAATGGAAATTGGTAATGGATTTTTTATTGATTTTCTTCAAAATGGTTGCAGCATTTTAATTGCCAAACTAATCAAAACAAATCAACAAATATTTGAACACACGTATACGAAACTAAATTGGATACTAAATCATTATGCGGTGGCGAAGCTAGACTATCTTCCATCTTCTCCAACTGTTGCAACAATTATTAATGAAATTGCACAATATATTCAACTTATTAATATTTATAATCTCGAAATACACAAATTTCACCCAATTATGTAAGTAGGAACAACCAGGGATTAACTTTAACAAAACACGGTTATACAGTTATTTAATTGAAACTTAAGTCTGATCAATTACATCTCCAAAATTAGCAATTGTTTTACATTTTTTAAGGCTCGACTTTTATGGAACTATTCAATTATGGTAAATTATTTAGTTACCTCAAATATTTTTAATAGCAATTGCACATACAACTTTCTTGCGCCGATTGACTTGTTAACTGCAGATAACAATACTAAAAGTCCGATTAGAGCACAAAATAATATCAAAACTGAAAACATGTTTTCGCGAATGTGACTAGCTTGACAATCCCCATAACAAAATGTACACAAAGAGTAAATGATGTCTGTCAACCTTCATTAAATTTTGCTGGCCTTGGAAAATTGTACTCTACCCTCAAGATATATTTCTGTATATCATTGGTTATGGACGCGTCCAGAGAAGACTCGAAAATGCTATGTTTTTCCTATTAATTGGTATAATGGGTGCGTTCAGTGTTTACAGTAGTTCGAATATGAAATTTGAGCCTCCCAATTAGGACAATTTTATTTAACATCATATCTATGGCTGAAACACACTCAAGTTTTTGAGCTAAGCTTTGCCAACATTACGCAAAACTGCTTTGCGCACGCTTTGACATGTCCACTTGCTTAGCGATCTCAACTTCTACTAAAAAATTGGAAGACATGATTAAAATCTTCGCTAAAAATATCGTACTCCAAAACCCTCTAAGAAAATAACCTAGAAAACAATCACAAATATTTTGTTAATTCATGCTTTTTCCTACCTTCGTTAACAACACCGTACGGTTGCATTTAAGATTCAAACGCATAGGCAGAGGTAAAGTTCCTATAGGCTTAATTGAAAAGAAAAAAACACAAAAAAACACTCATCGCTGATTTGGCAGCACTATTTCTGTTGACAATTTCAGTTGTTTATTTTTTCATAAACAGTCTTGCACCGATTTATATATTTGTAGATAATTATTTCTCTAATGGTTGATATACAAATAAACTCCAAAACAAACAAATTTTTCAAAAATACAAGAGTGACTTTTCTCAACTCAACCAAATCTTTTACCTTGCGGCGAAATTAATCATATTGCGAATAACATAAGAGTTTTGAAGTGAAGTGGGGTATGTTAACGCCGATGAAAGATGCTATTTTGTCGGTATATTTTTCTTGAGAATTTCGTAAGGTGAACCATGGGGTGAACCGTCGAGGAGATACGTACAATAAGGGCGTTAAATACTCCTATAGAGTTAGGGGCTGTTGTAAATCGAGCAGTACAATGGCCACGGATGCTAAAGCCAAACTTTATTTTATTTAGCTAAGGGTGGGTCCGCTCTAGGATAAAAATTCTCATTACGGACTATCGGAAAGCGATAGAAATCAATGAAAAATGTATGCCTTGCATTTTAAAAAGGTAGTATGTAACGGGTGATTTTTAAAACATTTATTTTTAAATCGAATAAAACACTCAAATATGCATCAAATTCTCAAAATTGTTATTTTAATCGATAAATAGGACTTTGCCATTTCCGTTTTAGAGAAAACTCCGTTTCAAATGGTCCATTCGGTAGGTCCAACTTTGCGCTACTTTTTCGAACTTTTCGGCCTATATTCCAAGAATTACGCGTGTTATGTTAGGCTGTAAGCTGTAAGGCTTCAGTCGTGTTCGGCTTGTAAACATAGACTAACGACTATACATTACCCCACAAGAAATAATCAAGAGGCGTTTAGTCTCATGATCTTGGCGGCCAACTTTCAGGGCCATTTCGACAGATAAGCTGTTCACCAAATTCATCCTTGAACATTTCCACTGTTTCACGAGCTGTGTGACATGTGGCACCGTCTTAATGAAAGTATATGTCAACCAAGTACAACATAGACTAACGACTATACATTACCCCACAAGAAATAATCAAGAGGCGTTTAGTCTCATGATCTTGGCGGCCAACTTTCAGGGCCATTTCGACAGATAAGCTGTTCACCAAATTCATCCTTGAACATTTCCACTGTTTCACGAGCTGTGTGACATGTGGCACCGTCTTAATGAAAGTATATGTCAACCAAGTTCAACTCAGCCACGTATCATGGCTCGTAATGTTTCTTCCACGGTCATCTTTGAAGAAAAATGGACCATTGATGACATTAGCCGATAAACGACACCAAACTGTCGTTTTTTCGGGATGCATAGATGCATCCATATGCGACAGTTTTGCTTATTTCCGTATCCGTTGAGCCAGAAATAAGCATCATCGCTGAACACAATTTTTTGGTAAAACAGCGGAATTGCACATATTTCACAGAGCACGAATTTTGATAATAAATTTATATAATTTGCAATCGTTGCTCGTTTTAAGTCTTTCCATGATTAAATGGCAAGTATACTGTAAACTTTTCACTTTGACAGATGACGTTTGGACGCCATTATTAACCAGTACTGCCAACCTGAAAAACTTAACTCTAAAAAAGACACCCGTTAGTTGGTTACCCCATTTTACTAGTCTGCCCGGACTTGCTCAAGTGTCATGTGTCCTTGGGTTAAAAGGGTGGATAGAGTACTACGAATAGGCGTTCTGCAGCACGGTTGATAGTACCGGAAGAGGTCTAGGTTCAAGTCAGACAAGCCACTCTCATCACTCATCATCGTACTTTTTACAAGGCCAGAACTATAGGACTATCTCTAACATTCGTCCGCATGAACACAACCTCATTGTTTTGAATGCGGATTAATAGGAATAGTAAAATAAACTATTTTAAGAACTTACTTGATTTCATAATATGTGTGTCATCCTTACCAGAATCCATTAAATAAATTAATTTGACAATAACATTTAATTTGTTTTTAATGTATGTGTAATTAAAATATTGCATTAAAATAAGTCACACAGATCTATACATATAAAAGACTGATCAATACCTTTGATTGCCTATTTCTTGTATTTCCAATACTTTTATAAGCTTAACAATTATTTAATAAGCACATATGTTTGTATATTTAAGGTAAACAGTTACGCGGATAATATTTATGCCATCTGTATTACTTGTGATTTTCTATTTTAGAACACAAAAGAAAGGAAAAACAACGTCGATCTAGCGATTAAAAAAAAATAATTATTAGATATAAGCTTAATTAAAAAGAAATATGTATTATCACTTGAGTTAGCACGCTTTTCAGGAACCACACTTATCCTTTTTGAGTGATAATGAATGTAAGATGTCCTTAATTGCAGCCCCAATGCCTTTACTCGACATGCTAGAATCAAAATTGAAAGCATTTTCAGGATGTGCATCCAAACACTTCTGATATCGTAGCTATTGGTGAAATAATAATTGTTTTATATACATAGCTTTTATAATATTAATTGTACGCCATAATATAGTTACCTTGCAAGCAGCTTCAACTGTTTTGCAGAGAGCACCACTCGAGGGTTCGCAATGAAATACGTGTGCCACGAATTTGTCTCGTGCAGTATGTACAATGAAAGCACATTTTTTGAAGTTTTTACCAATACCCAAAAAACTTAAATATCTTACTCTGCATTCAGTAATAAGTCGGCCATAATCCTGTAAAAAAATAAATTTGAACGATTTTTTAATTAAATCAAAATTTGGATTATGCATTAATCTATGCAAATCTATGTAGGTTAAAAAAAAACACATGCAGAATATAACCACATCTAAGGCCCTTAATTATTTATTATTGTCAGTAGTAAAAATATTTTTGTATGATTTGTGTTCATGATGAAGGATGTCGGTTTTACTTTGTTCATGTTAAGCATATTTCGCATATAAAATATAGCAAAACGAATGAAATCATTACATTTCTGTAATCATCCACTTTCAAAAACCATTTCTAGTTTATTTCAAAACGTTAATTACAATTTCTTTAAAAAGTAAATGTTCTTTGCGTTTTTTTTATAATCTCAATGATGTGCTATTTTCCCGAAACATGTGAACATTGGTAATGAGGATTAATCCACGAGTGTGCTTTCCATCTCTCTCACTACCAAGTAAAAAATTAACTAGTGGATATATGTAAGCGAACTATTGACCAGGCTAAAATTTTGAAGACTCCATTCACCAAAATAATTTCAAAAATGATCCACTGGTTAAAATTTGAACGCAACACGTCTTAAGGCTATTTATATTGGTAAAATAAAATGCTATCGAACACTTTTTATCTTATGAAATTAAAGCATAGCATATTAAACCAGTATATTGCGATTGTTATCGAAAACATTCATCGATAATGCCAAAACCGGCTCTAAGTACGATATTCGGTAAACTAACGCTATAACTTATAAAATAGATGCAATCTATTTTAGATTACAATTTCCAGGCTAAGGATATAAAACTGGAACGATATCCCGGCTTAACGAATGTGTGCGTGGGGTTGTAATTTGAACGATAATTGTTTTCGAGACTAATACGTTATACCGCCTATTAATAACAAAATAGCGGAATACCGGAATAGCGTTTTCGAAGCGAAGGTTGCTTTTTTAAGGGACTGACAACACTCAGCTCTTATTCCGTAAATTGATTATCGTTTCCACGGTAGTCTTGCATCACCTAACATCAATACTTAATCGTTTTTACTTTCGGTCATACCGCTCTATATGTTTCACGTAAAACAATAATCGACAAACCGCAGACGATTTATTGAGCGAGTTCACATGAGGTCTCGTTTCGTACCAATTTGATGTTGTAAAGCATATTGCTTGCTATTTATTTTTTTTTTTTAATTTTAACAAACCATTATAACGTTCGAATTCCGGTGTTTAAATTTTATTTTGTATTATTTTAAGACACATAAAACCATTTTAACCCACTTTAATTTAGAGATTTTAAAGGGGAATGTTGATCAATGTTATTCGATCATGTGTTCTGTGTATATGTCAAATTTGAAATTTTACCAAAGTTTGCAAAATGTTTCTAATGACGTTTTCCATTCGTAAAAAATTAATATTTTTTCGAAGAAGGTCTGTCAAAAGACCGACTTTGACAGTTGTTGTGTTCCATTGGGCAAAAAAATCGATTTTTTTTTATCTCAGATCAATTTTGCAGATCTGGATTTTACTGCTGCTGATATCTGATATCTGTCAGTGTGAATAGAGTTAAATTCGTTATTATATATTATTATTTCTGTTGTGAAAAACTATTATTTACCATTAAAGCTGTAGCAATTTGATGTGAAATATAAATTATATCAAAATCAGGCAACCTGTGTGACTTGAAACTTGAAACTATACTACAGTTACGCCGAAACTAAACTCACAGATAACAACAATACAAATACAAGCAAATCAATTTGAAACCGTGTTACATTGGTAACAAAAGAGAGAAAATTTCTGATTAAAATCCAGATTAACCAATGGAAAACGTCATAACTCATCGTTTTCAAAAATGGTTTGCTTGCCATTTCAAACACAATCAACTTTACTTTATATTTAGAAAGTACCTACATGTGGAAAACAAATATGTAGATAAAATCATTTTGTAGGATCATTCAGAGCAGGGTTCCCACTTACATATCATTTTTTTTTATCGTTCTAAATTGTTTCCCAGACTAGTTAGTCCAAAAATCAACTATGGAATACATATTTTTTGTATATGGGAATTTCATTTTAAAACTATTTTCAATAATTTTCCCAAAGAATTCTTTATATTTTTTTTTGAATTAAAAAAATACGGATTAAATTTCAGAGAGATCATCAAAAAACTCTTAATTAAAACCTAAATTACAAAAATATTGTTGTATGATTTGTTCTCTTGATTAATAATACCCATCTACTATACACGTATTTATGCATTTTTTGTATATAAAAGATAGGGAAACGAATGAAATCATAACATTTTCGTAACCATTCATTTTCAAATACTCAATTTTTGTGTACTTGAAAAAATATAAGTTCTTTGCTTTTTTATTTTATAATCTGAATGATGTGTTATTTTCCCGATACATGTGAACACGGCGGTAATGACGATTATTCCACGAGTGTGCTTTCCATCTCTCTTACTCCTCAGTACGTATACCAAATGCCAAAAATTAGCCACTGTATAAATCTTAGCGAGCTGTTGAATGTCAAAATGTATGCACTGGCTAAAATTTTAACGCAATTGACACCCGGCCTATAAAAAGTTTGCTGATTTGCAGTCAAATACAGGTAAGTTGATAGGGAAATTGGTATATGAAACATTTAATTTAAGAACTTACTTTTGAACTGCGAACACTTATCATACTCGGAGCAATAGCTACGCTAACATTTTCCCAATCTTCTGGTCGAGTTTGTGCTATTACACTGTTAATCGCTTCATTGATGATTTCCATTCCAGTTGGGCTTGAAACTTCTTTCCAACCCATGTACAAAGCTTTTAAAATCTTTTTCGGTTCCTCCATTGGAGTTGGAAATGACTGTGCTGTATGGGAAAAAAAGTGTATTTTCAAAATATTACACTACAAATAAGAGTAAAGTTATTTCTGATCCTTTGTCATACTTACAGTGTCTGAAACAACGAGTTTCAGTTTGCAGATTAGTGGGACGATTTGTTTCTTGGTTATTTTTGTAATTAGTTGTTCCGATATTTGAATCTAATTGAAGTGAACGTTCAATCATAATTTGCTTGCATATATCCCTGTAAACGTTTAATAAATTATTACATTTAAAAATATACTAAATTGTCACGAATATTTAAATCATTGAATTTTATTGCATTATTAAAGATCTGACCGGGTATATAATATAATAATTACCTTAAAGTGTTTGCAATGGTCCTAGCAGCTGTATCACAACGAAAAACGTGACACATATGAATTCGGCTTAATCTATCACGAGATACATAGGCAAAATCCCTGAAATTACCAAAAGTAGTATACAAAATAAAATTTTATGAATACCTATATATGTAGTATATAAAAAAAAACAAATATGCGCAAGTATATTGCATAGAAATGACTGCTTTTACAGCTTACGGTAGTAACTTAATAATTTCAGTCTATAAGGCACAATACATAGAACAACTATTTTCTTACCTCTCCCTGTTTATCATAGACGCATATAATTAACAGAAATATTGATTAAAATATGAAATAAAAATTAGATGGGATGTACAGTGTACTTGCCTTCCATTGTCGCGACCTACTCCCCAAACACGTATCGTATGAATCGGCTGGGAGTTAAGTACAGTTAAATTCTCCGTTTCGATAAGCTTAAGTGAACCATCTTCCAAGTCCATATACATATTCTTACCCTAAATTGAAATGATTATAATATTTTCATTATCTGAATCGGATTTTAAAATTTTAATTATAGTTTTAGCAGAAAATCACTTCTTATTTTTCACTGATCAACATTTATTTTAGTGAAGTAATGATTGCCATTCCATCGAACTAAAACGGAATTTTCCAATAATACCTATAAGAAGCTATAGGGATGACATTTCAATTCCAATTTTCCAATTTCACATTCATTGTTTATAACAATATAATCATTTAAATTTATTTCATCCATTTTCATAAGTTCAGCATAAGGCAGCAAGCTGTCGAATGCTCTTTTATGTTCGATTGAGAAGTGTAAAAGTCTTAAATCTGAGAGCTTATCTGAAAAACCCAGTCGAAAACGCAGTAAGAACAAATTCATTTTTGGAAGTTTAAAATGTATCAAAATAAAATATGACCAATGTTCTTATAAAAGAGTCGACAGTTTTTATTTTTTCAATTTAAACATTAGGCGGACTTGTGCTTTTTCGCATTTTTTAAGTCCAATATCGTGAAAGAGTGTTTTTTTTTTGCTATCAAACTATCTCAGATTATTTTTAAGAACTCAAATAATTAACAAACCTTTCATCATTTAACTTGCATTCAACTTTTGAGCTGTCATCATTTGACATTTGTAATTCTGTCACCTGTCGACATTCCGCAGAAGAAAAGCGATAAAACATCCGTTCGGGTACTAATGAGAGAGTCAATTTGAATAAACTTTGATGTGTAGCTTTATAAAACCGTACGAGTACTGGGGAAATGGTAAAAAGGCGAGTTTCGTTAAGCTTCAAGAATTATGGGTGGTGAAAAAATGTAAACGATGAAAGAATGTTTGACAGATATCAACAAAAATACTTTTATTTAAAATATTTGCAAGAATGTTAATGTTTTGTAGATTTATTTTAATAATTGAGTTCCTAAAAATAACATCCAAAGATTTTAAAAGCAAAACACTTTGGTAGATGGATTTTTTTGAAGGGAGGTTTACAAAATTTACGTTTTTATTTATCTTTTTTTTGCAAAAGCGCGTATTTTTCTTTAAAAATGAGAAATTTGGAGATTATTGCATTTTTTATTTTTGTTTACACAAAATTACCTAACCACCGAACGAACATAAAATGAACCGAAATTAATTGTTTTTTTTTTCAATTTTTTTACAACTTCCTTAAATTCGAATCTATGTATGCTACTTACATCTCCCCAGCGTCCAACTACATCTAGAAGATCGTTACGTCCCAAGGATAGGTCGATTATGCATTTATTCACTGCCTTCGATGAGCGCTCTGGAACCAAATCTTCCTCAGCTATTTTTACCCATCCTAAGGACCTTACAGTAAATCGCACTACTCTACTAGATTCAGACTTGAGCGGATAGCTTCTGCGCCTTTAAAATTATTAAATTAAAAATTCCATTTGAAATTATTGTGATCATTACTTACATATACTCTCGATTTTGTTTTCCCTGTTCTTGATTAAGTGACGGTATTGTCCTGCTCCTTGTCATCGAATATGTCTCGAATTCCTAAACAAAAACATGATATTTGAAAAATATCTAATTATTTAATTATGCAAATGTTTAGTCTACCCTCAATTCAATACGGGGATCGTAAGAAGGACTGCAAGGAGAATTATCAGTGCTTTCAATCGATGGGTTAGCATACTCATACATAGGAGTACAACAATCCTTTTCATCGGTAAAATACTTGGGTAAAATCGGAGGTTCCCTTTGAATTGTTCCTGACTTGATGTGCCAGTAGTATGGTCCATCGTTATCTGAACAAAGTGTGGTTAACGCGCAATATTCAAATGGATTAATGAGTAAAAAACATACCTTCATGCTTCTCCCAGCCATTGGGTAAGTCTTTATTTTTATCCTTTTCCTCAATACCTTCTAGATTAGCGCTATTGGTCTCTTTTTCATTATCATTCGCGCGTTCTTTCTCCGTCAAAGCGTCGTTTATATTTTTGAAATTTCGATTTTCAAGTTTCTGGTTCTTTAATGAATGCAAGAAATCGGAATTTAAATTTCCAGCAATATGTTTTGTAGATGCATTATCAAATCCTTCATTTTTTACACTGTTATTAGTTTCAGCAGGACGATTTGGTTGAAGTTTCAATTGAAACGTTTTCGAATAATTAAGTTTATCTGATGACCTACAGGTGGTGGATATAAAATGTTTTATTATCTGCAATTTGTGTCAATACTTAGGTTGTGTACTTACATGAAATGTTCCTTTAAATTTACTCCCATTGATCCAATATCAATGTTGGCGTAATCCTTGCGATTACTGCCAAGATCTGATTTCTTTCCTTTAAGAGGAATATGTTGTAGTTTTATTGATTCCCCATAAAAATCTGATGGGTTTCGATCCATGTTTTGCTTGCTTAAGCAAACAACTGGGTTTTCATAACTTCAGAATGATTTTCTAAAAAAAATAATAATTAAATATATATGAGATTATATTAATATTCATGTTGAAGGATATTGTTACTACATACTACTTACTACAATAGTTAAGGGTTTATGATAAGAAAATATTACAATTACTACTACTTTATCCACGAATTACAGATTAAAAATAACAATGATCATGAAGTATTGAAAAAAACTCCTACCCACTCGACATTTCAGCTTGTACAAGAAATCATACATATAATTTCTAGTAAAAACTAAAGTTTTGTTTTATCCATTTGTTAGAAACTTACGCAAAGCGTACAAATTAGGCCTCGAAGATAAAGGCAAATGTATTTTAACAATCAGCATCACGATAAAATCCACTAACATACGGAGGAATTGCTAAGAATTACTTTACGATCTTCTGGATAAAATTCGTAAGCTAAAACCTTATTACTATGGTATAAACGGTTTTCTCACCTTTATATCCATAAGGTCAAATCAACTTGGACATACTGCGATAGAGAAGAGGCCCGCGTCAATTGGATGTCCAAACATTCCGAGTGGTCAACATCGACGCGGACCAATACACCACGCCACGTCAAAAATTTAACGTTGAAAGGCTGCTATCACAAGAGACCACCCAGACCGCATATCCCTTAATATCTTGATATACCAAAATGTCAGAGTCGGGGATACAAGGTCCGAACAGAATCCTGTCGAGATGAACAAGGAAAAGTTGTAGTTGAGTCACTGATAAAATTTGTTAAACGGCGATGACGAATAATTTACTGCTGTCCGACAGTATCAACAATTCAATATCGGAAACTACAGCGAAAACTACCAGCCACCCAACCCCAATTAAGTGAGGATAGCAATATCAAAATTTTAACTTGACAAGATTTTCCCCAATTTATAAAAAAAAGGAAGACGATCTAAACTATGCCGAAAATAGTGGCATGAGAATTCTTAACATATCTGCCATAATATCTAAACGCTTGAGGCCGTTAACCTTATCAGTGCGGTTTTAGACCAGGAAAATCCACACTTGATAAAATGTTCAAAGTTTGCCAGATAATGGAAGAAAGTCCAAATATATACCCTTCAAAGCCGCATACGACAGCATTTATAGAGACCACCCGTCGTTCTTTTAAAATCGGCAACGGCCTAATAGAAACGCTATTGAGATAATATCTAGAGTTATTTTTAGAACTTGGATTTGTTGTAAGTCAGGGTCGGCCCACAGAGGCATCTTCAGTGGTGGTGAGGAGGAAACGGCACAATTGCTCAGTTAAGTCGGAAGGGTATTCCTTAAACGCTTACCAAGCACCACCTATACAAAACTTTAAGGGCAAATAAAATTGACACACAGACAGGTGGTCACATTTCTCATAGGTAAATGTCAAAAAAATTTAATTTTGATAGTTAGGCGTGCACGGACATGAGGTAACTTGCCGTATTCGGATTTCAGATATATGGTGTTTTTCATTGGCAAAAAAACGATTTTTACAGGCAAACAAATTAATTTTTTTAATCTCAGTTGCAAATCTGGATTTTTCGGCAGATTTGACATTGACATTGACATCACAGTAATTCGCACATAAATGCATCGAACTACAGACACATAACAGCACTGGCGACTGAGGCCATCGGCTGGTACAGATCAAGACATTAATACAACAGATAGACACATAGAAGGATAGACATATAACATAAACCTAAGGGGCACAGAGGAGGAGACATAGATTTATATTGTCTCATATTATCGCACAGGTGGCCTCAGATAAGCTGGCAATTTTCGTAGAAAACAAATGCTGCCGAAGCTGGGGCTTGAACCCTCAGCGTTTGGCTTAGCAGTCAACTACTTTGAGCCATGGCCACCTGCATTTCGTCAGATTTACTAACTAACACTAATAGGAATGATAGCTGTCACTTTTACTAGAGTGATTTTCGTTTTGATTTGTTATAATTTCGGTTGTGAAAAACTATCAATAATCGATCAAGTAACAGTTCAATGTGAAATATGAATCAAATCAAAAACGAAAAACCTGTGTGACTTAAAACTTGACAGGTACACCGACACTAACTTCGCAGACTCGAAATTACAACAATACAAACCTAAACAAAAATAATCCGAAATCGTAGTGGTAAAAAAAATAGATCAAATTTCAGACCAAAATCTAGATTTAAAACACCATTAGTAAGATATCTGGATGCTCTGTTTTCATTGGTTAAAATTGTCGATTGACCATGATAGTTAATATAAGCCCCGGCTGAGGGAAGTGTTTTGCTCTATGGATGTATGTCACGATGGGCGTTTATCAACATACTACAGCAGAAACACTTTGTTTACTTTTTGAAAAAGAGAGTACACAAATAGGGTAATGCCAGAACAGAACATTCATTTGGTATATTTGTAGGTTCATACTTTAATGGAAATATACGAAGTCATAGATTATTGATCCCCGCGGGGCTTATTTCCTTTTCGAAATAAAAATGAGCTCCACCACAGTAAAATCACTAACACCACGGCTGCTATTTCCATTTGAAATTGGCATTCTTTCCAAAGCTTTCAATGAAAACTAATTATACAACCAACATTTTTGGAAGAAAACAAAAAGTGGGCGTGGCAAAAACTTTATATAGAAGATATACATATATATTGAGATTGTCTAAATATGTATGTTGTTCAGACACTTTATCAAAATTCCTTACGGTTTGGCCAAAAACTAAGATTCTTAAAAAGTGGGGTTGGGTATACAAAATTTAGCTGTACCTCGCACTCAAACGAAAAGCTGCCAACTACTGCCTTTCCTGCAACCTGCCTGCTAGGGTTGACTGAAAGGTTTGGTTTGCGTGCGTGTTTGGATTTATGAAAGAGAAATAAGCCCCACAAGAAAAAAGCATTAACCGCTGCAGGACTTCATTTCCGTTTCGAAAAGGAAATTAGACCTAGACTTATTTCCTTTTTTTAACTGTTACATGAAATGAACCAAACCCAAGTATTAGTAATAGAATGAAACAAATCGGAAAAGGCCGAGGTCTTACTGCATACTGAATTATTATGAATTATTTTTATGAAGATTAAAAGTCTTCAGTATATCAAATTGTTTGATATAAGTTTGTTATAGTACAGTAGTTACATATGGACAAAAATTGTTGATTTGTGTTTTAAGAATAATTAAAAACGTATGCGAAGGCTACAATCCGATGTGCGTATCGTTTAATACCCTATCCCACCCCATCGTTTATAATAATATTCGACAAAAAACAACGTTTTTCTCCTGCATATGGTATGGTTTGAATATACAAATGGTTTTTGTAGAAAAATGCCTCCAAAAGTGGACGCAGGTTCAAATGATGTATGGACGAAATGTTTATATTATCATAGCCATTGATTTTGCATCCAATTATTTTCGAAATCCTTAAAATTTTCCCGAAAAAACGTTTTTTACTGAAAATATCCACAAAAAATGTCCATTGCAAAAAAACTTTTTATAGCCGAAGTACAGGCATACAGATTGTCTTAATGCAAAGTTCAGAAACTTTTTGGAAATTTCTAACCGTTTGGTAAAAAATTTAGTTTTTCTAAGAAGGGGGCGCGGCAGTGTGCGGATTTTGAAACTTTGTACACTTGTTCTGCTGAGAGCGTTCTCTATTTTACCAACTAAGTATCGAAACTAATATACCCCTATTGGATAGTTTATAAATATAAATAGAATTTCAGAAAACTTTGATTGGAAACATATTTGGTATCGATTGTTTGATGAATATCATACTGGTAACCTTTTCGACATTTTTATACCCTATCAATATCATATTGGGGTACATTAGTTTTTCATACATAGTTTGTAACAAAGTGAAATAATTTAGGTAGATATCGACTCAGAATCGCTAGCTGGCCTTCTACCCCAATGAGGAATATTTGAGAGTGCGTGTTTAAGCGTCTTTATTCCGCCGAAGCTTTTATATATATGGATAGCTGAGGGCTGATACAGGATAGATCGGCGGTTCCGCTAATCTACCACGACTTCCGACAAACAGTGGGCAGGCGTCTACTTAGAACGTAAGTTTATAAATAAAATAAAAAAAATTATACGAAACCAAGTTTTTCTAAATGTTTCTTGGTAATTCTTATATTAAAATTTATTTTGATATTGCACTTCCATACTAGATTATAGGCCGAAAGGCATTAGAAGTAGTTGTCATTGTTCAATTAAGGGCGCCTGCGTAGGGCCAGTAAGTAAGTTAAGTAGTTGATAAGTAGACTAGTTTTTATTAATTTTTTTCTAGCAATGAAATTAGTTTTAAGATGATAAAAAAATATAAAATTGAATTGAAAAAAAAACACGCTATACACTAGGCTTTACTCTGGAACAAGAAAGTACAGTCAGTACAACGAATAACTTGAATCAAATAAAAAAATACAAATTTTTGGCGCAACAGGCTCGTTAGTACCCAGGGCCGAGCTTTCTCACAACCAATCATGTGTGCGTGTGTACTTCTTGCACGATGGTGGGACCTCCTGTTTTATGCCGACTCCGAACGGCGGATTTGAGATAAGCTTTTCTTGACATTTGATACTACTCGGATGATTTTTCAGATCATCACGAGAGGAGGGTCAGTGAAAATCATTTAGGTGTTGCTACGGCTGGGAATCGAACCCAGACCTTCTGCGCGACAGTTCATCGCACTAAACATCATGCCACTGAGCGCTTAGCTTTTTAAGCCTTCATTCGTAAGCTCTATACATGCCTTGCTTCGGAATAATTTCTTGCGAAGTTCTACAGAAACATCTTAACTCATATTACATGTACACCCAACTCCGGGAGCTTAAAAACAACCTTACAGAGGTTATACCATCATAACTTCGATTATGCTTGTGAATTTTCCTGCATAAAACATTTAAACAGGCTTCTACCCAAATAATCGACTGCAAAAATGCAAAAATACTCAACCTTCACGCACAAGTACTATATAAGGCCAACAGAAATATTTTCTTGTGGAAATTAAATGTTATTGCTTTATAGAGGAATAATTGTTAGTTGGCAATAAAGGTGCTAATATTAATTTAATTTTCATAATATGTAGGGTACGCAGACGAACTAGTACATTCGTCTACCAAACCAAAACTTGAGTCATTGACATATAACATATGAAACGCTAGTAAAATGATAGTTTTATTTAATTCTGAAGCTGAAACTGGATCCAAGAGCTGTATCTTTTATGTTAGAAACCATTTGACAAAGCAACATTAACAGCACAATTTGTATAACCGGTGTTGTTGAATGGTACACGCATTGACAACATCAGATGCAACTGCAGATTTAGAATAATTCCTCATGTTGCGTTCAATCTGTTTGGATTAGCTTATTTGAATCACGACTTCAGAAATACTATTTAAATTGCATTGCCATATTCTATTTATTTTTATAGTAACGTAGTACTGAGATGCGAAGTTAACATGTGAATGACAAACTTATTCAGATTTATATAGATATGCATTCAAAGTTAAAAAGTTTTTCAAAGTTTTTTAGTGACGCAATATTTGTAATTAACAGACGTCATTCGCATTTGGTGAAAATTCTTTCACATCTCCTTGGAGCTAACGAAGAAGAAACAACAAACACGATTTCTTATATAGCCCGTAATTTTGATTTTATAGAAACACTTCATATAAAAGTAGAAAACGACCACTGTGTTGTGGTTAGAACGCCAAAATACAAATACGACATTGCTAGTAAGGTCAAACCCTCATGTGGTACAAATAACCTCCGATAATTATAAATATCAAGCTTATGTTGGTGCTTCACCTCCAAGTAAATTGGTGATATGCTACCTAAAAGTATACATATAACTACATCATAAATTGATAGATGACTAATACGCGCTGTGTGTGGGGTCACATTGACAGGATATAATATTATTGTTGTTGTTGTTATGAAAAATTATTCTCTCAACAAACCGGATATAGGAAAAAAACCTAAATGAAGCACAAAATAATGTCCAATGCCCTTATCTAGTCTTTTCTGCACATATTTTTAAGCAAATAAAAAAATTATATATAATCGAAACAATCACTATATACCTAGCAATGGTATATTTTATATAAACAAAAACACATTTCATGTGTAATAATAATCCAACTACTGTAATGGAATTTTTCCGTTCACAATAACTTTTTTTGAAGTTTATTTATTTTAAGCTCTAAAATATAAAATGTATGCATTTGCACATTTCGAAAACTTTCAGTTCACGAATTCACTTAACAAGTCAATGTTCTTCACCACAAAATAACTATTTCCCCTCCCTCTATATTCATTGCATTGATTTTAGAATACCTTTAGTCAAACCAGTGTAATAAAATTGATATACCTATACTACTATGTACGTACTCTTATTCATGGTGACAAACGTCGATTATTTCTTCATTAAAAAAAATCATTAATCCTTTGTGTAAAAGTGTGCAACAGAAAACCCCAATTTTAACGACTTGCAGGGCCAATCATTGAATTAGTTCAATATTTTCTTTGTTTCAAAATATATCTAAGCCGATATTTAAAATGAGGATAAGTACTTTGTCGACATAAATGTAACCAAGCCTGTATTGAGCACAAATATTTTAAGAAAAAAAAAGTTTTCTTTTATTCGAATTTAGGTGCATGTGCATTTGTTAATGTGAGCGTTGGAATCTTATTTACGAAAAAGAATAGGCAACATTTATTTGGTTTTTTTTTCACTATTTATTCAAAGTTAATTTATAATTTTCTTACTTGAAACACAATTCGCCTTTAAAAATTATCGGAATAAGAAAATGTACTAACACCAACTACTGAAAAAGTTAGTCATATAGGTATGTATAATATGACATCAACAAGGGAAGTTTTTTTTGTCGATTTTTGTGTCAATTGAAAACGCATGCGTTTAAAAATACCCAACTGCTATTAACATTAGGATATTTTTTTGTTATCCTTTTATAATGCAGCTTTCTACAGTCGAAGTGAACAGATTCTGTTGGTACCATGTACATAATAGTATTTCCTTTTGATAAAATTTGTTGTTGCCGATCATGTTTCAAAAAAGGAAAAAGGAAAATGACGTCTCACCTGTACTTGAAATTTAAAACATTTGATTTAATTTGAACGTCATTTTGTATGCCGTTGTGGTATTATTTTTGCTAAAACATGATGGCGAACAGTATTTGACATAATGACAGAGGAGGTGTCCAAATGTGTATGTATGTAGTATGTATTCGTTTATTTAGTAGATATTAATTTAATATTTTATCTACAATTTGGTACATTTGAAGTAGGTTAATATAATTTCACACATGAATTTAGATATTACATTTTATATATTAAGATAATCTTCCTTTAAAACTTTGAAATTTCCCTTAATTTTTTTTTAAATCATTTGGTAGTTCATTGTTCATAGTTCATTATCATGTTTTGAGTTCTACTATCACTATAAAATGGCAATCTAAAATTATTATTTGAACTTAAGTTATATGGTTGGACTTCGTGTGTTAGATTTACGTTTAATGATAGTTATTCTGGAACCATTTTGTGATATCATCTGTCTGATATTAAGCCATTGTAAGCAAGGTAGCATCCAACTTATGAAAGTATAGAAGCATTTCAGGATAATTCTCATCGCCTTGTTCTGAAGCTCTAGAAGTCTGTTGATTTAAGTTGAGTAACCCATGTACACAATATTGTTGAACAGAACTCGAAGTGAGGTTTGACAACTGTATTGAAAATGTTTATAGCACACAATGTAGATATATTTTTTCGTAATCTTTTTAAGAATCCTTTTTTTTAATTTTTTCCACAAAGTATTCTCGATGATTGTGAAAGTTCAGATCACTGTCTATTATAACACCGAGGTAATTTATTGATTTAAACTATTCGACAGGACTATTGTTGATACGTATGTTGGTTTCGAACTCAGCGTTTATAACCATACATTTTGTTTTATTAACATTCATTTTAAATTTGTTTCTATCAAGCCACGTACACATTTTATCAATATCGTTCATAAAGTCAGAAATTAATTTCTTTGCTAGAAACAAGCAATAATGCATCATTTGCGAACAGCGAGATTTTGCAATATTTAAAAACTTAAGAAATGTCATTTATGTAAATTGAGAACAACAGAGGGCCCAATGTTGTTCCCTGAGGTGCGCCAAACTAAGTTTCTTCACTTGGATAAACCGTGATTAATTTTAGTTCGTTGTGTTCTATTATCTAAATATGATTGAAACCATTTTTGTTCTTTATTTTGTATGCCATATTTGCTAAGCTTTGTTAGAAGCAGCGATCTATCGATTGTTTCATATGCTCGTTGAAAGTTAAAAACACAGCAATTATTTTATTATAAGACCTACCAATTCTAAACACGTTTAACTCTTGCATTAATCATTTGTTTTAATTAATTTTAAGTTTAAAATTAAGTATGGAATATTACATTAGACATATGCCCATCATTTGGCTCGGTTTAAACATTTGCCCTTTTTATCGCGTATTTCGTATTTCGTCTCGAATATTATGCTTTAGCTGACTAATAGTCTCTGGTTTAATAACATAAACTTCGAAAGAAAAAAAGTAGTAGAAGCCCTGGAAATCTTTTCTGGCATTTCATTCTACTTTACGAAGAAATATGGGCCGACAAAAATATCAGTGCATCTTATGGCGTTTTCCATTAGTAAAATAATGAATCTAATGTTGGTGTGTTGCCATTAGTAAAAAATGAATCTAATGTTGGTGTGTTGCCCTTGGATTTTCGGAGTCCAATGATCTTACAGTTTTTCTTATTGAAAAAAACATTTAAATAGGAAAGCGATTCATACGACATTAATTAAAAAATCAATTTGTGCAGCTAACTGAATAAAATGAATAGCAAAATGTTGTCGGTATCTGTGGTCTTGCGATAGCAGTGCTTTCGCAATTTTAATTTCGTTTGGGTACGTCTTAAGATCCAACTTTAAAATTCTCTATAATGTTGTTCTGGACATGCCCTGTTGGCCCGAACGAAGACGATAGTTGAGGCAGAGGGACCATTTGCAACAATCTGCTGTACAGCTTCAACGTTGTCTTTATAACGATCGGTCACTGAACCGCGTTCCTAAGAACGGTGAACCATACTCTTCATTATGAAGGCTGCTAGTGTGTATTTGAATTTAAATATTGGCGTCATAATTATTGATCGTTGACAAGGATAGAAGAAATCATGTATTTGAATGCGTTGTCTTGTACTAAAATAAATAAAAAAAAACAAATTTTTGGCACAATAGGCTCTGTTTGAGGGGGTGCTAGTTTGCACCACCTATTGTTCAAAGACAAAAAATTAATAAAAAACACGTTCGAAAAAATAGCGTTGTTTATTTGTCCGTGATCGCGACAGAAGTGATCTTCGGAAATTTTACAGCTTACATTTCAACTAGGTTGTATAAGTATATACAAAAATATAAAAAATGCATGAGAAGTAACTTCAGTTTGAGAGTACATAAATATAAGAAGTAAGTTAAGTTAGAGAGTACATAAATATGTAAGGACTCTCTCGAATATTTTACTATGTATGCAAATTATGTATGTATCATATTATCAACATTAAGAGAAGGAATTAAGAGCTTTTAGAATAGAGTTTTAAATGATAAATTTATTGCTGCTGCGAACAGGCTCGTTAGAACCCAGGCCCGAGTATACACATTAATGTGTGCGTGTGGACTTCTTGCACGATGTCGGGACCTCCTGTCCTATGCCAACTCGGAACGGCGAATTTGAGATAAGCTTTTCTTGAGAATTAATACTACTATAGGATGATTTGTCAGATCATCACAGTGAAAAATCATTAACTCAATCGAGTTTAACATTAGTTAGTCTCATTTGCCCTATTGTACATATGTATGTATAACTTTGTACGTACATAACGACGAGTGATGAAAAAATAAAATCCCAGTTTGGAGGACTGAACAGCTTTAGATACGTTCTGAGAATGGTTCTTAAGAAGGCTCTGGAGTATAGATATAAATTGAAGGAAACCAGCAAACTTAGTTAAGCAAATGGACTAATAGTTTTAAGAATTTGTGTCTTGTATTTTTATAATAAGTATAGACTAGATGTTGTACCGCAATCGCTATGAAGAATGTTTAGTATTTGAAACTATTCGATAAGTCTTCTGGTCCACCAAACTTTGTTTGCACTTCAAATGTTTTTTTTTAAAAGAGAGAGAGAAAGAATATTTGTCAAACAACCCATCTACTTGTATGTATAACCATAACTTGTCTTCATATATGAAGAATAGTCTTCCCCATCAAAAGTTCCTGTTGCCGACAAACGAAAGGTTTTAAAGGGAAAGTGATTCATAATCTGGGTGACCTATTCATTAAAGATCTTCTTCTCATTGTCATCTGTATGTGCGCCACTTCAGATCGTTTATTTTTTGCTTTCCAATTTCTCAAATACGGCAAAGATATTAGCAATTCTTCTAATAATGTTGTGAATTTAGCACAAATTTAGAAAATCTTCTTCTTCTTAGTTACTATTAACGTTATTAACAACGTTTTACAATTATGTAGTTATAAACCAAATATTTCTCAATGGAATATCGAATAATGCCAATAACAAAAAATTCGAGTGCTTCAGGTTTATAAGGAATCTCTCTCCTTGTTCTAAAAATGATGTTATTATTATTATTTTTTATTTATAGTATAGACTTAAACAATAAGACACAATATCTTCTTAGACAGCATAAGCTTAATTGATATGTTTAAATACTGTGTTACAAGATTACAACAATACAATAAAAAGAGGCTAACAATATTGTAGATATTATTATTGAATCCAACAAGATAAAAAAAAAAACAGAAAATAGAAAAAAAAATTATTAGAAAAAAAACAATTAAATAGAAAAGAAAAAGGGAAAGAAGAACAATCATCGGCATATTAATGTCTCCAAGTACTCCTTGAGCCTCCTACGAAAAAGCAGTGTACAGCTTATCATCCTAAGATGTCGAGGAAGAGAATTCCATAGACGTATCGCATTTATAAGAAAATTGTCGCTCAAATATTAAACACGTGTAGCGCATCGGTACAAGGTTCACAGATCTAACAGAACACGATTGGCAGATCTTTTTAAAAAGGTAAGGTGGTTGACGCGATCGCAAGATATTGTTTAGCAGTGTTAATATTCTTAGTTTAAAAATATTTCCAAGAGTAACGCCATATATAGTTTTGGAGAATTGAGAAATGTGTTCATACCTTCTTACGCCTATATATACCTCGCTATGCTGTTGTACTACTCAACGTTGAGTTACTCTTGTGCTCAGAATCACGATGTTAAGAGAGTTCGCAACCGTAAAGCAGAATAGGGATGATAAAGTTTTGGCTAGTACGATTCTTGTTTTTAAACGAGTAGTTCTATGGTTGGTCCACAGCATAAGAAGCCCTCCATAAACATTCCCAATTGTCAATATCTGATTGGGTATTCCCAGAAAGTGTTTTTGTAAAGGTAATACCAAGGTTTATTGCTGAATCGACAAACTCAATATGAAATTTTGGGAAAATCTGACTTATGAATGAATTTTTTTTAATAACCGAGCATTTGGATTCAAGTGGGTTAACACATAGAGCATTTTTGCGTGACCAATTACGAATATTGTTTAAATCATCGTTAACTCCAACGGCTGCATTTTCGACTAGACCTAGGAGGAAACTTTTTCGGATCTGTACATCGTCAGCATACATATCTACTTGAGAGTATTGTAAGCAATTAACAATACCATAAGTCATTAATATACATTGAGAATAATAGTGGTCCTATTATTGAACCCTGTGGGTACCCCCTATTTAACCTAAGAAGATCAGATTTGGAGCAGTTTGACACAACTGCCTGAGATCTACAATTAAGGTAAGACTGGACTAACATTGTTGAAGAATAAGAGAAATTAAACTAGTTCATAAGCTTACACACAGGACATTATGGTTAACTGTGTCAAAAGCCTAAGAGAAGTCTAAAAATATAAGAAGACTTACATTGTTACAGTCAACATCTTGTCTTATGTTTTCGACGACATTATTATGAGTTGTAGTACAGCTATGTTTTGGACGAAGACCTAACTGATTGACACATAACTAATTGTTGATGCACAAGAATATTCGTATTTGTTTATTCATTATCCTTTTTAGGACCTTCGACAGACATGGTAGAATGGCAATTGGCCTTAACTCATTTTAGTTTTTTGGAATTGGTATAATTTACTTGAAGGAAAAACACTTGACATAAAAATTGTATTAAAAATTGCTGTAAAAATACAAATAAAAAAATGCACTGCTAAAATTATTCCCGATACTACAATGATCACACACTGAAAGACCGGGCTGAAGTGGTTTGTAGAATTGGGGCAAACAAATTAGGTTACGGGAGCAGCCACCCAGATGTGATAATTGTATTCAATTCATGGCCGAATGTAAGCCCGATGTAGTGCAAATAACGTTTACATCATTTGAGAAATTCTAGGCAACTAGCACCAACTTTTGCAGCGTTTATTATTTATTGGTAACGAAAATCTACATGTCGAGCAAGGATAAGCCATTGGATTACAACTCAAAGGGAGTAGGTAGTTATTAGAAATCAAAAACAAGTGAGCAGACTAAGCCTTGGGGTATTCTATTAAAAAATTAAAAAAATCAATCAATGTAGCTATTCATTGATTGATTTTTGAATTTAATAAAAGTGGTGTTTCATTTTGATTGATATGTTTTAGCTGTGAATTTTATTTTTTCGTTTGTAAAGACCATAAGCAAATGATATTTTTGGGTTGGCTCTTGAGATGGTATTTGACTATTTTACCGATCCGAAAATATCTTCGCGTAAAGGTTTGCACATTTTTTGTATTCTATTTATGTGAACGTTTTAGTATTATTAAACAAATTAGATAAAACCAATTTAAGTCTCAACCTAAAGTTGACTGCGCACTAAAAAACTGTGCAGAGTGGGTTTTAAAAATCAGCAAAATCTACTCTTCTCTGAATTGGCAATACACTATTGCCAACATCTCAAGTAAGCAATTTTCCTATTAATAATCAATCTTTGACATGAAGTAACAGTGGACTAACAAAACCTGACGTTACGGTATATTAAGTGTGGTGTAACTCATCCTTTGTCAAAATAAGTTTTTTTTTTGCTATTATCTCACAACACAATTAAAATATAAGAAAATTGTACCGGTATCGGGTTTTTCGATAGGGACGCTACAAATGTTGAGCGACAGGGACAGCAAACGATGCCATATTTCTTGCCGCTTTGCCATTTCATGATGGAAAGATGTACGATCCAACAACGAGTCGAAATTATTAAAATTTACAACCGAAATTCGGAGTCAGTGGCCTCAACGTTAAAAGCGCTACGTCCAATTTATGGTCGTCATAATCATCCTAGCAGATCAACAATTGAGCGTCTAGTGGAAAAATTTGAATCCACAGGCACAGTACAAAATGTTCTCGTGCCAGTGAGACAAAGCAGTGCCTGTAGTGTCGGGAATATTGCTGCCACTGAGGCTTCAGTTGAAGAAAGCCCAAATGTGTCTCTCACACGTCGTTCTCAAGCGTTGGGCATCTCTGTGATGTCGTTGTGGCGAATTTTGCGAAAAGATCTTGACCTACATCCTTACAATATTAAATTGATATCTCACGAAATCGTCCAGTCGCTTGGCCGCCTCGGTCGTGCGATTTGAAACCATTAGGGGCTACGTCAAGTCGATGGTCTATGCGAACAAGCCAGAGACGATTGATGAACTTCGTACGAATATCGAACGTGAAATTGCAGCAGTATCAGCCGATTTATGCTTGAAAACCGTCGAAAATTGGGTTCAGCGTCTGGACTTCTTCAAGCGTGCCCGTGGTGGCCATACAAAAAAAATCGAGTTCCATACATAATGGCATCGAACGTACTTTCACAGGAATAAAGAATTTCATTTATATCCAAAACCATTTTCGTTTTATTTAAAAAAAACCTTTGTAGCGCTCTTATTGAAAAACCCTTTAGAAAGTACCGAGAGACAACAAATACATAAGAAAAACGATCGTTTTTTAGGGGAATTCAGCACACGGTTCTTACTTGCATTCCTGTTTCCCCGATTATTCCCGGAACATCTTATTAAAGGTCCAGTTATAGCTATCATGTAAAACCATCAATCGACATTCATCTTATACTTTTTGCGGATTTTTTTTATAAATTGAATTGTTTGGGAGTTGGTCTCAAGACGATGCTTATAATTTTAAAACAAGATGATAACTTTTGCTTTTTAAATGATCAACATTTATTTTTTTATATTGGGATCCAGTTATAGCTAATATTTTTATCGAAAACTATCATCAAAAATCCAAATAATGTCAGTAAATAACTTTTTTTAATAGATTTCTTCTAGATGACAACTATCGGAACAGAAGGACTACACTGTTAGATTTTATATGGGGAAAGCATTTTCCCAGAAAAAAAATTACAGAATCATAAAATTGTAAAAGTGAAAGTGAAGTTTTTAATCGGAAGTACATTTTATGTATTAGATGGTCCAACCACATTGCACGATGTTATTTGTGAGTCACGCCGTAACTTATTCTAATAGATTTGGTTGTAAACGTCCATCAGCTATTACATTGACATTTTTTTTAATAAGAAAGCATAATTCATAAATTGGGCTTTAATCGACAGATTACATAATTTGTGAATTGCAGGATTATTAGTAATTTGAAACGCTATGAGGGATTTCGATTGGGTCAAAATGATCTTAATTTAACCTAGATTTGATCTGGATCAGTTGTCGTTTTCCAATGAGAAAAAATATTGATCTTAATTTTATCTAGATCACTTTTGGAAAGTCTGGATTTCCTACATATAGTGCCTGGCCACACATTCATTGGAATGAAAGTCATCTCCAACGAGACGAGTAGATTTCATGGGAGGCAAAAAGAGAAAGTATGATTGTATCGAAAATCCACCGGGAATCCATTTCAAACTGAAGTCTCGGTGTGGGCATGAACGTTTCAATTCTACATCATTTTTTTTTTTTTTTTTTTTTTTTCAAAAATACACATTTGAAATTTTGTTGGGATGCACGTGTGGCCAGGCACTTACATTAACAAAAACATAATTGAAAGCTTCATTAAAAACCGTCATTTCAAATTCAACATTTGAAAATAGTGTTGCCACCAAACGCATTCCAACTGTCCAACAAATTTTTTTCACTGCACCTTTTCCTGTAATAATCTCACAAATCATCCGAATACTTTCAAGAGCCAAGAAAACATATCCGTTCGTATTCGGATAAAATAGGAGTTATGAGAAAAAGTTAGGCCCTGGGCACTAACGATCGGTTTTCCCCAAAAGTGTACTTGTTTTTGTTTGTAAGGGATCAAGAAGGTAAATCCCATGTACAACGGGTATCGCGCAAACTGGTCCAATGTCAACAACTTCATGTGCAGGTGCACACTCGCAGATTACTCCGTGCTACCAATGACATCTGCAGAAGCTATTTGGACAAGGAAATTCAAGAGAACATCCTCTGAATGCTCATGAATTAAAAGTATTTTCAATTATTTTCTTAAATTAATATTTGTTTTCTGAAAGATTTTTTTTGAAAAACATTGAAAGAGAAATTTGACGTTTACAGAAGAAGAAAAAAATGTATAGGGAAAAAAGTAATGTTTGATTTGACATTACTCTGTTGGACCTAGTTTCAAATAGCATTTCAGCCGAATGCCGAATCAGTTCAAATGTTTGTTTGTGTTTATATAGAAAACATGTTTTTTCTTACAATAATGAAAATAAAAAAAAAATATTTGAAGAATATCGAATATAAGTTCTGGAGAATACTTTCCTTTTATTTTTTTTAGTTGCTATTAAAAAAAATTGGTTAATACTACGTTCTCACTGAGCAAAAAAGCTCATTTCGGCATTTAATTTGCAATATGATTAAATTTCCCATACAAATCAAATTTCCGTAATGTAATAATACCATCAAATTTGTGAGCGATGTGGTTTCTAATTTAAAAATATTAAGAGGTCAAACAAACGAACAAAGCTTTTGTCTAGCTAAAATGTCAAATTGGAATTCATATAACAAAAAAAAGGAGGAGCTATTGTAAAAATGTAAACATTGGAAACTTTCTCCCAAAAGAATGTTCTTATTCGAGTCTGCTATTTTTACAACAGTTCATGGTACATTTATTGCTCTCTATTTGCGGCTATTATTTCGTTCAGACCTCTTCGGAGTATTCCATTATAATGTCGTCATTGTCGACAACATATGAATGCGGAACTGAAGTCTTGCATATTCCGCTTCCTCTGTTTTTCCCGACGAATGTTTTATTTGATATGATTTACCATATAATTAGCCTTTTTAGCAACACGAGAATCACTGTTTAAACATAATTTATTCTATTGAGTTGACCACAATTTACTTTGGGCTTTTTGTTGTTGTTTGCTTACAATATAAATGTCAACTATAAACTGTCACACGTAATTCGGAAATATAGCAAGATGTCAAACGTAATTCGAAAACTTTGTGAGAACACCTTTTTTGTTAATTTGCAAATGTTCTCATTTCAGCTCTAGTGAGAGCGTAGTATAAAGGTTTTAAAAAATTGCTACAGATAATGAGTGCTTGCTGAACGCGTTTCTGTTTTCAAATCACTTTTGTCGGATGCACTCACTTGATGTTTAGATTTGCAAGTATTAAATTCAACTTTCATGGTGTTTTTATGTTTAGTTAGGAGGAGCTGTGTGTTGTTTAAGTGTCTGGCGCATAATGAAGTAACGAATTTTGTAAATAATTACAATTCATAGTCTCTATTGGTATTTCAATATCTTTTCAGAATAAGTGTTGATGGTCTTGAGGTTTACTTCCCCTACGAGTACATATATCCCGAGCAATATGCATACATGGTGGAGCTTAAGCGGGCGCTGGACGCCAAAGGACATTGTCTTCTGGAGATGCCTTCTGGGACTGGTAAAACTGCAACCTTACTGTCCCTGATTGTTGCCTATATGACAACATATCCCGAGAATGTTCGTAAACTCATCTATTGCTCGCGTACAGTTCCTGAAATAGAAAAAGTTGTCGCTGAGTTGAAAAGTTTAATGAACTACTACCATAAAAATTCTCCAGATCCACCGCGTATCACAGGTTTAGTATTAAGTTCGAGGAAAAATATGTGCATTCATCCAGAAGTAAGCAAACAGCATGAGGGCAAATCAGTTGATGGCATGTGTTACGGTCTGACAGCGAGTTATGTCCGCGAAAGAGCAGAAGTAGATCCCAGCACGCCGACTTGTAAATGGAATAAAAAATAAATGTTTATGCGATGTTAATGAATCCTACCTTCAGGTCAATACTATGAAGGATTTAGTATCGAAGGAAAAGAATCGACGTTGCCCGATGGTGTTTATAGCCTGGAAGATCTTAAAGAATATGGAAGGGCAAGGAACTGGTGTCCATACTTTACTGCACGATATGCCGTAGGTACCGGTAGAAAATAAGCCAACAGATTAACATTTGCTGCCGTTTTACAGATTGTCTATGCGAATGTTGTGGTTTATAGTTACCATTATCTATTGGACCCGAAAATCGCTGAAGTTGTTTCTAAAGAAATTCATAAAGAATCTGTTATTGTGTTTGATGAAGCACATAATATCGATAATGTGTGCATCGATTCGATGAGTGTAAATATAAACAGAAGAATAGTAGAGAGAAGCACACAAGCGGTCAATAATTTGCAAAAATTAGTTCATGAGTAAGGAATATACACTGTTATTCACAGAAGTGGATTAAATAAATTTTCTTTTCAGGATTCGAGATGAAGATACCAATCGGTTAAATATGGAGTACCAAAGAATGGTTCAAGGCTTGAAGGATGAAAGCGAAAGGCGTAGCACAGATATGGTGTTGGCTAATCCACTACTACCTGATGATGTTTTGAAAGGTAAATCTATAGTTAACAAGGAATCTAATTTTTAATGATATGTCGAATAGAAGAGCTTAACAAATTATGTTGTAAATTTGGTTATACTTATATTTAAGCAAAGATGAACTACGAGTCAGACTTGCTTATCATTTACCCATTTGTTGTCAAAAACTAATACTATCAAATTTGCTCATAACGATTCATTTTCATATCGGACCTCCGTCCAGAAGCGGATGACAGACTTCAATTTTCTTTGCTCACAAGTATGTTGCTTTTAATATTTTTACACTGAGCACTGTGATGTTTGAAATACTTAGATTCATACCTTTGTTTGACGGCTCTTAGGGTCACCTTGATGTTCACTTGGTGGGCGTCATGGGTTCCTAGGTTGCATTATTTTGCCCCATTTAGCCTTAAAAAATAAGAAGAATAATTCTCAGGAATTTCAAAACTGTCCTGCTTTGCTGCACAGCACTCGATGTCACTCCTAGAAAGAGTTTTCAATTTATTACATTTTCCGAATAGACAGTTTTTAGTGTCACTGCTATGACTGATCCCCACTATTATCACGGAAATTTGCTTAGACGCACATATTCACTTCTGCCTTACTTATTTCATCACTGCATTGAGGAAATCAGATGCCATCGGTTCTCGAACACGAATGTAAATTCTAAATAGATGCTTCAAAATTGTTTTGGTAACATTTCATCGTTTGTTTTGTAGCGTTAAGCGACAAATCCCAGTGATGTGTGATGTAATTTTGGTGAAGCGTTCAAGAGATGAACAGGCTCTTTTCGAGATTTCGTATATTTCGTAGAATGTGCTTGACAGGCTTATAGCCAATAGTCAGTTGTTATTTTAAAATTAAATGCCTCAGCTTCGAGACTTAATAACCTGGGAGACAAAGACTTCTCCCATCTTTTTTATTAGGATACTCTTACTTATTCTGGCGCTATATCGAGTTAGTACATGATCATTATACTCATTTTTAGTTATTAAATGCGCTGACAAAAGTATTACAGTGAACATGTGTTTGTTGCAAAAATGTTTCCCTTGCATGGAAATCTACTTCATTGCTAGGTGGATTTGCAATTATAGAACTGATGTTGTTCATTGTGTCTCTGACCACAGTCGTTGAATCTTCATCTCCATAGCCCGTCGACGCAAACGGGACTGAAGATTTTTCGAAGACTTTCTGTCTTAAATCGTTCCAAGTATTTATTTATCCAACTTTTATGCGATCCATGCTTCAGCGCTGTAGAGCAGTACTCGGATGATCAAGGTCTTGTAAATGATCTCCTTAGTAGTTGGAGTGAGGGGTTTACTACTTAAAGAAGAAACAGCGGTTGGCATAAGTACTTCTTCGCTTAATTTCTGACGTACTTAAAGTTCCGTACTATCTCAAGTTATTTCTGTTAATTGTGACGTTCTTTCGAATTCGTCGATATAAGTGTTTCGAGTTGGCAGCATATACTTGTTCTTACCCTCGCTTACAGCTTCTTTCTCCAGACTAGAAAACTTGGCTTTGACATCAAGTTGATTCCGTCCAAATGCTAGTAGTTGCAACAATTTATGAAATATTGTGCCTCTGGTGTTGTCTCGGGAGCTTTAAACAATCCTCTCAAGAATGAGACTAAAGAAGTCACAAGACAACGCATCGCTTTGCCTAAATCCTTCATTGGTATCTGATGATGGTGAGGTCGTTTGGACGAATTTGGACGGTATACCAAAACTAGATCTGTATATCTCGTCTCTACAAATCGATGAAAAGCTTGCGGGTTTCGTTTTGGAATTCTTGTGTTTTTTCCAGGATCTGCCGAAGTCTGCAGTCTGCGTAGGTTGTTTTTATATATCATTAGCATCGACTGTGTCTCAACTACGACATTTCCTTGTTTATTCCGATAGGATTCTGTTCGAGCTTGAATCCGTGTCTTTGAAGTTTTACAGTTTGGTAAAACTTGCAAACGTAATTTCTGGAGTGACACCTCTCTATATCCTCTGTAGCTCGCTTTTTTTTACCCTTTTTTCTTCTTTCTGAAAAGCCGGTGTTCTTCCCTTCTTCTTTGCGTCTAGAGCAGCTCTCGTCTTCCCTTGCAGCTTCATTTTTGGGCCTCGTTTCTGGCTGTGGTGTCAGTCTGCATTCATCCTTAAGCCAAGGGTTTCTTGCTGGTGGGTGCGAGAAACCTAGCACATCAGTTGTTGCTGTTCTAATGGCTTCTTGGCATCGTTGCCATTGTTCTTCGATATCGATGCTGGTGGAATGGTGTTAATCGAGAGGTTAAGGGATACGCGTTGCGCAAAGGTTTTGGAGATCTCTTGCGATTGCAGTCTTTCGACATTAAATTTTTTCACGGTATTTCTGGACTGTTGTGGCGTGGTGGTTATCCGCATTCTTACCTTGGCTGCAACAAGGTAGTGGTCCGAGTCGTTGCTAGCTCGATACTGGATGCGTGCCTCTTGGCTATCGCAATTTGGTCAATTAGATTGACCGTTCGTTGATCTGGAGTCCGCCCTTATGGATATCGAGGTGTGGAAACCGTGTGCTGGCTATAATGGCATTTCGATCCGTAGCGAAGTCAATTAGCCTAAGTCCGTTACCAAACGTGTTGTCGTGTAGGCTGTGTTTTCCGACAATACTGCTAAAGATTTCTTCTCTTCCTACCTTTAAGTTAAAATCTCCCAGCACGATTTTAACACGTACTTCGGTAGTTGCTCATAGGTTTTGTCAAGGAGCTCATCAATCTTAGCTATATCATTTTTTCCTCCGTTGGGGCATGAGCACATGTAAGGCTTATGTTGGCTAACTTGGCCTTGATGCGGATTGTTACAAAGCGATCGCTAATATCTTGGAAACATAAGACTTCTTTCCTTAGCCTGGCACTAATAACAAATCCGCATCCGAATAGTCGCTGTTTCTGCTCACTATAACACGTTCCGTAGTAAATGTCACAGTTTTACATCCTCTCTTTTCCCGACCCATCCCATCGTATTTCCTGGATGGCAGTAATGTCTGCTTTGTAGCAGTTTAGGGCTTTCTCTAGTTGTTCGCTTGCACCTCTCCTGTTTAATGTTCTCACATTCCAGGTGCAGGTACAAACGTCGTTGTCCTTTTTTCGTTCAGCCGTGTCGTCAACAATAAAATCAGTCCTATCCGAGGCTATTGGATGCTTCATAATATACATTTTTTCCATGGTTGGGTAGTTAACCCAAAGCACAATCCCCAACCTAGGACACGGGGCCATCAGTATCCACTATGGGATTGAGCGCTGCCGTTGGCCTTTCGGTTCATCCGCCAACATCTCTGTTTAAGGGGCCTGACTAACCCTTGAAATTCCTAGACAACCTGTTGTCCGAATATGTCGAAGCAGCTTTTCTAGGTTCGCCTGGGACAGCAGGCCGGGTATTCATTCCTGGCTGTTTATAGTGTTGCTGTTTTTCGTTGTGTTATCAACACTCGGGCTTATCGTTTAGCAAGTCAAATCCGGTTGGATGAGTACTCAATGGTTACCACTTGGAGGTTAAAAATAGGCACTTGATGTGTAGTCAGAGTTACAACCACTTGGCATTGGCAATCAGAGTCTACCCTCACCATTAGTTTTAACATATTAATAATACAAACAAATGTTTCTTAATTTTTTAGAGGTAGTTCCTGGAAATATTCGCAACGCTGAACATTTTATCAGTTTTCTTCGTCGCTTTGTCGAGTATATTAAAACTCGACTTCGTGTCCAGAATGTCGTACAAGAATCGCCAGCAACTTTCCTAAAAGATGTGGCATCCAAAATCTGTGCAGAACGTAAACCATTACGATTTTGTGCCGAACGCTTAGCAAGTCTTATGAGGACTTTGGAAATCACAGATATGACCGAATATGGTGGATTAGTTGTGGTAGATCAATAAAAACCTTTTACAAGTTACCAGCCGTAATAAATACTTATTTTCTAGATAACCCACTTTGCCACGCTTGTCTCCACTTATACCAAAGGATTCACAGTTATTATAGAGCCATTTGATGATAAGAGTCCAACGGTTGCTAACCCTATACTACATTTTAGCTGCTTAGACTCATCGATAGCAATGGCACCAATATTTTCACGATTTCAAAGCGTTGTCATCACATCGGGAACACTTTCTCCAATAGATATGTATCCAAAGATCTTGGATTTTGATCCAGTTGTTATAAGTTCGTTCACAATGACTCTAGCTAGGCCTTGCCTTTTACCAATGGTAAGTGTATTCCCTGCAAATTGAAAACTATTTAAATGTGTTCTGTTGCGTTTAAGGTTGTTTCCAAAGGCAACGATCAGGTTGCGATATCATCAAAGTTCGAGACACGAGAAGATTCAGCCGTCATTCGAAATTATGGTCAACTTCTCGTAGAAACGGCCAGATCAGTTCCTGATGGCGTCGTTTGCTTTTTTACATCATACCTTTACTTGGAGTCTGTGGTTGCGTCATGGTATGATCAAGGCATTGTCGATACTCTCCTGCGATATAAACTTCTTTTTATTGAAACACAAGACAATGCAGAGACCAGCTATGCCTTGATGAATTATGTCAAGGTAATGTACTGTTGTCAGTTTGTGCATTTGTTTTGAATATATATATTTTTTTTTTTACTAGGCTTGTGATTGTGGACGTGGTGCTGTTTTTCTAGCTGTCGCAAGGGGTAAAGTCTCCGAAGGTGTTGATTTCGACCACCATTACGGACGAGCAGTACTTATGTTTGGCATTCCCTATGTGTACACTCAGTCGAAAATTCTAATAGCCCGCTTACAGTATCTTCGCGATCAATTCCAAATCAATGAAAATGATTTCCTTACCTTTGACGCAATGCGACATGCAGCGCAGTGTGTGGGCCGCGTAATACGTGGTAAAACCGATTACGGAATTATGATATTTGCCGATAAACGTTTCTCTCGCCAAGAGAAGCGCAGCCGTTTGCCAAAATGGATTCAGGAATATTTGGTGGACAGCTATTGTAATCTAAGTACGGAAGAATCGATGCACTTGGCTAGGAGATGGTTAAAACAAATGGCACAGCCATTTTCGCGAGAAGATCAATTGGGTATATCTTTACTAACTCTGGAGCAACTAGAGGAAAATGAAAGGAAAAAAATGGAGAAAAAAGCTCAGGCGAGTGAATGAATAAATAAAAAATAAATATAAATGAGCTTGGTTGACGCACTACTAACTGTTTTTTATTACAATTTCCTAAAAAGGCATTTTATAGCAAATTTTAGGTAGTTCCACTTGTGGATCACTCGGAGATATCAGGAAAATCCGCGTTCGGAGCGTAATTTCTCACCTGAGCTTATAAAATGTTAAGCAATGGTATTAAATTAAACACTTTGCTTTCACTTCGGTGATGCCTACCAGGTCCGCTGTCAGCCTTCTCGTGGTGACCACCGAGTGCCTGATAACTTGACTGCGTAAAATGTCGCAATTCCTGTGTAATGTATTGTAGAAAGCAGATAAGAGCGGTCCTCACACTAAAGCTCAGAGTCCTTTTCCAATATGCCAGCGGAAAAATTCCCAAGATTAAATAAACGCTGACATATTCAGTCTCAGTAAGGACTTGTAGTTTATTCTCAGACACGCTATAGCGTACGAAGATGATTTTGCGTGCAGATCAGGTCCGAAAATCGACGACCAAAACAAACTTTTGCAACGTGATGTCGATCACATTAAGGGATATTCTGATGATTTGAAATTTAAGATAAATTTCGAAAAAAATCGAAACAATTCTGTTTAGGACCCCACTACTAAGAGCTTCAAGCGATGCTAGAAAAACAAATTGTGTAGATAGCATGGACAGCCGTTGGTGGTGTGAAGTGAAGTTAAATACCTTGGCATCTGGCTTGAAAATGTTCTGTATTTAACAAAAATATATATGCTTGTCTGGGTAGTGTTAGGCGGGCTTAAGCTATGACAAGAAGTCTGTTTCAAAGAGGTCAACTCGAGTCAAGGTTGAAAGTCATTTGGTACAAGGCCCTTATAAGGTCAATCATCGCTTACGTTTGTTCAATGTAACAGCAGCCTACATGGAAAATATACGGCTGTTTGAGAATCGTTGTCTCCGATCCTGCTAACGATTGTACCGAACGCCAGACTCCGAGTACATAAAATGTTATCACAACCAGGTACGTCGTCAATGCTCCAGATTTCTGCTCTTAAGCACGTCGATTTCAGATCGCGATAAAACGAATGTTATAAAGCTGCTCACAAATTTCTGATGGCTTAATGAGGAAACTGTTTCTGCACTTAGTACTAGGTCTGGGGCGGGGATTGTACACCATATTGGCGGACATTATGGTTCGATATAAGCTGGCCGGGCGTCCAAAGCCTCAATCAGGATGGCGACCCCTCAAGGCATACGCAACGAGTGCTTGACGCCCCGGTTATAATTAAGTTATGTTTAAGATTTGAATAGTTTAAGTTAAATAAAAAAATGTTATGACTTAAAGTTTTTAATATATTTTTTTTAAATTAAAAAAAAATTATTTAAAAAATAAGAACACGATAAAAATAAGCCCAATGGTAAAAAAAACAAAGCTAGAAATAAGCTTAAAGCGCCCGCTTAGGGTAATAAGTAATCATACATGTTATTAATAAGTTAGATTTAAACATTTTGTCTAGTATTAAGTTAATATTTTCAGAGAACAAAAGAAGAATAAAAAAGACTGTAAAACAATTTAATGTCAAAAGACTGCAATCGCAACGCGTATACCTAACGCTCGTACTGTGGTTACATATAAAAAGTATTCATAACCCCTTGAGTGGTGTAAATTATAAAAAAACTATACCACCAGCATGTCGAATGAAAAAATGGCAACGAAGCCAACAAGCCAGTGCTACTGATGTGCTTGGTTTTTCGCTCCCACCAATAAGAAACCCCTGGTTTGATGAGGATAGCCGACACATGGTCGCAGCCAAAAACGAGGCCTCCAAGGCTAACTGCAGGTGAAGGTGTGAGCTGCCATTGAGCTCTATAGGCAGAGAAGAAGGAAAGACCACCGGCCTTTCAGGAAGAAATAAAGGATATGAGAGGTGCAACTTCAAGTACGATGTTTGCAAGTTCTTTCAAAGTGTAAAACGTTAAAGCCAAGGATGCAAGGCTCGAACAGAATCGGGGAGATGACTTAACATCCACCAACTCATAAGCCAAATCTGGTCGGATAAAAGTATGTTTAAAAAATTGAACCTCAACCGCTTGCCTCATCCACAAAAAAATGAGACCCTCTGAACTGTGCCAACTGCAGTAGCATAAGTCTATTCATAATCGCCTACATGATCCTATCCACAACTGATCAAATCTTGACACCCGCCTCGATTTCAAAGCCGCTTACGACAGAATTCATAGAGACGGATTTATACAGAGCCATACCTAGTTTTAGTATACCTCCCAAACTCGTCCGTTTGTGTAGGGTGACGATGGAGAATTCTTGCTACTCAGGATCGGAAACGAGGAAAAAAGGATTTATGCAAGGCGATGCGCTGTCATCTGACTACTTCAATTTGATTCTTGAGAGAATTGTGCAAAACTCCCGAGCCAACACCAAAGGCATAAATTTCCAAAAATCAGTGAAACTACCAGCAAACGCCGACTATATTGGCATCATTGGTGGGACTCAACGTGATGCCATAGCCACGTTTGCTAGTATAGAGAAGGAAGCGGCAATAATGGGTTTAGCAGTAAATGAGGGCAAGACAAAGTATATGATGTCAACACGAAAAGACACACAACATCGACGAATCAGTTGCCATTGACAGATATAACTTTGAGGCAATACGGGACCTTGTCTACCTCGGCTCCGCTATTGAACGTTTAATATGGCTAGAACAAGTAGAACGAATGGACACCAATACTCCGGTTTGCAGTCGTTGATTACTAGCCAGACGTCGTAGTAGAGGAAGACCTCACCTTAAGTGGCGCGCACGAGTAGAAACCGACCTCAACCAACTTGGAGTGCTCAACTGGAAGCAGTTAGCCAAGGATAGGGCGAATTGTAGAGGCCCAGGTTCATTCCGGACTGTAGCGCCACTTAGGAGGCACTTTATCGTGACTGCAGTTTACCTCTGTATCGTTTACTTGCCGCTCGTTTCGTGTTATATAATAAAGCCTCTGGGGTCGAATTACCACATTAGTTATCGAGTCATATGTGACTGATAAATCTTGATTTGGTATGATCGAATGCGAGATTTGAATATCGAATGTTGGTATTCTGCCATCAGTGATCAAGCATATTCAGACCTATTTCGCAGGAAACTTTTTCCATTCAGCAATTTGATTTACATTGCTGACAAGGGAAAAATTTATTCGCGGTAGGCCTGATTTTCATACGGTAGTGTGGTTAGTAAAGTCGAGTGGGTGCATTTTTGTAACAAAACATGTAAGATAATTTCATTTTGTTATTTTAAGCTTCTCCACTATAAACAAGATTGCACTCTTATTCAGTCTGAACCTTTAATTAAAACTGTCATAAGTTTATGTTACGAAATATATCTTAAGAAAATAAAAATTTCATTTGTAAAGATAATTGATTGCCAAACATTTTCGTTCACTCACTCGTTAACTGATGTGGTAATTTGATCCCTGCTGGGGACGAATTCTAGTTTGGACTTTGATAGCAAGATCTCATCACTATTTGATCAATTGCTAAATTTAATGAAACAATCAGTCAGTACTTTCTGTAGGTATACTATTCTTTATTTTATATTAATAGACAAAGGAATAAACTACGATTTATTAAAAATTATGAAACGTATGCACTTGAAAACTCAGTATGTTTTTGTTGTTTTTCGCTGCCTTTTACTTTACAATTTGTAATTCAATAAATGCTTTATCGCATCTTGAACTTAGCCTATTGATAAAATAATTAACTCATTTGGAAAATAGTTGCATTGCAAAAGTAATTTAGAATAAAAAATGGTTTTACACGATTCCAAACAAACAAAATTACAGATGAAATTTCTAAGGAAACAAATATCCCCTAATGAAAATTTACTTGCGTATTTTACCACAATTTTATGATATTTATTTGCATACATTAACATTAATTGTATTTCTGTATTAATAGAAACGCTTGTACTTTACATCAATTTCTTCTATTTGCTTGCATAATGTATTCTGTGAAATGTATTTAAAAAGAAAACTTAATAGAACATAATCAAAAATAATATATAAAATAACAAGTATGTGTTTAAATAATTTTAATTTATGTTTTCCATGATCTGTTCTTTAATTTTTTTAAATTGTTTTAAATCACAAAAATATATTTGGATCGTAATTAGAGTTGAAAAAAAAAAAATAAAAAAAAAACCAAATAAAACTTATTAGTTATTGGGCGTACAGGTCTGTATGAATGTTGTTAGAAAAAAAACATCCAAATCCGCTCTTTGAAGGAGTATCTGGATGACGTCAACCATGTGCATGTGTTTGTGTGTTATCTTATAGCAAGTTTATTTTTTAGAAGACCCATCCGTTCCGGAGTGAGAGCCCATACCGGTGGTACTGCCTTGGTTTGGATATGAGTACTGGGACCAATACTGCTGTTGACCGCTGTTGGGCTGCATCATATTATGTCCCTGTTGTTGTGATTGTGGCTGGGAATTGTCCTGAAATAAAAAAAATGCATCTCAATTGATTTATGTTTCGCTTTGATGGTTGTTATAAGTAGTTAAAGATTTTTTTATCTGTATATAATTGGAATATTCTGCAATTTGATTTTATAAGCTTAGACTAGGATTTACATCAAACACTATCCTCATAGAAGACCATGTTGCAAGAATATAAAAATATAAAGTAAACTGCAACATTTTACTGTGGGCTAGAACAGATCGACAACATTTTTTTGTTGAAGAGGACAGAAAGGAGGCCATGGGTAGGTAGGTAAAGTGGCGGTTCGGCATGAACCCTAGTAGCACCAACGATTATAAAGCCATACAGATAACGCATTGAGAACAAAAAACAGAAACTTTTGCTGACCAGCTTCATGGTACGGGCGGGCTCATGAGAAACGAAACGAGATCCAAATATATTGCGGGCGTGCGAGTACGACCCGCCATAGAACAATTTTTCTTGTATGCAGTGCGTTATCTGTATGGCATTACAATCTTTGGTAGCACTATGTGCCTTTTTGTTGACACGACTCGTGTGACCTACGTTATGATGGTTATTGTGGATGTGATGCAGCCGGTCTCTAGATCCAGCCTGTGTGGTTTAGGAAGCCGATAAAATCTTGTATCCTTTTACCCGAGATGTCGCTAAAGTTGTCGAAAAATTGTTGGTCTAATTCTTGCGATATCTGGGCGGGTTCTATTTAGTAGATCGTTTGTTCTGTTTCTATCGTAGGAGGGCCATATCGTCCTCGACATGACGCAATTTGTTAACTTTCTCTATTTGGAGTCGGCCTTTTTCAGGAAGTATGGGTGTATTGTTTCCTCAACCGCACCTAGCGGGATACATATACTTGACGCAAGTGATCCGTGAGGAGCTAAGCCTTGCTGGCCAGCTCGTCTGCACGCTCGTTTCCTTCAATGTCTTTGTGCCCTGGAACCCGGAGAAGTGTGAGCCTGAAACCAAGGCTTTACCAGTTTGGAGGATATGTTAGCCGAGTTGATGGCCTTTATGGCCGCTCGGCTAACTATGAGAATTACAATATTTTGCTTTTCCGTATTGTCACACCCCAGTAGCGTACAAGCCTCTTGAATAGCCAGTAGTTCCTTGTGGAATACACTGGCAAAATCCGGTAGGTGATATGAAACTGATATTTTCGGTGATTTCGAGTAGACTCCGGACCACACCACAGTTCATCTCTGATCTGTCGGTGCAGACGACCGTGTCGAAATCTCTTACTACCTCGATTCTTCTCCACTAAGCTCTGGTAAGAAATCCTACGTGAAAGTCTTTCTTGAAGCTTAGTATAGGTATTATGCAGTCCGTTAGAAACGTGACCACGTTGTTTGGTAACGAGTCCAGGATATTACTGTGGCCATACGGCCTTGCATTCCAGCACCTACTTATGATAATAAATAATAAAAAAAATTCCAGAAATTTGAATTTTTTGCCATGATTTTAATTATTGCCGCTCTGCACTACACTAAAAAATTAAACAGAATTGAAAGCAGAGCGACGTCGCTCAGCCGCTCAGAAACATCGCTTGCCGATCAGAGAGTGACCATACCATTATATATGATTAATTTGTTTTGCAGCTCAGTGCGTAGCAACTGAGCGACGAATCAAAGGTAATTTACTAAGCTTCATCGCTGAGCGTTTAGTAGCGAAAATTTCATTGTCAAGTGCAAGTCATCGTAGTCTTCTAGTTGAAAGTTGCGTTCATAGGTCTACTAGCATGTCCATCCCCGCTTCGCTGAAGACATTGCCAATGGGTTGCTACCAATAAATAGTTGAACATGAGAAAGCACCGAATATTCTAAATTGATAAATTTATGGCAAAAGCAAGGCAAATAGGCAATTAAAAAAAAAACGACTTTTTGGCGCAACAGGCTCGTTAGTAACCATGGCCGAGCTTTCTCACAACCATTCTTGCACGATGGTGGGACCTCCTGTTTGCCGATTCCGAACAGCGAATTTGAGATTAGCTTTTCTTGACAATTGATACTACTGGGATGATTTGTCAGATCATCACGAGATGAGGTCCAGTGAAAAATCATTTAGGTGTTACTACGGCTGGGAATCGATCCCAGACCTTCTGCGCAGCAGTTCATTTTACCAACCATCGCGACACTGAGCCCGTAAAATTGAAGATGTTTAAAATCAAATTACAAATCAGATGGAATCATTGGAATTCTGGGGATTAAAACGTCTTCCACTTTATATTTGCCAGCCAGAATCAGATTGTTTATAAACTTTTTTCAAACAAGTCTCGTACCGTTGCAAAGTTTTGCTTGTGGACTGTGAATGGTAGAAACTGAGAAACTTTATTTTTTCGCTGTTCACTCATTACAATTTTCTATAGGAGGTTTGTAAGTAAACCTCCTATAGAAAAGTACTTTTCCGTCAAACAAGAATCATAAAATTCGGTGTTTCCTAACTCTTGACATTGATTGATTGGAATTATTTAAATAACTGTTAAGAATCTCACCTGATACCAATTCATCCACTGCTGTTGTTGTCTGGGGTCAGCATTATTTACTGGCCATTGCTGCTGTTGTTGTTGTTGATTTCCATATCCCGCTACAAATGCAAATTTCATATTAAGTCAAATTTAATTCGTTATAGACTCGCAAAATTGCAACTTACATTGCGATTGGTCATATCCCCAATAATCATGTTGCTGCATTTGTTGTTGGCCACCCCACTGACCTCCTCCTCCTCCTCCACCACCTTGCATTTGAACCCATTTACCCTGCGATGTGCTGTTGTTGTGCTAAAAGTAAAGAAAAAAAACTCAATAAAACAGTGTTCCTATAATTAAAACAAAATTTCTTACCACATTTCCGCCTGGCTTACTATACTCATAACCATCATTGCTCGAAGAATACTTCGATCGCTCAAAGCCACCGCGACTATCTTCGGTACGATTGTCGCGGTGGCCAGACCGAAAATCCCGCTGATTTCCTGAACGATAACTGCTATCGCGACGGCTACCACTATCTGCTCCATCACCATTACGATCACGCCTGTCTCTGTTGTCTCTTGAACCACTGCCATAAGAGTCATAGCGACCGCCACCACCTCCACCGCCGCCGCCACCACCACCGCTTCCACCGGATCGACCAAATCTATCATCATAACGATTGCGATTGTTGTTAACCCAGTTTGAGCCTCCATTACCACCGCCACCGCCGCCACCTCCACCACCGCTGCTGTATCGGTTATTACGATTATCATAATTACGGCCACCTCCGTAGCCACGATCATCGCGCCATGGAGCCGATGATCCACGCGATGGAGGACCCCAACGATTTCCCGAACCTCCACCTCCGCGACGTTCATTCTGATTGCCCTTCCATCGGGAGCCTCGGAAGTCATCCCGACGACGATCATCGTATCGCCTTCGGTCGTCACGTTGGCGGTAGTCGCGACGTTGTCGCTTATCGCGTGAAGCTTCAACATCTTTGTGGCCTTTTTCATTGTAACGCTTTACCTCTTCCTTGGCCTCATCGTCTTTCAAATCCGTATAAATGATGTTGTCAAACCAACCAAATTCAAGAGATGGTAGAGTGAAGCTGGCTGCAAGTATTTTATGAAACATGATTTGTTAAATTTAAACAAAATAAATAATTAAACAAAAATCACAATTAAAATGTCTACAAGAATATTGTTGCATAGAAGAAGTGTTTCGAGAACGAATTGTCGTACAATTCACTGCTCTCATAGATGAGTGGATTACGGGAGTAAGTAAGAGTAAAGTTCAGAGATTGAGGACTACTCTTAAAATGTTCAAACATAGCGATGGACCATAGTAAAATATTAATGAAAAGAAGAGAAGGGAAAAGAATGCCTATAATTTATTTGTGAATAATAGGACACGGTATTTCAGTTGCAAAGAATTGCAGGCCAACTTTCTGGTTCTATAGGTACTACTAGCGTTAAAAGCTTAGCGAAATCATACAAAAACTTGCAAAATTCGAAAAACCCATTTGCAGCACATTGACGTACTATCCAACTAACAAAGAAACGAACAATGATAAAACAATATTTTCTGTTTATTTACAGAACAACAGTCCAGGCGACATATGGACACCAATAAACCATCGTAACAACTATATGCAAGCATCACGAGGATATGTTTCAACGTTACTCTTAGGTTTGCCTCACCTGCGAAATTAATATACAAAATTACAAAATTTTCGCGCAACAGAGGTTTTTTTTTCCACTGCCATGTATTTCTTGGACGATGTTGATACCTTTAATTTTATGCTCAATACAACCGAAAGGTTTGACAAGTTATGTAAGTATGTTCACATACTTACTAAAGGTAAGTATGTGAACAACAAATCGAAATGGATAAAATAACTTGTGTAGCTCCAATCGGACTATTTTAGGGAAGTCCCTCTCAAAATAGTCCGATAACGCGCTCGACAGAAAAGTAAACTGGAGTGAATGAACGCCCTAAAACCGAGCAAAAACAACAATTGGCCACTATTACACTTTAAATTTCGAATGGCACAAGAAATAAAGATCATAAAAGATGTGGACAGAGTACGACAAAGACAACCTGTCGAAGTTACCCAAAGTACCAGTGGAGCCATGAGCCGATGTGTAACACGCCTAAAGATTATAAAGCTACACAGATGACGCATTGAGAACAAAAAACAAAGAGTTTTCCTCACCAACTTCATGGTACGGGCGGGCGGTTTGCACGCGCAGACATGAGAAACGAGATCCAAGCAAATGGTGGGCTGTGCCAGTACGACCCGCCATAGAAAAAATGTTCTTTTATGCAGTGCGTCATCTGTATGACTATAATTTTTGAACACGTCTCAACACCAGCCATGGTTAACATCTTTTCGGGGATCGGAGCCGATACAATATCAGTACCACTTAAGGCTGGGATCAAACGCAATAACAAGAAACCGCACTTGCCAGTGACTTTAGATGGCACGGTACCCTTGTGGCTTACCGACCGCAATCATAGAAACAGAAAATCTTTTTCAACATTTGTCGCGCTGTATCTTATGAAGTTTCTAAACAATATTGGGATGATGAAGTAATGAAGGACACCCTCCACATAGAAGCATAAACACTAAATATTTCCTGATTTTGTGCGTCTGTCCTTATTTTGAAAATAGTTTCGTGGATACACACACATCACATACCTAACCAACGCAGCAACAAAAGAGACATTTTTAACTTGAGAGAAAGGCTTCGTATTGACGACTGAAGGAAGCTTTCCACCAATATAATTTTGATAGCTGATGAAATATTGAATTTCTGATTTAAGAAAATTCAGTAAACAGGAAATAAGTGAGATCGCAATGTTTACCTTAGAGCAGAAGTTCATAATTATTTTAAAAAAATATGTTTTTGTGTGTGGTTCAATTCAACGTTTACCACGTCAATAAGGGTTACAACTTTCAACTTGCAATCTAATACCTCGTATAAACGCTTTGACCTGGGACTTGTACCTTTATTGAGACTAAGATGTGGGTTTACCTTGAATTATGTATTTAATTCAATTGTCTTTTTTATGGTCATAAAGTAAGCCTGCTAAGGAGTTAAAACCTCAAATCCAAAGGGACAAATAGATATAACTTTACATATACGGAGCAACAATTAAAAAATAAAACAAATCGAACGATATTGTACTACATAGTAGGGATAGTAAAAATGGAAGAGGAATGTGTTAAATTAAATGAATGAAATGACATCACATCAGGGACGACAAAGAAAACAAATATTTCAAAAACCGAAAGTAAATTTAAATACTCAAGTGTTGTGGAACAACGAATTGGAAAACAACTTTCTTTCAAATTGCATGTAAGATGATGTAAGAATGGTTTGATTAGGTTGATTGGGATAACTAGACCTGACATCTTGTTGTGTAATGAGTACAATATTTGCATTTTGTTGGACATCCTTTTGGTGGATTAGTACACCATAGACTTATTGGTTCTGATGACAATTTCTATATGCTGAAGTTGGTATGTGGTTTTGGATTAGGAAACATCTCTGGTTAATCTTAAGTTAATCGTTGTTAGATATTTCTAATTCGATTTCAGGGTTGTAAGCAGGTGTTAATAAAGCCAAAAGGGTTGGAAATCGCTGCACGTCTTGCATGACTAAATGTGGTTTTAATGACTCAGCCTGTATAAAAGTGTCTAGGGCATGATTTAGAAATAGGCAAGTGGATTTTATGCTCAGGGGATCATCACAGGATGTGTACTTTGAGTACATTCGAACTGGTCATTGCGCAATAGACAGAGAACTCTAAAATACAAATGAAAGAGCAAGGAACCACGTAGATATACAATACAAATAACACAAAAGGAAGAACTAAGGTAAGAAGAATGATAAGCACAATGAAACATATTAATGAGTTATAACGCTCGGGTTGGCGAATACAAAATGGCCGATCAGCAACGTGACGGTTAAATATATTAAAGTTTAAAGAATCCAACAAAAACGCCCGACAAAAACCCGTGGAACTGATACGCCTAAAGAAACAACACAAAAAGAACGGTGATGGAACGATGGAAAAGGCGCATTTCGAGAAGATTTAAAACAGAGACCGCAAAAAGCAGCGAGCAAGGATAAGATTAAGCTTGAATGGAATAGCACGGGTGTAAATGATGGGGCAGTGGATGGGAAGTAGTTCGAGAAGATTTGAACGTTAGGATAGGTGGCCCTGGTGAAAGTTATCAAAGTACCAGTGGTGATATGAGCCGAGGTGTAACACTCCTAAATACCAGCATTAGGCAATGCAATTCACGTTCCACCTTGGACTGGGGTCTAACGGAACAGAACTTGTCAGTGAAACAGAGAACCCAAAAAGAGGGAGCAAAGACACCGAAGGACCGATGAAACGTATTACTAGGTTTCAAAAACTGAGTACATCATAAACCAAACGGAAACAATTGATGGAATCTATGACGATAGGCACAAGAAATTGCTCTTGTCAAAGATATACAGTTCACAAATTCTAAAGTTCGAACTGTTGTACTTTTCAGATTGCATGTCAAATTAAATTAATGATTAAAAAAAAAAAACAACGACAATATAGAATTTTCATCAACATTCAAAATTATATGCTATGAATTTTTGTATACACAGTTAGCAAACACAAAATAAAAGAAAATTAATAAATACAAAGTTCATATCCCTAAAAAAAATAAAAAAAAAGATCAAACAAAAAAATAATAAATATAAAATTATCTATACACCTTTACCTGTAAAAAAGAAAACTCGAATCTTTATTTTGATTTGTGTGTGTTTTGTTTTTCTCCAAATACTATATTTCTAATCACATTTGTGATGCGAATAATATTCATAAAATAATTCTCTACACCTTTTCTGTTTTTTTTTTTTTGGTTTTGATTTTTTGTTTCAAAATAATAATTACCTTTTAAATTATTAAGTGTTGACTCTCTAATTGAATTTTCATTTCCTGCCTCTGTTTTCAATTGGTTGCGCCGTTTCAATTCTTCCTCATTCGGTATACAAACAACAGCGTTGCGTTTGAAGTCGCCAAAACCTTTCATTTTACGTCGTTGTGCAGATGCGAATGCATTTGTCTATAAGATTTGGATGGGAGAGGCAAAATAGTAGTGTTGATTTCTTGTTGATTTGTTTTTGTTTTGTTCATGTGTTTTAAAAAGGCGATCCACAAACATATTATTTTGATTTTATACAGATGTTATATGCAGATGATTTGGCACATATATTAAATCTGCGTAGCTCAGTTTCAAAATCCGTATTTAGATGTTGTTTTTATTTTGTTTATTAAGTGTAACGGCAGGCCGATTTAAATAAGCTAACATATAGTCTAGAGATACATATTGCATACATAATATAAAATTGTTTTCTTTACACGACGTATTTTCTGTGATATTTAGCCATTTTACGGTCGCTGTCTACTTTAACATTATAATTTTTACAAGTGTATAAAATAAATCGACTTAGACAATGTTTTTATACGTAAATACCTACATTGATATCTAGGCCCTAAGACAACTCACCTGGTAACTAGTAAACAAAAATATATTGCAAACAAAAATAAATGGTAATAATAATTCACATTATTTATGTACAAAAAGATAACATTTTTAACACTTTGTGTATCATATCTACATCTTGTGCAAAAGCAATGAAAATCAGATCATCAAATGAGTATATGTGCATGTTTGCCTTGTTTGGGTCAATGTATGCACATACATTCTTTTCATTAGAAAGATCATTTTTTTGAATGCATGACATCAAGATTTTTTTTATTTTAAATACCATTCACCTCTCAAATCAAAAAGAAAAATGTTTATGAGCACAGAAAACTGCGCTCAGATATCCCAACTACAACCCAAAATATCACAACCTTAAGTTTATTACTTCTTTTTTTTTATCAAAAATTAGTCTATATGGTAATAATATACGTACATATAACAGTTTTCTATGCTTAAATATTCACATATTAGTGGTGACGTAATCATTTGGGTAGAACAGGCGGACCGATTAAGAGATAATACACTCGTCGTTAAGAGAGGAGATTAATTTTAATTTCTGCTACAAGGCGAAGTTAAGCAGGGGCACAATCTTATATAAATCTATACAACAATTCCAATACGACGATTTTGATATCATAGGTTGGACTCAACGAGATGTCACCGTCATGTTTTCTGGTACATGAGGGAATTGTCAAAAAGGCAAAGTTTATGCTTTTACCAAGAAAAGAGACACCGCGTCGATAATTTATACATAACATTACCATCAAGAGCTACAACTTTGAGGTAGTAAGAAACTTTGGCACATATTGCAAGACTCGTCGCCCTAGTGACACAAGAACATAACTACTTTTTTTTAACGATTTTGGGCTGGGTATGCCACCTTACTTAAAACATAGAATTTATATATTGTGACAAAAAACTGTATCTCTAAGTGAAATAGAATAGAAGTTAGCACTCTACTAAAGTATTCATGAAACTCAAAAAGACTAAAAAGTGGTAAAAACAAAATCACAAAAATGGCAGAAAAACTAATGCTATCAAATATTCACATACGTCCTTAAGTGTCACTAAAGCGACGAAGTGTCGATCGATTATCGAGATTTTTGGTTTTGGTATAGAGTAAGACAATCGACAGATATCTTGAAAATTGGGGTGTTTTCATAAACGTTAAAAATGTCCATGGACCAATGCAATCCAATCTTCTTTTTCAACTTTCTCTTACAAAGAGGTATTACAAAAGGTATTGTATTCGTGAAAATGTTCGACCTCGAGATTTCAATTGATTCTAACAATACGATGATATCGGAACTCAAGAAAGTGGTCTTTGTAACTCCGTTTGTTCGTCTGTCCGTAATAGTCTAAACGGCTTCACCGATTTTACTTCGTATATAGGGTTGCTTTTGGTCATCATTTTAGGCCTTTTTTTTAATTTTAGCCATTTTCTTAACGGATGTACCTGCCATATAAAAAACATACATAACCTCAATTTTCTGATAAACGGCTTAAACGACTTTGATTAAACTTTTTGTATAATAAAAGCATATGAGTTTCAACAAAACGGCATACCCAGTTTATTCGAGAAAAACCATAAAACGGATTTTCGCGTGTAGGCCATATAAAGAAAATTGCCAATTTCTCGCGAAGTATTTTAACTTTAACTACTTTTACCGTGTGGCAAGAATTCCAAAAATTTTGTTTTGGCCCAACTACCCCTAAACGGAATTTTCAGTTTTGGTCAATAACGGAAAATCATTATTTGTCACATAGGCACTGATTCACCGACTTGGGATTTGATCTAATGCTCAACTCGCTGTGAAAGAGCAAGTTGCGACGAACCAGTCGTGCACCCACCACTTGTTCCTTGCATTGCTAATTGCCGTGTTCCGGATTTCAGTTTACAATTAAAAAATGAGGTAAGGTAACATGGAACACAAAATATTAATGATTGGAAATGTAAATGTCAAACTATTTCAACTCTTGTTTTGTAATTTCATGTTTCCGTATTTATAGATTTCTGTTTACTTTTATCTATTCAGAATAATTATTCTTTATCAGAAAAGTAAGAAATAACTTACAATAAACTTATATTGTCGGGTAATTTTACAGGAATCAAAAACATCTTCATGACAGGTCGAAGAAAAATCAGATCTGTCTGCCATGTGTAAATTTTCAACTCGTTTAGTCAGTCATATCATGTTACCAAAATGGTTGATTGACCTATGAGAGCTGCGCACCGGCAAAGTTAACTTCGAAGAACTGAAATCCGGAACGCACACATTTTATTAATGTTCGCGCAAAGAGGGCTAAATCTGCCAAAAAATTCAGATCTGCAAAATTGATCTGAGATCAAAAAAATAATTTTGTTTTGCCCAATGGAACACAACACTGTCAAAATTGCTCTTTTGACAGATCTAGATTAAAAAAATGATTCTTTTACCTATGGAAAACGTCATAAAATCATTGGTCGATTGACCACAAACTAAAACCAGGAACACGGCCACTAAGTACGATTTGAGGTAGTCACTGAATGTTCATAAACGTCAGACAAATATTAGAAATAACCGTGAAAGAAGTTGTGTTCAGTCTTATTTGTGAATTAACAACAAGGAAGACGAATGGATCAACCTTTTAAATGTCCTTTACAACGATTTTTTTTTATGAATAAGCTTGGTTTTAGCCACATTCCACACCGCAGCTTCTCCTTCTCTCAAAAAAAAATATTGAATTTCATTGTAAACACACAATTCATTAAAAAATTGCAAATAAAACTTTCTGCAGTCAAAATCAGCCAGATGCTGATTACACTTATGACGTTTATAGACAAATTTTCTGGGTTTGTTTGATCAAAAATCTATTTATGTGCACATCCATTCCAGATCTTAGTTACCCGGGGCTTAGATTTGCCAGTACTGAATTTACATTTCATGGTACTCATATTTGTTAGTTTAGTTAGTTAGTTAAGCTTGCCATTTTATCACGTATTGGCTTAGCTGGTTACAACGTTTAGTAATCGTGAAAACTTTTTTTAAAAAAACAGTGATCAGTTAAAGTTTTAATAGAATTCATCGACCACATTTTGGTCGTCATAATCGTCCTACTGAACGCGCTTTTCATAAAACCATCACCAAATTCCGGACTAATTTTACACTTTTATTCATAACGGGTGATTTTGTAGTTTTTTAAAAATGGAATAACTCAATTCAAACACTCAATTCTTGTACAAGTTGAATTTTATAGGTTTTCAAACCCAAATCGACACATAAAATTTTCCATGTGGAAGTAACACATGCCCAATTGCTGAGAACGGCGACAAATTGACATGCAGTGCTGCCAACCTAAAAAAAAAACTTAAAAAAATCACCCTTTGTATTTGCAAGGACCGTGATCAATCATTCAGGTTTGGACATCTCTTATGGAACGCTGTGGCGAATTTGGAAGCGTGATCTTGGTTAAGAAGCGTATAAAATACAACTGGTTCAAGAATTGAAGCCGACTGACTTTGGTTTTCGTTTAAATTTTAAAGTGTGAGTCTTGGAACAGTTTCAATTCGATCAATTTTGTTTATCGAACATTTGTTTTTACGACCAATCTCAGTTTTTGATTAAACGTATGCGTAAATCAGAAAAATTGCTTTATTGTTTGTTTTAATTTGTTTTGTTTTAATAAAAAAAAGCATGCGCCAATCTAACATCTCAAATCAAGATCACAATGCATTGATTTTTTTTTTTTTTTATTTAAAAAAAAAGTCAAGGAACTGTTTTCGGATAACCCTTTTAAGAAACTAACCAACCATACGATCTGTAAAAATCATTGGAAGTTTAAAATGGCTAGAGCATGTAGTGCGAATGGAAGCCAATGCTATTGCACGAAGAGTATTCGATTCCGAGCTGAGAGACACAGTGGAGAAATGTTCCACCTGAAGTGGCACGCATAACAAACTGACCTCGACCAACTTGCGCGACTAGAGACAACTATCTAAAGACCGAGCTAAATGGATAGGCATGTTGACGCCCACGTTTACACCGGAAATTAGTTTCTCAAGTAAATATTGGAGCGTGGATAGTATCATAATCAAATGTACTGATATTTGCAAATAAAATCTTCGTTTTTCGTTTGCGATGGTGGGGAGGGAGTATTCAATTAAGAGCTTAACTCCGCATTGTCCATTGACCGAATAGACATCAATACTCCGCCTACCCACGAACGTGATAATGAAATGGAATGGTAATTTGTAACATTGAATCAAAAACAGACGCGACAATATGCCGAGCTTGTTGTAACCGACCTTTCCAATAGAAAAGAAGTGTACAGTTTGTTTGCACAACAATACGACAGGAGAATTATGTAGATTCTGATTCTGACTGATTCCCATTTAACTTTTTACGCAACATCAACAAGATGTACAAAGGATGTACGAACATATAAAGGTATCATTACATTACAAGCTTCCATCTGCACGAGAAAATTTACTTTCCGCCATGATGGAAATCCCAGTTCCCCACGTTCCTCTTTGTCGTAGACGCTCGATATCGTGCGAGAATTCAGTTTTCGTTTTATAAAAGGGAAGAGCAGAGAGAAATGAAAATAGGCAAGCGTGTGAACACCCAATGTTCCTTTCGTGTGAACTGCGACTTTTATATTAAAAGCAACAACACATTTAGAACATCGTAATCGCAGGATTAAAGCTTATCGTATTGTTGGGATAGGGACACATTTTTAGAGCAAAAAGAAGGCAGGTGAATGTGTGGCAAGAGCAGTTGCAGAGCCAAAGTTAATTGATCTCAGAAATAAGTGGTAGATACGTCGACAAACGAAGAGGCGGTTTTTAGGTAATTGAATTATGATATGCCGGCTTTTAGAATAAAAACTGTTTCTGTCATCTTAAAAACTGTTTAGTTAGGTAAACGCTACACGAAGATTTTTGAACGAGCCACAGTACAAATAGTTCCACCACACTGTATGTCTATATCCTACAAACAACCCAATAAAAATAAACTTGAATAACAGCAGAAATATATCCATAATTTTAATAAGATTGCAGAGCGGTTGCTCCAGCGTTATGGGTTCTTCATCGATTTTGCAACTACGTTGCATTTTAATACGAACGTTTTTGGAGATACTTTACAGATACTGCTGTGTGATAGGAAATATCACACATATTATGCGATTAGAAATCATATTACTATGGGAAAAGATTGGGGCATTCCAGTCCAATTGGTTTGTGCCGAAAATCATATTCCAAAAGCGATGCCGGGAGGCATATAAAATAATTAAAGATGCGTAACTGATTGACTGAATTTCCAAAGACTTAACCAAAGCAATAATTTTTTTTTGGGGGAAATAGGGTGGGTAAATGCCTTAGACTAACTTTTTTACAACCATTCATGTGCGCGTACGCACTTGTTGTACGGAACCTCCTGTTCTAATCGTAGCTGCTAAGGTAAGATTTTTTTGCAGTTGTTATTGAGAGATTTTTCAAATCATCTCACAAAACAAAGCGCTGAGCACCTTAAAGCATATATTTCTATATTGACAAAGAAAATCTCTAAGAAATATTTTTCCGATACTCCGTTTTTAAGGAGGTTGATTGGATCTGGGGTATATAACGTCCGCCGGGTATCGCGAGTACACATACGATTTTTTTTGTGCTCCCGGACTATCGGCCCTATTCGCGGTATGTATGATTTAATGTCAACCACATATGTGAAATATCTAAACAATTGTATAAAACAAAGGCTTTACGTTGGCAAAGATAAATACGAAAATCCAAACATGTCATATCGAAGAACAGCAGCATAAAGTTCATAGTACGTGTTTTTGGAAATATTCTATTCTAAAATTTAAAAAAAATGTTGAGAACAATGGGGAATGTTCATAGAACTGCAAAGGGATATAGCATAGCCATTGAAAGCTTCTGAAATTTAAATTTGCAATTGTAAGAACTTATTTCAACCAATTCTTGGATAAGAATTTTTATTAAATTACTCGAGTGTTAAGTTTAACGAATATTACTTCTGGTAGAAGTTTTGTAACTGTCGTTAAACATTTTAAGGACGATTGCAATAAAATCATATTTGCATTCGTTTAATTTTATGAACGTGAAATTTGTTTTGTTTTATGTTGACGGACGACTTGGCTACAACTGCTAAAGATTTCCGTATTTAACTTGTCTGCTTTGTTATACAAGAACTGTTCTTGTTTTATATTCTATTTAGATTTTTTATTAACCATTTCTGATTATACATAGTTATATCCCTTTTGATTTATTTTTTTCATACCTGATCAAGAATGTAGTTTCGACGGCGTTTTGTTGCGATTTCTTCCAGCGAAGGTAAGCTACTTGAGCATAACTCTAATACTCTATCCCAATTGCCTTTGTGTAGAGGCTTTCGTGGTTTGCCGTCAATCTAAAAATAGGATGAAACATTTTTATAATGCATCCACTTACTATAACAAATGCAAAAACAAACAAAAAACAAAGACTGAAAGAGATAGACAAATATAAATCTGTTAAAAATATTCTTTTTAGGCTTGCATTCATAACCCTTGCTTAACATTGGGACTTGTGTATGGTATATCATTGGTCGTTTATTGTGGTCGTAGCTTCAAACCTCGAATTCAAATTTAATAGCTCCTGTTTCCATCATCTTGACAATGATAAGCACTTAGTTTTATTGTGAAGTTTGAACCTAAATAGCAAAACAACAACTGAATAAAAATAAATAAAAAAACGTCATTACCGTCATTTTGGCGATGAGGTTATCAGCTCCAATTGTGTGATACCGTTTATCCGGATTTTCTTTAACATGATTCAAGGCCCAGTGGGTTTTTCCCGAGGCGGGTAAACCGACTAAAAGGTAAACCTCGCACTCTTTACGGCTTTCCGGTCGTAGTGGACCGTTGATGAAGTTTTCTTCTGGTGTTAAGGCGATCAATTCGTAATCGGGTAAAAGAACAACTGGCTCCCTTTCTTCCGGCTCGACTTCTTCTAAAATGAAATCTTGCGATTCGCGTGATTCCCTCTTCTTCTTAGCCGGCGATACATCTTTCTTTTCGGCTTCTACTTTCTGCCCATTCTCCTCGGATGGCTTTTCTTCTTCCACTACTGCCTTCTCTTTATCATCATCTTCTGTCTTAGGTTCATCAGTGTCCTTGCTTTCTTCGTCTTTTTCTTTAGATTCCTCATCTACACCCTCTTCTTTATCCTTTTCTTTCTCATCATCTTGTTTGCCTTCTTCAGTGTCAGCGTCTTCCTTCACATCGGTTTTTTCCTCCGAATCTTTTTCTTCGGTCTCATTGTCGTCCATCTTGGCTTCGTCGACTACTTCCCAGTTATCTTCAGAGGTACTGTTCTTCTTTTCCCTTTTTCCCTCTGATTTAACACTGTCTTTGCGTGGTTTCTCCACTTTCCTTGTTCTCTTTGGGCGTACTGCATTTCCTAGCAAATTCTCATTATCGGCAAAGTTCACAATAAATTCATAGCCTTTTGTGATCACATGTGGAAAGAGAGCGTCTTCTTCTCCAAGAATTGACTTCTCAAACTCGAACGCTGTTCCGAGTTCCTCGCCATTTAATGTGAACTGAATTGTGCATGGAGTGCTATCTAGATCCAAATAACATCCGATAACATCATCAAGTTTAAATGGTTTACCATATTCAATGAATTCTCCATTGAGCGCCTTGTTGCCGCTCTCACAATAAGCGAACGAAATTTCTTCCTCGCCCAGCAGTAGACCTGTCTTGCTCGATGAAAAACCACAACGCAGTCCTCTAATGTACGGCTCATCTTTAAACTGATTGACATTTGTTTCTTCGGCCAATCGCACCTCATAGCAGACTTTTCCCTCGCGAACTCCATAGTTGGCGCGAGCACCGGACCAAACTAAAGAATATATGTCATGTGACATCGGCTTAGCTGATGTAAAGGTCACCGGATCGATTGATAAATGCAAGTCCGAGTCCACTGCAATTCAAGAAATAATTAGAAAAAACAAGTTTTTGCAGTTGATTCAGGGGATAATACTTACGCCAACTCAAACCAAATTGTTTGTCTTCCATACTTGGTTCATCTTCCTCGTTTGTGGATTCGTCAATATTCTTTGACGGACTTGAACCTCTCTTGCCTTTGGGTGATCGAGAACGCGAGTTCTTCGAACGAGATCTACTGCGACTGCGGTCTCTTGTCCGAGATTTTGATCTTGATCTGGACTTTGAATGAGATCGCTTGCGGCTGAGACGTTTATCTTTCTTTTCTATAATTTTGTCCTCTTCCTTGGGAGCATCAGCATCTTTTGATTTTTCTTCTGACTCGTCGACTTCCATTTTCTCGTCTGTCTTCTCTACACTGGCACCATTTTCTGCTGGTGTTTCGGTTTCTTCAATTGCTTCGTCATCTTCAACTTGATCATCTTCGGCTTGATCATTTTCAGTTTGATCTTCTTCTGCTTCGTCCTTTTCAATATGAGCAGATTCATCTTCATTGTCCTCTTCTTGAACCTCTTTTGATTCAACATCTTTCACTTCTGCAGCCGGTGCTTCAGATTCTACTTCTGGTTTTTCTTCTTCTAATAATGGCTCCAGATTGGGTTCTGTGACAGCCTTTTTCACTGGCGATGGTGATGGGGACCGGGTCATCGAACGAGTTCGCCTTCCCCGCCTACTTGGCGTATAGACTTCACCGATTTCGGTTGATTCCCCTTCTAAAAAAGGATAGCAAAATAAAAAGTGTTAATTTTTTTTTTCATTTTATCAAAAGTGTAAAGTGTAGACTAATGGAAAGTTTATCGGGTGGTTGTGTGTATATTAAGATTTTTACATATCGTACTTGGTATATATGCAAACATTTGTAATTAGTAATTTACATTGCGCTGCCTTGTCGAATAGGATGCATTCAGTTTATACTCATGAGCAACCTGTCATGTTTTTATAAGACTGTGTTACACAATTATGGACAGTTCTACTCAGGGTTTGAACTGAAGCGAATGCTTCAAATTACATAATTAATGGCGAGAAGTTACCGACATTTCCTACATGTTTTCGAATGAATCCGCAAAAATCTGACATTTGGGGCAAAACTTTAGCCTTGGCATTTGTCGTTGGGTCGAATATTCACGGAGAGAAATTTGTAGTATTAAACGGAGCCGCATGTTTTGCTGTCGCTTTGTCGTCCCGAATAAATAGCGCCTGTTTGGGAACAGCCTAATTCGTTATGTCTTAAGATTAATGTTCAAACAAGACAGTGCTTTCAAACAAGGAATGCTTTACGCCCTAGTTGCAGATGAATTTAAAATAGGCACACTTGATAAAGCATCATGTATATGAAAATAAGTTTTGTGACCGACTGACAAACAGATAGACCAAACGCATATGATATTGATAACCGCTAAGATCAGACTTTTCAAAATTATTGTGACTAGGGCGATTCAACGTTCACCACTCACAGTTGGTCGTTTTATTATAAAAATACCCAGTTCTGTCATTAACTACGCCCAGCAATAGAATCTTTAAATTGAGATAGCAAATGCAATATGATCGATTAACAACTAATTGATCAAGGAGAACTATCGGTTGTCCACTAATTTGTTTTGGAATAACGGAATTTTAGCGACCCGAGTATGTTTCGACAAATTAATAAGATCTTTAGGAGGAAAAGTCATAACGAGCTTCCGTGTATTACTTACTTACTTACAAACATACTTTTGACAGCAGGAATTGATCCGGGGGAAGCCGTGTTCGACGACGATTTCTATGTAATTGAAGATCCTCAAGAGAAAGTGGACTCAGTAGGGGCTGTCTTTCAGGAAGTGTACATAGCATTCGCCCTAAACGCATCCTGGAAAAAAATACCCTGCTCCATCATTACTGTCTCCGAAACGACATAGCGCAATGACGATCTGAAAACCGTAGTTTCACCAGGTTTGATGACGATTCGATTCCATAAAGAAAAAAAAGTCGGCTGGAGCAGATGGTAAGGGGTGATTTTTTAAGAGATAAGCTTTTGAGGTTGGCAGCACTTGTTAGTAATGGCGTCCAAACGTCATCTGTCAAAGTGAAAAGTTTTCAGTATAATCTGCCATTTAATCATGGAAAGACTTACAAACGCGCAGCGATTTTTAAAATTTATTATTAAAATTTATTATCAAAATTTGTGCTAGAACAGCTCTATGAAAATCCGCTGTTTTATCGAAAAATTGTGATCAGCGATAAAACAATGGAAATGCTGAAGGATGAATTTGGTGAGCAGCTTATATCTCGAAATGGCTCTTTAGTTGGCCGCCAAAATCATGCGATTTAACGCATCTTGATTATTTTTTGTAGGGTTATGTAAAGTCGTTAGTCTATGTGGACAAGTAGATTACGATTGAAGCCTTACCGGATAACATAACACGCGTAATTCGAGGAATACAGCTCGAAAAAGTGACGCAAAATTGGACCTTTCGACCATTTGAAACGGAGCCGCGGACAACATTAACATGAAGTTGTCTTTAAAACGTAAATGGAAAAGGCCTATTTATCGATTACAATAAAAAAAAATGGATATTTGATGCAAATTTGAGTGTTTTATTCGATTAAAAAAAAATACGCTTAAAAAATCACCCGTTATATCCAACATTGTACTGCGACACTTACTCCCTGAAGCTGTAGACATTTCCGCCACGCTGTTCAACAACGTGCTGAATTATACATATTATCCAGTGCGTTGGAAGACGGCTTTCGACACCATATGGTTAGAAGGCCTCTATCTAAAGATGACCAAACTTGGCATAAGTAAACCACTGCTATATATGCTTCATGACATGCTGACTGGTAGAACGTTTGTCTAACTCCGAATTTTTCATTAATAATGGTCTCCAACAGGAAGCGGTAAATTCGCCGATTCTTTTCAGCATTTACACCAACGATATGATGGGTAGTCTTACTCAGACAATTGCGTATGCGAACGATCTTATCGCGTACAGAACAGCCCCGACTGTGGAGTCATTCGAACTCTTTTGCAGCGGGACTTTGACCAAATCCAAAGATATTGTGATGACTGGAAGTTGAAAATCAACTATCAGAAATCGGAAAATATTCTGTTAGGACACCGTTGTCTAGGGCCTCTAGGGATACGAGAAAGAACTGGCGCAAGCTGGTGATCATTGCACCAAACGGACAGCCACTGGTGAGTAAAAGTGTAGTAAAGTACTTTGGCATCTGGTTAGATCAGTTTCTATATTTCGGATACTTTGACGAGAGCTAGGAGAGGGTTTGCCCTGACAAGACAAATGTTTTAAAGCAGTCGTCTTGACAGCAGGGTGAATGTCATTTGCTACATGGCCCTAATCAGGCCGATGATTGCCTATGGGTGCCCGGTGTGGATCAACGTTGCCCAAGCTCAAATGGAAAAGATACGGGTGTTCGAGGGGTAGTGTTTGAGAAGCTGCCTTAGTATTCACACCAGTATCTGACTACATAAAATATTTTACCAACCAGATCCTATAAAACAGGGCCAACATAAACAGAAAAGAACATTTTCTGGTGAAACTCATTCGGTTTCACGCTGCAAGAGCGATGGTATCGAGCAATAGTCTCATCTTTGGGGTCTTCTACCCTCAAAGTAGGCTAGTTTTTTCATCAATTTCATATAAGTTAGTTTTAAGATGAAGAAAAAAAAAGATCGATTGAGAATAATTTAACATCATAAAAAGGTAGATCGAATCGTTTACTCAATTGTTGTCCCATCGAGAAAAACGCAATCTAACTGATTTCTTGTCCCTTTAATTTTATGTTGCTAATTTTATGTTTGTGATATACAAAGCCGGAGGAACACAATGGGCATGTGTATTCCTTAGATATTATCGAATATGCACGCTATTTACAGTTTATTCAGCATTTGTTGATTAATTGAAAAAAAAATCAAGCTTTGCTTTAGTCGTTGCTTACTTCGCTATCACAGTTCTAATATGAAGGCAACACAACATAGCATAGATTTTGAATATGTGTATGTATGAGAATTTTTTATGTGTGGATAAAGTGCAAACAACTGAAGTTAAAAGCCAAGTATTATCAATTATTTCAGCTCATGGTATGTAACGGGTGATCCAAGTAGAGATAGTTTTTTCAATAGCCTTTTTTGACAGATCACGTGTGAGTCGTGTCATGCTGTCATGTTATTTTTGTTTAGTATTGTTTGGCATTTCATAATGGAAAGACTTACGCGTGAAAAACGTTTACAAATTGTTCAACTTTATTATGAAAATTCACGTTCTGTGAGGAATGTGTTTCGTGCACTTCGCTCAACTTATGGTCCTCATAATCGACCTACTGAGCGTACTATTCGCAACAACGTCACCCATTTTGAGACCCAGCATTCATTATTGGATAATATTCGACCGAATAGACCACGTCCAGCACGCTGTGAAGAAAATATAGCGGCCGTAGCTGAGAGTGTACACGAAGACCGTAGAGAGTCGATTCGGCGCCGTTCGCAGCAACTCGGACTGACGTATGGAACGACTTGGCGCATTTTACGTCAAGATCTTAAATTGAAAGCGTACAAAATACAGCTTGTGCAACAACTGAAGCCGCTCGACCTTCCCAAGCGACATCGCTTCGCTCTATGGGCTCTTGAAAAGTTCCAAGAAGATCCGACGTTTTCGAGGCAAATTTTGTTTAGCGATGAGGCCCATTTCTGGCTCAATGGGTATGTAAACAAACAAAATGGCCGCATTTGGGACGAAGAGCAACCTGAAGAGATTGAAGAACTGCCACTTCATCCAGAAAAAACAACGGTTTGGTGTGGTTTGTGGGCCGGTGGAATCATCGGTCCATATTTCTTTAAAAATTATGCCGGTGCGAACGTAACCGTCAATGGCGACCGTTATCGTGCCATGATAACCGACTATTTGATGCCTGAAATTGAAGCTCGTGATCTTGGCGACATTTGGTTTCAGCAAGACGGCGCCACTTTCCACACATCGCATCAATCAATGGACTTATTGAGAGAACATTTCGGTGAGCACATAATTTCTGTGGGGATATGTAAAGTCAAAAGCTTACGCCGACAAACCCGCTTCGATTCAGACCTTGGAGGAAAACATCACGCGTGTCATTCGCCAGTTACCAGTCGAAATGCTCGAACGAGTGATCGAAAATTGGACTCAACGGATGGACCATCTGCGACGTAGCAACGGCCAACATTTGATAGACATAATCTTCAAAAAATAAATGCCAAGGAATGTTCTTTCAAATGATAATAAACATTCTCCATTAAATTTGAATTTTCTGTGTTTTTTTCTTTTAAAAAGTAGGAAACCTCGAAATGGATCACCCTTTACTAGGAGTGAAATATTATAACTACACAACCGTATTTATTCAACTTTATAACACCTCTAAATATTACTTAAATGCAAAATCAGTATCTATAATCAATTTTCACATTTAAGTAACGCTGCTTAGTGGTCGGTTAATTTAAACACGATCGACTGCGTCTTGAGGTTGTCAAGATTCATTTTAAAATTAATTTTGACATATCAATGGATTTTCTCTAAATATTTTTTTCATATCTATTTTGGACTCTAGCTACATTTATTTTGTTAATTATAGGGATATTCATGCAACTTCGGAAAGTCGTCATAAATGTTGTAAGCTTGATAAAATTACGACGTGATAAATGAACTGTCAAAATTTGTATGAACGTGATAAACATAAATAAAATAGGGCAACAGCTACGAGGCCAAAAAAAACCAAATAGAATTTCAAGACAAATATTTTCGGCAAGTGTCGATTTTCTAAGCTCAATATTGAAAAGCTTGTCAACCTTGTGCGATCTGATCTTGAAGGATCAAATATGGGTAGACACATCTCCAAGTTTTGGTCGCAATGAAGTATATTTTAGTTACAATCTACTATCTTACTACAATATAATACTTTCAACATTTCATTATATCCATATAAGATGCATGATGACGTAGCTCACATTCACGGATTTAGTCCATCTACGCTATCAGAAGTTTGCCTTTTGCCTCAAAGAGATCGTAATTAGCGAAAACACCAATAACAGGTCTGAGAAAATCAAAGAGATAAATCGCAAAAAAAAACTTGTATAAAATACACTTTTTTGTACTAGAGTTGTAAATTTTTTACGTTTTTTTTTTGAAACAATCATCGTTTGTTATCATCGATTATAGATAAGAATTAAAGCAACGTTGCTAGAGACAATTTTAATATATAAGCATGCTTTACCCAATAGTTCATAGAATGCAATGTGGCATTCTACGGAAATTGCTTGTGGATACTTCATATAGTATTCCATTAAAATGTCTTTCTATATATTGCTCAGTTCATTGCTTTCTATGGACTTGAGATTGTAAGCAATCGAAATGCACACCCCACATTTCATAGCATTCTATCATTATTTCTTTCAATGAAAAGTGACAGATAGTAATCTATCCAATATTGCTCGTGGAGACGCGGTGTAACTAAACAACCTCTAAGACACATTTTAAGAAAATCTTATAAACACGGCTGACAACAATGTTTAGTACGAAGGCCCATTTTTATAAAGCAACAGTTGAAAAATATACATTTAAAGGCACCAACAAACAAGTTAGTGAATCAGCTAAATATTAGACTTAGCTTAGACTTAGCATACGATATGATTTCATAAGCAAGACAGCCACTCCGGAATTTTATCAGGATATGTCTAAATTCGTATTCATTATTCATATTCGCCATAGTTTGTGATGAGAAAAATGGCACCATACCTACATATCTATGTCAATTTAATTAATGCCGGCTTTTCGATTTGCTTTGTAAAACGTTTCCAATGACAACATAAAACAACAGAAATGAGCAAGTAAGGGATTAAAACATTTTTAATGTAAAATGCATTTTTCGTTGAAAGTTGAAATACATAAACTTTAGTCATTCACCTTGATTACTACTTCATGGAGTTTTTTTTGCTACTTACTGATTAGTTTTCAGAAGAAAAACTTGATTTCGGTCACATGTGTCTCGTTGTAGCAGCATACAGCAGCATGATGCTATGAATTACGCCAATATAACCAGCAGAAAAGAAATAGCCAGTAGCTTTAATGTGCAATACCCTATGCCGTGTCATCTATATCCTAACGCTTAATTCATAATAATTGAGCTAGAGCATTTGTTTACTATTACACTAATAGTCATTGCAAAAATAACGAAGAAAATTTTGGATACTGCTGAAACAATTTTATGAATACAACATTTTTTCATAAAAGGGCAAGGAATATTCTCAGGAGTTTTAATAACAAAAAAACTGAAAAATGCTTGTTCACCGAATTACCCGCCAAAAATGCAATTTCGAAGACAAAAGAAAGTTAAAATGTGCATTGCACATAGGTGCATATTCTTTGAAAGCATTTTTAAGCGCGTTTGAAGCATTTCGTGGTGATATTTCCAAAAAAAAAAACCTTCACAAATATGACGTCATGACCACATTTGTAAGCTAGTCGCCTCTAGTTTTATAAACAAAATATACACTTTTTTACATATTGGTTGGATTAAAAATAACAATGGCCCCCACATGGAAATCGAAATAGAAAATAAAAAGTACATATATGTACTTTGGACAAAAATAAATAAAAATATTTCCACTTACCAATTACAGGCGTTTTAGCATCAATGGCGGCTTTTAACCGTTCGATAAGAATAGCTTTTACACCTCTGATATCTAAGCCACGCGCCTGCAATTCATTCCGCAGTTCGGCTACTTTCATTTTTTCCAGCTTTGAGACATCCATTGTCGTTATTTATTTCTAGAAGCCAAGTGGATACAGAAATATTTACGCTTGGATTTAATGCAACTCTCAACGGGCTGGGAAACAACATACACGCGCAATTGTTCTTTCGCAGTAAATAATTTTTACAAAACAGAAATATTAATCACACTTTCGAACTTTGTGTGCACTGAATTTTTAACACACTAAAATTTATTTAACTTTTGAAAAGCAACTAATAAAAGTGTTTTTCAGTTGTGAAACATTGATCGCAAGTAAAAGGCGATAATATCCATATATCTATAATGTAACCCTCCTTCGATCCGAAAAAGAAAATGAAGCGCAAAGAACGTGAGTTAAAGAAAACTAAAAGGTTGAGTTTCCAATAAACTTGGAATTGCGCAGAAACGAATCTCTATAGTGCAATACGTATTCGATATTAAGAGCGCCATTTTGTTTGTGAGATGAGTGAGCGAGATGTATGTATAGATTTCTTAGGGTACAACAGGGGAAAAAAAGAGATGGTAGCAGTATGAGTTTTTTCCATTCCAATAAATTTCCAATCACACTCACAATATTTCAATGACATGCAATTCACCACAAAAAGAGGGATAGACAATTACCTTGGACATTGATAATTTAGAAAATGTACACTCCTATGGTGCGATTATATTTTTGTTTAAAAGGTAGTCACTTGGAAAATTTCTTTTACATCTTGCGGCTTTTTTATAAATTCAATCATTATCGAGTTGGTGTCAAAACAAAGATTATGAATTTTGAAACATGATTATACAAAAATATTCAAATTTCTAATTATAATTGTTGCAGAAAATCACTTCTTATTTTTATGAAGTAATTATTGCCATTCCACCGAACTGAAACGGAATTTTCCAATAATTCCTATAAAAAGTTATGGGGGTGACACATCAATTCCATCATGTGCTGTGTTCCAATTAAGTTGTTCAATGATACCATAACTGGGCCCTAAATTGTAGGAATTAAGAACTATCTAAAAGTGGAGATGACGTGCGAATTTTACGACGACGTTTCAAGAATGACCCTAAAAATTGACCACTAAATAATGCGGTAACCCTCTAATATCAATTTGATGATATATTTATTAATAAAATGTTGTTCCTATTGTTCTCTTTCCGTTCTAGATACATTTTTTCAGTTTAACGAATACGTTGGATGTGTAAAAATGACTGATTAAATGTCAAAATAACATTTCAAAAATTTACAACGTTTACCGTCTCAGTTTACACACCCAATTCCCAACGACTTCCCAACATTGCATGAATACCCCTATTGATACTCATATTTATTTGGCAAGAAATATGAGTGGAGAACTATCATTTACTTAGTCGATTGCGTTAAAATACGGGATAAATTTTATCCACTAGCTAATTTTTGACATTTCTGCAGGGGTAAACAAATTTTTTTTGCTGTGTTAATTGGATTAAAGAGGATTTTATTTTAGTACTATTTTCAATAATTTCACAAATGGAAAAAAATCCTTTCTTTATAATTTCTTTGAATTAAAAATAACGAATAGATTTCAGAAAGAACATCAAAAATCCCCAAATTATTGATAATTCTCAGCAAAAGAAATATTGTTGTACAATTTGTGCTCATGATTAAAGATATCCGCCTTACTTGTTTCTGTTAAACATATTTCACATATGCCGAAACTGATATTATTCAGAATTTAATCGCAAAATTAGAAAACTTAAAGAATGAAAACACATTTGTTGGTAGGTACACAACAAAGAACAATTTATTTCAATTGTCAACCATACATACCATACAAAACTGTGATATGCTACTTTTCAATATAAATTACATTCTGTTCTTATTTCAACAGAAACAAATGTAATCATAACATTTTTGAAACTATCTATTTTTAAATACATGCACTTTGGTTTTTATTTGATAGTCTGAATGATGTACTATTTTCCCGCTTTCCATCTTTGTCACTCCTCAGTAGGTATACCAAATGTCAAAAATTAGCCACTGGATAAATTTTAGCGAGCTGTTGAGCAGGTTACAATTTTTGTTCACCATACTAATGCCAAAAATTATCCGCTGGCTTAAATTTTAACGCACTTTCCCTACACTGTACTGCTAATAACTTTGAAAAGGATTCTGGCAAATAATTAACGTTGTACGTGACCATTGCAAAGTACTCTTCGTAGGACGCAGAATGCAATTGACATTATTTTTTTAAGTCAGAGACATCATCTGTATGGTTAAAGAACACAACGCGGGCACTTCGTTTGGTAATCTACCAATAACTGGCGCTTAATCACCTTAACTTCCCTGTAAACATTGGCTTCTCGTTGCCTGTGTCAGGCTTGATTTATCCAAAATCGACCCTCCGCATTTTAGAAAACTAATTTAAAGTAAATTTATAAAATAATTTGGTGATTGCAAAATTTACCATCAGCTCAATATGAAATGTCAAAGATATTCACCTTGTGTACCTATTCATAATTCCCGCCTTTGTAGGGAATCATGAAATTTTCTTGTTTTTAAAAGATGGCTGTTCATACGAATTCACCGATGGGGATTTGAAGCATGTACAAAGCAATAACGTAAAAGCGAGATGTTAGAAAACGGGTGTTGAAAAGGAAGACATACAAAAGATACAGACCTCTAACTTACTGCTCAGTTTTATAAGGTTGGTATGCACCAGTGAATAATACATTTTTCATTTTGAAATATTTTTGTCGGATTAAAAAATAAACGTGAGTATTTTTTTAAAGTATCCATAATCACGTGATTTGGATTAAAATTCAGGTCAAAAACCAATTTAGCCGAAACTTATATAACCCCACATAACTAAAATGTATTTTTCTTAATTTTTTCCGTTTTCTTCGGAAGTGAACACTTTTCTAAGTAAACTTTCTTATGTTCAATTATTAGCTGTTTATTGCAATTAAACACATCGCAATGTTTTTTGGTCCATTAACCTCCCTAAAAAAAACTATGTGCCTATTCAGTTGAAGCGGAGGGTATGTTCTCCAAACCCGAAATTCCCTAATTCATACTTTGTTAAAAGCACAGCCTTAACAAAGAGAAGGAGCTACGAATGGCATAGAAAAAAAATTTTACGTCTATCGCCTTAAATAACAAGAATTAGTCAAATCCACCAAAGACATCCGACCAATAGAGGTTTATACAAAGGCGCTGCAAAACAAATCAAGGCCTATAATAGGAATTACCGACTGCGGTGCTGTTAGGTATATTTGTCTTGCCACATAAAATATAATGGATGGCACTGATTGTCTACTTTTTAGGTGGTGAGAATTTTGTAGTGGATTCATCATTTGGCCATAACCATACTTCATCTATCGTTCATCTATCAAAACATTTGTTTTTAGTTAAATATTAAATTCATTTACAATAATCAGGAATAATAATGCTTCTTGCATACATTTAGCAAATGTAGTCCTACAAGAATGACTGAAATTTTCAAGATAAATGGCATTGGTTAAAAAGATAGCTTCTCGAAGTACTCTATTTGGCCATAGATCATTTGATTCAACACCCAGGGATCAAGTTTATTAAGATTTAGATTAATGGGTGCGCTAACATTAAGACTGGCGATACAACGCTGCCAAATTTATGCAATATGGACATTTTTTTTTTTTACAAAAGAGTGCGTGCAACTGGAAATATATGCCCCTAATTTCCTCTGTCACCGTAAATTTATAATTTCTTTTTTATTATTTCTTTGGCGGAAATATACTCTTGTTGAAAATATGATTTTGACATCTTGCAAAAATTGTAAGTTAGTCTAAAATGAATTTATTTTAAGGCAGTATGTATTTTTTTATATATCCTCATTCTTAATTTAACAAATAAACAAAATTAATATACGATAAGCGGGTCAACTCATAAGTCAGCAATCCAAAAATTTTGTAGACCTACTCTCTAGTATATAAAAGTGAATAAATCAAAACCTAAATAGTTTATTCAATCTCTTTATTATTTATATATGGTAACATTAACATTAGCAACAAAAACATTATAAAAAAAACATTGTTAAGTATAAGATATAACTTTGATATAAGATAAATTCATAAATGTACATCAGATAATAATTACAGCTAAATATAGTATGTGTATACATATATATATCTTTTCTACAAAACATTTTGTAAACAAAACGTTTTATTTGTAAATTCCCTAAACGTTTTTGATCCCTTTAAGTTTTCGTTTGGTCTTATTTTTTGCTAAACAAAAAAAAAAGATATCTAGTCAAATTACCCGTAACCATTTCAATATAATAACTATGTCAATTATAAAAAAAAATCCTGCAAACAATTTAGGATTTATTGAAATACTATTAATCGTATCAACATGAATTCTACTAATATTCATAAAGCCTAACAAACTCTTAATTACTCATATGTATAATATTATAAATATAAATACGTCTTTCAAAAATATATAAGTACTCTTTCAGTGTGTCGGTTACATTTTGGTTCCAATTCCAATGAATTTTTATGGCTTTTATTAGTAGATATTGTCAGGTTTGTATATTTTTTTGAAAATTATTTACTATTAACTAGATTGAGGAATTCTTCACGGGTCTTTGGATCATCCCGGAACACTCCCAACATAGTTGATGTTACTGTTTTGCTGTTGATTTTTTGTACACCCCGCATAACCATACACATGTGCCTGTAATGATAAGACAATTACATAAGTATACATGTTTATGAATTTACATATTTAAAAAATAATAATAACATTTTCAACATTACAAGCAAATATTAAAAACTAAACAGAAAATAAATTCCATTACTGAAGTGAAATTTACTAATCACACGCATCTATTATATTTTTATTATATTAACACGTATATGATTTTAATGCGTGCATCACCACAAGCAATACTTCATATGTCATATGCTAGAAAAGTTAGTGTGACAAATGGTCGGGGCTTGCTTTGAATTCCAAACTACCTAAGAACGCTTACCTTCGGCACAGCCATGAAAAGAAATTAATTGAACAAGACAGTCGAGAGCGCTAGTAAAAACATTCATCAATTAGCCTTAAGTGACCCATATGTTAAATTCTGCAAACATTCAAATTTATTTTAAAACATAAAACCATGCAAACAGTGTTGACCTGAACGCACCCATCGCAACAATCCATAAGCCATCCATAAGTCAGCGTGTAAAAGCAGACTAAGTCTTGCGACGTTCTGTCATGACTCAAATTTGACATTCCTCTTTTATTCTGCTTCACACAATGCGACTTTTTTCTCAAGAGGCTATGTGAATGTGCAAAAGCAGACGTAGCGAAACCGACTCTCCAAGCAACGAAATTATATGAAGCAACGTAATGATGAAAAGAAGGAAGAGAAAAGAAAACCTCAAAAAGAGTCACGGAAAAATTTACCAGCGACTCACAGGGCAAAATGTTTTCCCTCTCAACTTTCGAACTTTCTTTCTCTTTTGCGCTCATGTGAGTCTTGACTCAACAGTCAACGTGTAAAAGCAGACTAAGTTGTTCGATTTTGCAATTTGTAGGCTTATTCTAGTACGTTTTGTGCACTGGACTGTTCTTTTTTTTTAGTAGAATTTCTTGAAATTTTAGCAGCGTCCCGAAAATGAGATTGTAATATTAATGGTCTTAGCTTATTGGTCGTTAGGGGTATTAATGCAATTTCTGAAAATAGGCGTAAATGTTAAGCTTCCGAGAAATTATAAATGAACTACCAAAATTGGGTATCATATTTCATATGGTTTTGCACAGTTTTAGGTGAGTACACATTTCTGATTACATTTGTGATTGTAATTGTGTTCAAAGGATGCACTGATATTAAACATCCATTTGCTAGAGCGACCATACACAGGAAGCTTAAACTTCTATAGTGCGGAGTCGCATAGTGCTGTTGCTAAAGATATCTGTTGATGAATTTGGCTGAAAATTTGCGGTACATACAATGGAGAGAGCATAGAACCAGCGAACCCAGATACTATTGATCAAAGTCTGTTGACATAGGTGACTGTATTTGTTAGATTTGATCAAGCACTTTCATTTCCCTATTTGAAAGTTATCTTTGAGAGATTCCTTGTTTCCCCATCATTAATTTAATAGTTATTTCTTTTGGTGAAAAATATGATTAATATTAAGACAATAGTAAAGAAACCATAAACCTGAATATAATTAAAATTGCGAATAAATGCTACTTACACTCCTTCAACGACGACAGCTACACCAGCTGGCTGGACAGCTTGAGTAACAGCAACAGCAATCTGTTTAGTTAATCGCTCCTGTACTTGCAAACGTCTTGAGAATATTTCTACAATTCTATTAAATAAAAAGTATAAATAATGAAACAATTTGCTTATGTTCTTATATAATTCTTGTTTCCGACCTTCAAGTTAAAAAAAAAAACATATTTTGCGTATTATGGTCGAGTTAACTTATTCTCTTCAGAAGAGCCAGAATGCTTCCGATATCTATTTTATTTACCATTAGAAAACGCCATTGATATGATAATGTTGTGGATTTATAAATTTTGATTTCCAAAGGCGAGGGAAATGTATTGGTTCTGAACTCTGTTCTGTTGTCAGCTGTTTTTCATAGCAATAGTATAAAATGCTTACTGTACTGCTATTTCAACATCTTTATACCCTATCCTATAGGGGTATATTAGTTTTGATACATAGTTTGTAACATAGAGAAATAAATAAGCTAGGTATACCTCAAAGAATATGGATCGATTCAGAATCGCTAGCCGAGTAGAATAAGCCATGTCTGTATGTCCGTCCGTCCGTCTGCAGGTGACCGGTTTTTGGGCTTTAATTCTGAGCTAGGATAATGAAATTTGGTACATGTGGTCCTTGTACGTGCTGTTCGAACAAATGTAAGAATTTTTGAAATCCGCCCACAACCACGCCCCTTTTTTAGAAAAACCTATTTTTAGGCCAAACCATGAACAAAGTTTTTTGTCATGCCCACTTTTTCGGAGCGTTTTTCGGTAAAATATTAAAAATTTCGAAAACATTTAAGAGATCTTAATTTAAAGGGTGGGATGGAATAGGGTATAAAACGATCCACACAGTGGATTGTAGCCTTCTCATATGTTTTTATTTGATCATGAGTTAACTCACCAAATTGGTGAGTTTACTCAAAGTTAACACTAATTTAAAACATGTTTTTTTTTTAATTAACTCGAGATTATTTCCAAAGTAGTAGAACCCTCTTGCTTTGAAAAACTGGTCCAAACTTGATACTTAAAATTATTATTGATAATGGTGGAATTATGTCTTACCTTGCTAGCTTGCTAAGTCCTAGGATCTTATTGCATGGTAAGTAACCAATCGAAACTTTACCATAAAATGGAACTAAGTGATGTTCGCACATTGAAAACATTTCAATATCTTTCACTACCACCATTTCATCGTGATCTTCATCAAAGACGGCACCATTAAGAATATCTAAGAAGGAGAAGAAAAAAAAATAATAAGAAATTGGTATTAAAATAAATTGAAACATGAATATAATTAATTATAAAACTATTTAAAAAAAAACTTACCTTCCAATGATTGGTCGTAACCCTTTGTAAAGAACAACATTGCTTTGGCGGCCCGCTCTGGTGTTTTCAAAAGGCCTTGACGATCGGGGTCTTCTCCAAGACCACCAAGTAAACTCCGATAAGATCGTGCCATGTCGGGCAGTAGGGCTTCACGAGTTGGAGGTTTGTGATCAAATTCCAAATCATGATGGAACGTACATTTTTCATGTCCTTTAAATAATAACGAAAACATATATTTCAATCATTAAAAAAATGTTATATTTACAAATATAATTACATTGTAATGGTATTGATATATATATTTTTTTTATAATGTAGTGTGGAAAGAACATTTGTATAAGTAAGAATAGAACTTTTGAATAATTTAATTTAAATGTAACCTCAACTACAAACTTAATGACATCAGAATTGAACAATTCAAATGCTATAATTTTTTTGAGGACCTATGTAGACCGTTAATCCCAGATATTTTGTTTTCATGACATAAACATAAGAAATTCACATTTTTTTAAATAGAAAAAATATTACTATTTAATTTTGGTAACCTAATTATGCTCACCACTGTACTATAAGAGAAACATGAAAGCCTCACTTTCATATGGCAATATGCAAATTTATTCTGATGCCAAATACCAACAATACTGTTGCTTTCACAATCAGTAAACCGATGCCAATTTTTTTGTAATTAAAAATATGAGTATGCAATGTTTAAAGAAAATTGATTTATGGATGCATTGGAATTCCATTTTCTTCAATTTACATAAATATGTTCCACATACCGAGACCTATGAAATATCCTTAAGTGAAACACGATTCTGAATGGCCAGTGATTTTTTTCAATTTGGTGGTACTAATATTTGTTTGATAAATTTTTAACGAAATACTATATGAATTCATCAATTCATAATTTTGTTAGAAAAGGTTCCCCCTTTATGTTGACATTTGCAATCACTTAATCAACAAAATCTCAGGTTATGTTAAATCAGGATTCTTCACAGGAAGCAGATAGAATAATTGTTAACAACAACAGCAACCTAGGCCGTGTTCCGGGTCTAAGTTTCACCAAGTTAATTTTGACGATGCACGTGCCATTAGAGGGGAAATGACTGAGATATGAGTGAAACAGCTGACTTTTCTTCTACCTGTCATGAAGATGTTTTTGATTTCAGCAAAATTATCCGTTATTTTAGGTTTACTTATACCAGTTTTTACTTTCCTGGTACAGAATATTTATTCTGAATAGATAAAAGGTGATTAGAAATCTATAAATATGGAATAATAAAAGGGTTGATATAGTTTGACATTTACACTAGCATCCAGTAAGATTTTGCGTTATGTTACCTTTTTTAGTTTTAATCTGAAATTTGGAACACGGCCATAGATAGCAATTTGTCTAAGCGATCCCCCAACAGCAGCAATGATCGTTAGCCAAACAATTTTAAAACTACCAAAATCTACAGACAGATTTAATTTAACAGACGAAGCAAGCAGACGTGTGTTCTTTTTTAATATTAAAGAAAAAAAATATTTAGAATTCTTTTTGAGACAAAGGAATGAAATCTTTGAGCGATTTGTTTTGAATTTTTATTTTATTTATTTTTAATTCCCAACTAAATGTTTTGAACATTGAAGTAGGAACCAACCAAAGATTAAAAGTTATTAGTAAGAAAGTGTAATTTTTTCTACTCATAATTTGTATCCATCTACAACAGTAGGGAATACATTCCAGATTTTATTTTTAATTTTAGGATTTACAGATTTATTTATGTAAGGACCTATTATAATTAGTAAAAACGCGTAATGGTTTTCCTAAATCCAAATCGCGTGAGTGTAGGTGTAAGGGATCATGGACACCAGATGGTAATAGAATCGAATTAATAAACGAGTTCGAATACCTTGGTTTTCTAAGCTACAACATGATCATTAATCGCCCCCTACAAAATAAAGCAGCTTCACCGCTGCTACATCTAAAGCTGAAATTAATACGATCTGGTATAAACTCTTTTCAAGTATAGTTACGTGGATCATGTCTAATTTGTTTAACGATAGGTACGGCAAATATCTGCTTTGCAAATGAAATGTATGGCTATAAATACTTAGAGGGGATCTAAGCAACACAACGATATTTTTCAAACGTATACATAACTCCCAAACCGACAGACGGCTTTTCGCCACACTATGTTATGTTTGTAAAAAACTGTTGTAATTTTTTTTATAAAAAAGTAAAGAAAAAAAATAATAACAATAAAAATACATTCTACGAAAAAAACAGTCGATGTGCATTTATTTATGAATCGATAAGTGGGAATTATTTGTGTAACAAAATTCATTATGTGGACTGGGTTATATTTTTTTAATTACATTTTTAGATCTACAGTAGGTTAATGCTAATAGTCTAAGGCCCAAAAAGTGTTGGTTCATATTTTTTTCATGTCTTTGTAGTTAAAGTATGTTTATTCAATACAAATATAGTACATATTCTGAATAGTAAACAACAAACACAGATATTACCTTTTTAACTTTCGTCTAGCGAAGAGACTTATGAAATGAACATCGTCATACTATTGTTCTTTTTTTTTCAAACCCTGATTTCAACACTTACTCATTCCTATAACATGGTGTTTGGATTGTTAATTTCGTGTTAATAGCATGTGTTGGACAAAAAATCAACATCAGAAACCAAAGCCTTAGGAATGAATCAACATTCTCATTCTTCTTGTACAATATATATACGCAACTCCTCCTATTATTGATTCTATAGTTACCTTTGTATGAAAAAGAATAGCAGGGCGATTTCTGTCAAGCCATTGACTTATTATATACCTATGGACTGCTAGTGAAATATCATTTTGATACACTTTTGCGAGAAAATATGTTCCAAAACACCATGCTAACAAAAAGCGACATCCTGTGCCAACAGATTTCTTTCCAAAGCGACATGTAGCTTAATCTATTCAAAAGTTGGAAAACTACAAATAGTGATTTCAAATATATTCTTCAACAACAATACATTTCTTTACTTAAGTGAACAAGTTTTGTAAAATGATTTCTTACTAATGTTTTATGATCATTTACATCAATTTGTTTTGCAATGTGATGAAGCAAACGATTTCTTTGGTTACTTAGATTTCAGTGAACAGTCGTGTACGTAGTTTTGGAACATACGTGAAGTTGGCTACTAGCAGTCCATATATAAAAAGTCAATGCGCTAATCCATACGACCATCTTAGGATAGAGCAAAAGTTATATCTACCTCACGGTAAAAAACATTTAAATAGGGCCCGATAAGTAAATAAGTAGTCTACCCACCAGTCGTATTATCTTAACTATTGAGAACTCCAGGAAAGGTTATCGAGACATAATTTAACACAAGGGCTATGTTAAAAAAAACCTTGTAATTCGTTCGATTCCTACCATAAAGCCCAATTCATTAGGCAATAATATTAATTCTGATCTAAAATGAAGATTATTAGTCCTATGTCGACGAAACAAAAGCAGGACACATTCATGATGGCAAAAATAGTTTTAGACTATGTGCGTTGGAAACTCATGATATGGAGGGAATTGGACATCATTTCTGAAAGCGACTATCGTTTCCGATGCTTACTTTTTTTTTAAGTTTCTTAAATACATTTTTTGTAATTCTAATATAGCTCGTGTGAACTATTCAATCTAAAATTCATGATTATTGAACAGGATACGTGACGAAACGCAAGCTGAGGTAGGTATTATTGGGCAAGGTGTTGACAACAGCAATTAGAGTACATAGCATTTACAGTCATGTGTAGAGACAGAAATTCAATACTTCAAAAGTACACAACAGAGTTTAACTTGGGAAAACTTATGAAATTTATACTAAGGACGTGTGTCAATTGCGTTAAAATGGCGGTTAAATTTTATACACTGACTAATATTTGACATTTCTGCAGGAGTAACCAAAATATTGGCTTTTTGCTGTGTTAATTGGATGTTTGTTTTTAAAAATACTCTTTTCAATAATTTCCCAAAAGAATTGACACAAAATTTCCTACTTTATATTTTCTTAACAAAATAAGTAATACATTTCAGAGAGGTCATCGAGAAACCCTTAATTATTTATTATTATCAGTAAAAAAAATATTGTTGTATGATTTCGGTTCATCATTAAGGATATCAATATTACTTTGTTCAAGTTAGGCATACTTCGCATATAAAATATAGCAAAACGAATGAAATCATAAAATTATTGTAACCATACATTTTTAAGACCCCAGTTTTAGTTTATTTTAAAACGTTAATAACATTTTTTTGTAAATAAAAGTTTTTTGCTTCCCGCCACATGTGAACACTGCGGTAACGACGATTAATCCACGGACCACAAGTGTGCTTTCTATCTCTCTCACTCCTGAGTGGGACCTGGTTGAGCAGGTTAAGATTTTGAAGTCTCTTTTCACCATACTAATGTCAAAATTTATCAACCGGCTATCATTTGAACGCAATTGACACACGACCTATATCATATATATATACTGGATAAATTTTAGCGAGCTCCTAGAAAGGTTTAAATTTTAAAGTCTATGTTCACCACACTAATGTCAAAAACAACACATAGAATTGCAACATGGCCTAAGTCAATTATTAGTGAAATATCTTTAGTAAATTCATTGACAACACCATTTTGAAAAATTCCTTTGTCAGTTTAACCAAACCTATTTACATTTGTATATAGGCGCGGTCGAGGTATAATTTTTGTCCTAAAAACTACGTAAACAGAGATCTGAAAGCAAATAAAAGATCCATTCCGAACCTCATTTTTTTATATTTTATTGTTGAAAATCGTAAATAATAAAATTTCTAAATATACAAGAAATTATATTTTTAGTGGTTCAGTTGTTTTGCGGCAGATATATCAATAATTTTTTCCGATTTCATATTATTTATGACTTTTACTTAAAGATTGCCTGCGTTTTGTTGCTTCTTATGTCTTTCAATTAAACAAACATTCAACATAATGACAATAAATAATTGAAGTGATGCAAAATTTTGATCTTCAATCCACTTTTAATGTTCCTGAACAAAATACTTTTTACTGACCTTTACAATTTTATTTGCTGCCGTTATGAAACGCAAAAATTAGTATATGAGCGTGCTAGTGAGAGAGGAGTAATCTACCCCTCCATAAAAATCTGTTAAAACAATTTACTGCAGAGATTTCTGTTGGTGAAAATAAATTAACTGTCAGTGGGTATTCGAAAGTGACAAGTCGTTTGTTTTGAAATGAGTTTGACATTGTTATTTGAAACCAACTCGAAACGATTTGTAAATAAAAAAAATCGTTCCCTTATATTGCAGTAAATTTGTTTCTTTTTGAGGGAATTTAATCATATTCCGAGATATATATTGAAAATTAACTTTTTTTACTGCAGAAGTACGTAAACAGATAAAATCAGTTTTTTAAATATGTCTTTTATTAATCACAAAAAGGCATGAGTAAACTTAGTTTAGATGTGTGGCAATTGCAATAACATATTATCTTGTTGATTTTCAGATTTTGTGTTGAATATGAAAATACCAAGTGACGGGTGCACGACTGGGCTGTAAGAATTTGACGATTTTCAAAGTTTGGCCAAGTTATAGAAAACCTTCACATAACTTTTGGTTACTGATGTTCAAATTAAAAATTTAAACATTATGAGGAATTATGTTTATAAGAATTTAAAGGAAAATAGTGTACATGTAAATTTTAGTGATTTTCCGTTGTTGTACAGAAATTAAAATTCCGTTAGAAACAATTCCCTAAGGCCAAAACTAATCATCTGAAACCGCTGCAAAAGTTAGTAGTAACATATATATATTTATTTAATTTGGCTATACAGTAAGCGAGAATTTGACAACTCTCCATTAATTGTCTAGATCCAAAAATCCGTTAAATGGATGTTCTCGAAAAATGTTTTGTTGGAACTAATATACATATTCATAAAGTATGTTCAATTTAATCAAAATCGTTTAATTACAATTTGTATACACAACGAACGTGACTAAACGAAATCTTAATACGAAGTTTGAAGAAAATTATGTTAAGTGCATTTCTTATAGGTAGGTACTGTCTTTCAGAATAAACATCCGCTGTGCGGATCGTTTAATACCCTATCCCACCCCATCCTTGAAATAAATATCCTTGAACAAACTCATCGCCATGATGAAATATAGAATCAAAATCGTTTATCAAAATCTTTTATGGTTCGACGAAAAACAAAGTTTTTGGCCTAATTATGCTATGAGGTAGTGTATACATTTTTGTACGAAAACGCGTCCAAAAATTGGGCGTGGGTGAAAATGATATATGGAAGAAATGTTTATATAACCATAACCAATGGCGTCCGGACGGATTACTTACTTTATTACTTTGTTTTGCCGCCATTTTGGTAAACTTTAGTCTTGACAGTTCATATTTGGCAGTCGTGAAGTAGACACGCGGCAAATTTGTTATGGAAAAATATTCGATAAACCAATGTGATTTAATCGTTAAAACATTTTATCAAAATCAATCATCCATTACTGTGAAGATTAGAAAGTTACGTGAAATTTTTGGGAGAAACAACGTGACAACAAAACTCACTTTTTATCGTGTAGTGAATGATTTCGAAGAAAGTGGGTCTGTAGGTGGTAGGCCCAAGCATGGACCACAACGAACTGTAAGCTCGGCTGAAACATTACTGCTGCTCAAGGAGGCGTTCAAAACAATCCCTCAACCTCAATTCGACGACGTGCTCAGGAGCTTGGTCTTTAATAAACAACTTTGGTTACAATTTTGCACAAGGATTTGCATATGTTTCCATTTAAGATTCAGTTGACACAAGATCTTCTTCCACAAGACCATTTACGCCGCCGTACTTATGCCAATATGATGTTACAGCTAGCCCATGACAACCCCGATTTTCATGGGAAAATCAAATTGAGTGACGAGGCACATTTTCATTTGAATAGATATGTGAATAAATAGAAAAGTTGGTTCTGGGCAATAGAAAACCCTCAAATTAGTCTCATCATCATTGCATTCATTAAAAGTTACAGTCTGGTGTGCAATTTGGTCAGGAGGAATCATTGGATCTTACTTCTTTGAAAATGAAAACGGCGTTACGGTAACTATGAATGGAGAGCGATATCGTGATATGATTATGATGATTTTTAATGCCACAACTGAACGCTTTGGGCTTGATTAACATGTGATTCAACAAGACGGTGCCACATCGCATATAGCCAGGATTACAATAGAATTACTGCGAGACCTATTTCCACAACAAGTTATTTCAAGAAATGGTGATGTTGATAGGCATCCATGGTCGCCGGATTTGACTGGTCCGGAATTATTTTTGTGGGGATATCTGAAAAGCAAGGTTTATGAAAAGAAACATAGACGCTTGAGCAACTCAAACAAAATATTCGTGATGAAATTAATGAAATACCGCGTGAAATGTGTGATAATGTAATGAAAAATGTGCTCAAAAGGGCTAACAGAGTCGGACATTTACCTGATATTGTATTCCATACATAATTGCCGACAAAACATTTATCAATATAAGGTCCATTCTCTTTCATTTAATCAAAAATTATAAACAAACAAAGTAGTATACCTTCCCGGCTGACACCCTGTACTTTGAGGTACATCTAATGAAATTATTTCTCTATGTTACAAACTATGTATCAAAACTAATATACCCCTATGGGGTAGGGTATAAAAAGACCTAGAATTGTGACTAAACGAAATCTCAATACCTAGTTTGAAGAAAATCGATCCAGCCGTTTATGGAATGACTGACCGATTGACAGAATTGGTTTCCCAGCGATGGTAGAATTCATCAAAATCTTGAGGTACAACATTTTTACGAAAACAATACTTCACTCTTTGTAAGAGTAGGTAAAGCTAAAATGAATAACCTGGCGTTAACTTCGCCAACAAACACTCAAACCGAGGTGGTCCATGCATTATTGTGTGATATTTATTATTTTTGCTAAAAAGAATTCTGAAACTAGTATTGTTTAGTACTGAAAAATCTGGCCCTACGAGTTTCAAAGGTCGCACAAACCAACGCAACGTGAAACGTGCAAAAGGGAGCGTCAGTGAATTCAATGGGAGAACATCATAAATGATTAGTTTAATGTACCATTCAAACAGCAGCAGTTGTTTCCTCCCGTGCCGTATGCAGGAAATTTTTAAAATGCAAAACGACACTTAAAATAAGGAGTGAAGGCGTCCTTATTGGTATTGCATTTGCAGTGTCAAAATATACAATTGATAACAAACTCACAAGCACTAAGTGTGGTATTCACCAAGAAATATGAATTTCTTCGTAACGATTATATAACTTCCTTTTCATACTTTTGCTAGTTATCCTTTTCATTGCAAAAGCTACAATGTCAATGCTTTTCATCAATGCGGGTATTGGGGGTTGTTGTTATAATAAGAACAAACTGGAAAGTATAGTTGAGTAGGAGAAGATACCTTCTAAGTTACTGGGGGTAGATGTAATAGCTTTATATGTAAGAAATCGAATGGAAGGATACTCTTGTATAGTATCTTAATGTATGTTTTATTCAATATTCCTACTCTTCTATGTGTGAATGGTTTTATCATTATCACTTATTTCATTAATTATGCATGTACAAAATTATGTACATATACATAGTCAGATCAACATGTTGCTTTTGTTTAAATGCATACGCATTCAAGAAAATATTTAAATATTTTGATTGGACTAACAAATTAAAGTATTAACATATTTTTAGCATTATCTGTGCTAATTTTTTATTATGTTTATACTATCGTCACTTGGCTAGAGTAAAATCATTAAAAATATCACAATTCATGGAGATAATACAATTGATTTTTCTGGTTTTAAGATTCCAGTTTAGTATATAAAAATATTCTTATATGTGTATTTTTATAATAAAGGAGCAATTAGTTTTGTATGATGGTGATAAGAGGAATGAAGTCCACAATTAATTTCTCGTGTTTGGTTAATGCTCTTCAACTCGTTTGTGTATTATTAACTTAATTTAATTGCACATTTAGCTGATTCTAAAGTTTTATTTTATTTATCAAACTGAATCATTTGAATACGAAAAAAAAGCGAATTTGAATAGAATGAAGGACATAAATCTTGAGAGCGTAATTATAATTTTTATAGCTCGAGTTCTGTGGAGTGAAAGGTTATCTGCGTAACTATACGACTGTGTAACAACCCCCAATTGATTTTTGTTTAGTGATTCTTGTGCTTTGACAATTTTTTTTTTTGCATTTGTAACTCGCTAGTACCTTAAGATACATACAGATGATATATCGAATTTGAACACAAAACAAGCACAACAGGTTATAGAAGGTACAACTTGATACACTTACTTGTATATGTTTATAAACTGCATGCTAATGTTTAAAAAAACACTTGTTTTTCCACATTTTAGTTTAAATAAATTAAATTTGCATCTAGTTTCGTTGGAAATCCAAATTGCAACATTCAGTTGGGAAAAGCTTTTCTTGTTTTTTTTTTATAATTCTGTGTCTGTACCTGGAGTAGTGGATGTCCGTGGTGTTTTGGGTGTTTTTGGTGTCATTTGGGTGGTTTCACTTTCGCTAGCCTGTCTATTGAGTCCATTCATTTTGAGCATTAATTTTGGACGCTCTCGTTTTAGCGCACCGTTAGTACCATTGGCACGTACCTCCTCGGGCGCCTCCTTGTCTGCTTCATGATCTTCTGGTAGAACATTACCATTCGATGTCCTGCGAATGTTTTCGAATGTAATTTGTCCTGACGTGCTGCCTGTCGAGCAAATGCTGTTGTTTCGTCCGCGTGATACACTATGCGCTTGTGGAAAATTAGTATCGTCAATTGCCTCGTTTAGTTCACTTGCACTTAATTCAGATAGTTGGCGATTCATTATAAATTTCGTTTAAATAAAACTATTTTGTTTTGCACTTTTATTTTTTTGTAGATATTTAATGTTTAACGTTTGATGTAGACTAGAGTACAATTATGCACGCACAAATGTTTTTCTTTGAGATACAGCAAGAGGAATTATTTCTTGCAAGACGAGCGACCCTAACGTGACGAATCTTGTTTGGTTACTGGCAAATCCCAGAAACTGATGGAATATACTGTTGAATATGTAGCTGAGTGAGAAGCTTTTGAAAGACTACTGAAGGCTTTTTTTCCGACTGTGGAGTGGGGGTGTTTGGTAGATTGTGATATATACCTTCACAATGTTGGAGTAGAGTAGGACTTTTCAAACCAATCTGTGCTATATTTTCTCAATGAAGTGGTGTTTTAACAGAGTGACATGGTATGTATGCGTAGATACAGATTAATGACAAGTTGGTGAGAAATCTGTGTGATGGCTAATTAACTCTTGCAGTATGATATGCAAAAAGCTTTACTGAGCGAACGATTTACAGAATTCGGGGATTTTTTTTACGAGTGTAACAAGCTGATGTCTGATTCAAATTATTCAGTTTGAAAATGTCTGTTTTAAAATGTAGATACTTTGTTTACATGGAAATGGTGAGAAGTGATGATTCGTATTTAAATGGTTTTTAATTAGGGTTTAGTTGCAAGAAAGGGAACCAACCAAGTGGGAATATTTAAAAAAGATGCATAATGCAGGTAACATTTTGGTTCTTATATATTTTATACATAGAATACAGGTTTGTAGAGAAAATAAATTACCTGACTCGAAAAAAAAAGTGTAAGTGATTTGCACCTATATTCCTAACACACTTCTTAAGACTTTCGATTTACGAATTTGTCGATAATATTTCAAAAACACCCTATTAATCCAAATCGAATACCTATGACTCTCAAGGGTATTCCACAAAACTAACTTATTCGTAGATCTCTGTTCATATTTCTTTCTTTAAGTGGCACTACAGTCCGGCATGAGCCTATGGACCTGAACTAATATGCCTCTCCAGTTACCTCGGCCCTTAGCAAACTGCCTCCAGTTGCGCACTTCAATTTTGTTGAGGTCGATAACTACTGGGGAGCGTAAATTAAGGCGAGATCTTCCTCTACTGCGTCCTATGTCAGACTGGGAATCGTAGACGGAATATTGGTATCCATTCGCTCTATATTCCACAGCCATCTCATACGTCCAAAGCGGAGTTTTTATTTCTTCATGTCAGAGTCAGTGTACAGATCGTATAGTTCTTGGTTGAATTTTTGAAGAAGATTTTTCGAAGAATTTTTCTCTTTAAACGACAAATAATTCTTCATCCACATTTGATATGGTCCATGGTTTAGCACAATAGAGCAGGGCAGGAATAGTATAGGTATAGGGTATAAGTATAGGGCCTTGTATAGGATCACCTTAGTAGTTCGAGGGCGTTGCTACTAAATTGCAATCTTAGCAAAAAAAGAAGAGCGTTGACAAGAGTGGTTCTTCGCTTAATTTTTGATGAGATGTTGTTGTTATAAACTCTGAAAACTCTGAACGGAGCCGATGTAGACAAAGTCGCGCACGATCTCAAAGTCAACGGTGACGTTCTGTGCAATTCGTCAATGTGGTGTGTCCTTTCTTCATTACAGAATATACTTGGTCTTACCCTCATTTACTGCTAAGCCCATTTTTGATACTTTCTTCTCTATACTAGAAAATCCCAACCAACAATTTCGCTTCGATAAAGCACTATGGAAGCTATTTGCCTCTCAGCAATAGTACCTGTAAGAAGTCTTATGGAAAAACATTTGGCGCACTTTTAGGAAGCTATTTACTTCTATAAGACTTCTTTAAATACTTCTAAAAAGCCTTACAAAAAAAAAGATTGTTTGCTGTAAAAGGCTTTATAGAAGCAAATTACAGGCTTCGAAAAAAGTCTTTACCCAATTCGTTATTTAATGCAAATAATTATAAAAACTCTTACCTTACTGGCATTCGAACTCGCATTCTCTCGCACGGTAGTCCAACACACTATCCACTAGGTACTCTGGAACATGAAAGTCCAGTCAGTACAACGAAGTACTTGAATCGTGTTGACTCATTTTCCGGTATGTTTTCACCCTCTTCCCGATCTTTTAACCTCAGCTTTTTTAAGCCTTCATTCGTAAGCTCTATACATGCTTTGCTTGGGAATAATTTCTTGCGAAGTTCTACCGAAAAATCTAAAGGTATGTTACATAAACACGCATCTCCGGAAGCTAAAAAACAACCTTGCAGAGGTGATACCATCATAACTTCGATTATGCATGTGAATATTCATGCATAATGTCTTAAACAGGCTTCTACCCAAAAAATCGACTGCAAAAATGCAGAACCTCCGCGCACAAGTACTATATAAGGAATACAGAAATAATTGCTTGTGGAAATTAAATTACATTGCCTTATAGAGGAATATTTAGTTGGGTACATGGCTATCATCAGTTGCGTCCGACCAATGATGTCAACATCGTCGGCGTATGCTAGTAGTTGCAGCGATTTATGGAAAATTGTGCCTCTGGTGTTGGCTCGGAAGTTTTGCGTAAACCTCTCAAGAATGAGATTAAAGAAGCCACATGACGACTCGCCTATGTCCGTGAGGTCGTTTTCGACCCTGATGAAGCAGTCATCCTTCACAGATGTCGTATGAGGCTTCAATGCGGCACTCCAGTAGCGGCAGTTCTACGTATTCACGTGATTATTAAGATGAAAATGAAAAAAATAAATATCTGGAATAACAGGTCATAATGGTCCTCAAAGCTACGTATACTCTCTTCATTCTCCTTAACGCCGAAACTGAACAGTAAATCTGAGACACTGTTACTCTCGGATATTTTTCAGACTTTCGCAAGGCGTGGAGCAGGGAACGAAACAAAAGTGTTATGACTATCGGCAGTTGAACCAGTAATCCTACTGATCTTACTAGCCTAAAATACTGCCAGTACAGTGACAAAAAAATGAAGCTTCATCCAAAATAAAGACCTTGGACGTTTTGCACATACGCATTTACGAATTGAAATGTTCCCTCCTTGTGTTTTCTAACGTTCTTGATAATCTTGGCAGACCAGATTTTGCGTTTTCCAGTTTTGTATTTAAACTTTTAGGTATGCTTTATCATTATTTCAGTGACAAAAACTTCGAGTTTTGCAGAATCTTCTACGCTCTTTTGTCGCTGAATTATCTCTTTTTTGACGTCTCACGACAACGCGCGGTCCTGAAAAACGATTGATACCAACTAAATTTCATAGAGCTTAGCTGCTAATGACAATTCACTCGCCCCGCGGATTCGTTGAATCGCACAGAATACTGAACAAATATAATAAATAAATAAATATAAACATTGTTTTATCACAGCAATTTTTCTGCCTTTAGAGATGGTACCAATTAACTGAAATTTTAGGCGCTGCAGTTCATGCCATTCAAACTGTAGGATGCCTTTTGGCAAGATCCTTCCCTCCCTTGGAAATCTTGTATGAATAACATATTACTCAACTTTGACTTGTCGAAGCCCTACTGTAAAATCAGGTTCCACGAACGCGATCATTGAACCCGACATGAATTGGCTTAAGTGACCTCAGGGTTTTTATATTTATATTTGATTAGCCAAATACAAAACAAAATATATTTTGTTTGCTAAAAAAATCATATCATCTCATTTGAGCGCCATAAAACATACGTTTGACCACAAAAGTTACTTCCGAGATATTATATTTCATCTCACGCAAACTTAATGAATTTCAATTAGCGTTACTGAAAAAAAACCTTGCCAATGTTAGTCATTATTCATTCAGTTCCACGGATTTGCCAAAATACTTACCAACATTGTGTATGTAGATATGTATTTGTATGAAATTCGGTTTTTTAGTATCACCCAGTCCCAGAAACCTTCTACTACCTTCCATATCATATAATCGTCGTAAACTAAATTGACAAAGTTTACGAGCCATTCCTGTGTGCATGTTGCTTAGTCATTTTTATTTGTTGTTCACAGTGACGGTGCTTTCGATTTTGTTAATATATCTTCAGAACATATATGACGTCAAGAAAATTATAAATTCTGAGAAGGATTCCTTCCAAAGTGTAACGTATACGGTTGATTTTATAATTTTTTTCACGAAAAAAACTTGTGGGGAACTTTTGCACTCATTTGGGGGCATTCCCATAATTGAGTTTATTTTTCATTCAAGTAAACTACAACTGGGGGTTTGGACGTACTCGAGTCATCAATCGTTCACATCAGTTCCACTATATGAATGATTAAAATATATTCTTGACAATAACGTATTAAATAGAAAACATTTGATGCTTTGACTATTAGGGGTTCTTTTAACATCATTTATGTAGTAATTGGTTTCATTTACAAATCCGAACTCGAGATTTTTTTTTAACGATGGTGGTCCTTAAAAGTTTATCTGACAATTTGGTGTGTCTTTCGATATCTGACGATATCGATATCTAACGATATTTACTAAACCTAGCACAAACATTAAAGTTAATGTGTATGGAGAAAATCGTTTTTTTGTTTTGTTTAGAACTAAGAACAAGTATTAATAAAATTAAGTAATTAGGTTTCAGTGCTCTTAGAATTTTGTATTAAGTTAATAATTCCACTATAAAAAAAACCTTAGAAAAAGCGGGCGCCAAACAATAATAATCAGCCGTATCGAGTTCCAACTTCGACAACTATAGAGGCATACTCTCGCTGCTGGATAAGGGTCGGAAACGACCTCTGCGACACATTCGATACCAACAACGTATTTAGAGAAGGTGGTGCACTGTCATGTGACTTCTTCAATATCATTCTTGGGTGGATTGTTCCAAACTTCCGACCCCACGTCAGAGGCATAATCTTCATAAATCTGTGCAACTACTAGCATATGCCGACGATATTGACATCATTGGTCGGACTCAATGTGATGTCATAGCCACGTTTGATAGTATAGAGAAGGAAGCGGCAAAATGGGTTAAGCAGTAAATGAGGGTAAGACTAAGTATACGCTGTCAACACGAAAGGACACTTAACATCGACGAATTGGACAGAACTTCACCATTGACAGAGGTCTACATCGGCTCCGCTTTTAACTCTCACAAAAATATCTCGTCAAAAATTAAACAACGAATTACTCTTGCCAGCCGTTGTTTCTGCGGGCCGGTAGTTAAGTTCTCACTTAAATTTGTTAGGAAACCCTATATAAGACCCTGAATATCCCATTCCTGATCTACTGCGCTAAAGCATGGACCGCATCAAAATTTGATGAAGAAATCTTTGATCGTTTTGAGAGACATTTTTTTTCGAACAAACGTCGCGTGTCGGTGCCGTTTGCGTTGACGGCCTATGGAGAAGAAAATCAAACTAACAAATATACGAGCTGTACAGTGACATACCCCTAGTCAAAAAAACTCCGCATTGTACGTTTAAGATGGCTATGACATGTGGAGCGAATCACCACCAACACTTGTAGCCTTCGAATCGAATTTATTCGTTGATGTCGTAGCCGCAGAAAGGGTTAATGTAGTCAGACATTCCGTATACACCTATATGCCACTTATTTCAATATTGTGCTGTGGCCAAATGGTTTAATGCATAAGTTTCCAGCCTCTTAGATTCAAATTACTAAAGCGCTTTTTGCAGCTGAATCATTTATATAAAGACCGATTGGTGTGCGGCTTAAGATTGCCGCTAAACATGCTATTGGACTAGTAAACATGACTCCTGGCGTCAAAAAACATGACTTCTCTTTGTACTTAAGTAAGTGATTTCATATGTTTTGACTTTTTCGTGGCATTCTACCATACCAAGCATCCATACTATAACTGTGTTTAACCACTCTATGGTCTTTTGAGATTGGCGATTGGCTCCACCTTTACCACAATTTCTATTGCAACTGTAAAGGGCATTTTTAGAAAATTTGAAACTAAGGTACTAAATTCGGCACGTTGAAGACTTTGTAATATTCAATGTTTTCGCCACTTATGATCCAAGCATACCTATGATGCAAAAACGAGTCTGATTCCACTTAGAGGCCTAACATCGTAAATCAGGCAATTGAGAACCCTTACCATTCGACTAAAGTGGCAGTATGGCTGAGATGTCAGCGCTAGGTTTTATCGGCCCTCACTAACTTTACTAAGGGTTTATCTCAATTCTTAATTAAACTTAAGTAAACCACGAATTCGAAATCAAAAATCAATTCTTACTCACTTTATTTTCGTGAAAATGTTTGACCTGGAGAATTTTTTTTTAAATCACGGTAAATGTATAAACATTTTGAGAAAACCAGTTGTTTGGGCTTGGCATAATATTTCAGGTCCAGCATTGTGGAAGAAGTATACACTCACAAATTAATTGTTGTCAGAAAAAAAAGTTGGTCCTGTCATTTCAAATCTGAAGCTGATCTGTGATTGAATTGAATAAGACAATGCTGAGGGAAACACAAGCATTTATTGGTAACTTGCAAACTAGAAACTTTAAAAAGATGTTTCTAGAGATAATTTAGATTCCAAAGATATTTTCGATCGATTCTTAATGCATGCATTTGCAAAAAGAGGCCAAAATGCCAGACAACTCCAAATGACTCTGAAATATTAAGCGCCAGGATCTTCCTTTCATCACCGTGCAGGAATGATTTTGGTTTATTTTTTTTTTAATTTAATAAGCTAATGAAAGCTAAATGAAAATTAGTCAAACGATTAAAATTACCTACAAGCTCTTATTTGATGTATCATATACATGAACCTTGTAAACTGTTTGTTATCAACTTGACCCCTATCAACGTTAAACGAAATCCAGAAATACAGTCCAGACCGATATCCTCTTTATATTCATCGAATTCTAAGAAACTATGATAGTATAAAACCCAAGGTCGTACAATTGTGCCGTATGACGATAGCGAATCCTCGCTAATCCATCAAGGTGGGAAATGATTCCTCCCCAAAATAAAATTGGATTTAGACTATAAGTGACGCGCTGTCATTTCTTTAAGATTCGACATTATTAATGAATCTTTAAATTTACTACCACACACAGACGATATTGAGATCAGTGGTCAATATCAATGAGATGTTGATTTTCTTGAAGTTAAGTTTTTCAGTTTGGCAGCACTGGTTAATGGCGTCCAAACGACGAGCTCAGTGGCGCGATGGTTAGTGCGATGAACAGCCGGGCAGAAGGACTGGGTTCGATTCCCAGCCGTAGCAACACCTAATTGATTTTTCATTGGCCCTCCTCTCCTGATGATCTGACAAATCATCCGAGTAGTATCAATTGTCATGAACAGCTTATCTCAACTAAGCCGTTCGGATTCGGCATAAAACAGAAGGTCCCGCCATCATGCTAAGAAGTACACACGCACACATGAATGGTTGTGAGAAAAAAGCTAGGCCCTGGTAACTAACGAATATGTTGCGCCATAATTTTTTTTTTTGCACTGGTTAATGGCGTCCAAACGTCATCTGTCATATTCTGCCATTTAACCATGCAAAGAACTACAAACGAGCAACGATTGCAAATTTTTGAAATTTACTATCACAATTCGTGCTCTGTGAAAAATATGCACCGTTTGTAAGGACCATATCATGGTCGTCATAATCGACCTGGTGAATCAACAATTCGTGCTGTTATCACCAAATTTACTTTGTTGGACCTTAAGCCATCGCCTCGCATGTGTACCTGAAGAGAATATTGCAGTCGTGTAGCGTCCAATTAATGAAGATCGTCGCCGTTCTCAGCCATTGAGCATGTGTTTCTCAACCACATGGAAAGTTTTACGTGTCGATTTGTGTTTGAAAGCCTATAAAATTCAACTTGTGCAAGAATTGAAGGCGAATGACCTACCACAACGTCTAATTTTTGGTGAATGGGCCTTAGAACAGCTCCATGAAAATCCGCTGTTTTATCGAAAAATTGTGTTCAGCTCATTTCTGGCTCAACGGATACGTAAATAAGCAAAACTTTCGCATCTGGAGCCACATGCCATACAAGAATCAACGATGCATCCGGACAAAAAACGACAATTTGGTGTGGTTTTTGGCTGGTGGCATCATCGGTCCATTTTTATTCAAAGACGACCGTGGAAGAAACGAAGAAACGTTACCGTCAATTGCGAACGATATCGAGCCATGATACGCGACCTTTTTTTCCAGTTGGCTGAGTTGAACTTGGTTGACATGCGGTTTCATCAAGACGGTGCCAGCTCATGAACCAATGGAAATGTTGAAGGATAAATTTGGTTAGCAGCTTATCCCTCGAAATGGCCTTGTGAGCTGGCCGCCAAGATCATGCGATTTAACGCCTCTTGATTATTTTTTGTGGGGTTATTTAAAGTCGTTATTCTATGTGGACAAGCCGAACACGGTTGTAGCCGCACAGGATAATATAACAAGCGTAATTCGTGGAGTACAATCCGAAATGCTTGAAAAAGTGATGCAAAATACGACCTTCCGAATGGAACATTTGAAACGGAGCCGCGGACAACATTTACATGAAGTTGTCTTTAAAACGTAAATGGCAAAGGCCTATTTATTGATTACAACTAAAATGTTGAATAAAAGCCGCTTAAAAAATCACCCGTTTGCGAGTATAGAGAGGGAAGTGTCTAATATGAATTTAGGAGTTGACGACAGTAAGACCAAGTAAACGTCAAATTGTCAACAAGATGAAACAAATAATATCGACGAATCGGATCGAATGTCACATTGAGCTGCTGAAGCCTCAAGACATCTCGAGAAGACTATTCGAACTACTAAAGACATCCTGTAGATTACAGTCAAGAAGATTGGACCGTATCAGAAGATGGTTTACAAATCCATGGTCGTTTCACGTGGAAAAAGCGCGTTTAAGAATTAAATGTGTCTAGAATATGTTAGGCTATTCCTAACCAGATGCTCAATGCCGTTGAGGAAGGCCTATTACCAAGTGGTATGTACAAAAAGAAACCGACGTCAACAAACGTAAAGTTCACAACTGCAGCTAGCTGGTTTCCTCAGGAACTTAATGAATAATTGAAATTCTCGTACCGCAACTACAAATACATATATTCAGATCAATTACTACTTGTAGTTGCAGTTGCACATAATGTTTACATCTAGATGGCGCCAAATTTCGTTTGCCTTACGTTGTGTACTTAACATATCTCTCATTTACATCCGATTGACACTTTCATAATTATTATGATTTATTGCATTAAAATTGCAAACAAAATACAAGTGTGTCGCATAGTTACCCAAGTCGAACCAATTGATCGAAAACTTTACAATATTTTTATGAGTTATTCAATTATAAATATATTATGTATACCAAAAGTAAAAAGCTATCAATTTAAACTTGAGTTCGAGGCTGCAGCATATCATCAGAGTTCATTCATCTTAATATAGTGAAAGCTCAGAAACCAGTGACCAGTGTATTGGTTATCAACATTTTTATAAGAGAAAGAGTGAACAAATTATTGACGTTAGTGTTTAGCGCCATTAGAACCGAAGTAAGCCTTCAATACTATCTCCGTTTGCATAAAAAGAACAAATTAGTTATGTACATAATGTAAACAAAAGCCAATAAAAATTTTCTGATGGCCATATAATTATCAGTCAGTCAACACTTCTACAGATTCAAAACGTTTTCTTAATTCAATTAACTGATTGTAACAGCATTGTATTTACAATCTGAATGCGATATGTTGAAATGAAGTTAGACGATGATTGTATTTTAAGTACGGCTTCTTATATGTCTTCATCGAAATTGAATAAATGTTATTTGAAAAACTTTACAAATGTAATATAGGTTCAACTCAAGGTCGAGTCAACAAAAGGGATTCAAATGTAGTAATCAGTACTAAATTTAAAGTTTTCGAAAACTTGAAGTTTCTACTTAACCGCTTTGCAGACGTCAATTTGTAGAAAGTTTATGTTGTTTCGTAAGAACGAAATTTGGTTGTGTATTGTAGAACGAGGGTAGACTCTGATTGGCATCGACATATTCGGACAACAGGTTGTCTAGAAATTTCAAGGGTAAGCCCGCCCCTTGAACAGAGATGGTGGCGGATGAACAGAAAGGACAAAGGCAGCACTCAATCCCGTAGTGGATACTGATGGCTCCGTGTCCGAAGGGTTTCTAATAAATTGGAACTGGCCCTCCAGGTTGGGTGTTGTGCTTGGATTAACTACGCCCCCCATGGAAAAAATCTGCTAGTTACGAAGCAAAAAATAGCCTCGGAAAGGACTGATTTTATTGTTGACTACCCTACTAAACGAAAAAAGAACAACGACGCGATGTTCGTATCTGCACCTAGAATGAAAGAACTTTAAACAGGAGAACATTATACAGAGCCATGTCTGGTTTTGGTATATTGTCCAAATTCGTCCGTTTGTGTAGGATGACGATGGAGAATTCTCGCTGCTCCATTAGGGACGGAAACGACCTCACCAGCACATTCGATACCATAAAAGAAATTAGGCAAGGCGATGCGCTGTCATGTGACTTCATCAAATCAAATTGATTCTTGAGAGGTTTGTGCAAAACTCCCGAGCCAACACCAGAGGCACAGTTTTCCTAAAATCGGTGCAGCTACTAGCATACGCCGACGAAATTGACATCATTGGTAGGACTCAACGTGATGCCATAGCCACGTTTGCTAGTAAAGAGAAGGAAGCGGCAAAAATGGGTTTGGAAGTAAATGAGGGCAAGACTAAGTATATGCTGTCTACACGAAAAGACACACAACATCTATGAATCGGACAGAACGTCACCATTGACAGAGGTAGGACGGGACTTTGTCTATCTCGGCTCCGCTATTAACTCTGACAATTTTATGACATAAGGAATAAGGCCAGAAGTCGTATGCTTCGATGACATTAGAGAATGCATTGTTGAATTCGATTATCCTTCGACAAAGAAAAATGTGACATTGCTAAGGGTTGTTTCTATACGTGTTCGTGTTCGACATCATTAGCAGTTTTGACACTAAGCACATCCTACTTTACCTCAGCACGGATCCAACATAAATGAGACCTTTTCAGCTGCTCCAAATACACAGGTATAAGTCTCCTGACAAAATCTTGTCTGCGTAATATGTGGACGCCAAAAAGCATTCACCAACAAACTCGTAAACGTCAACTAAGGAAAATTGCATACTTCGGAAGATTGTGGAAAAAAAACCGATAACCTATGAAGTGGGGCTTTAGTCCGAAATATACTTGGGTCTTTACTAACGTACCTATTTAGTTGACCCCGTCCTAACCAGAGTCCCTCCTGTTGATGTCGGTTTCGACATGTACGTGCCACTTAAGGCGGGATCTTTCAGTACTGCGTCCGACTTCTGGCTAGGAATGGAAGATTCTGCTAGCCGTAGTATTGGTATCCATTCATTTACACGTCACAGCCATATTTAACCTTCAACTCGGACTTCTTTGGCCAGGACTATGTCACTATACAGCTCCCAAAGTTCTTCAAAAGAATCTTCGCATCCGAGGCTCGTCAACACAAACGGGATCGATAAACACACATAGAACCTCCTTAGTATTATGATAGAGAATTTTACTATGGAAGATTGTGATTGGTGTTGGCTCGGGCAATGCCTAAATGGCCTGATGGAGTAGCGGGTATTGTTCACCGTCATCAGGCACAGACTGCGAGGAGTATAGACGCAATACTGAAACAAGACATGGATTTTTAGAAATCTTCTCTAAAAATGCTGTCGTATTTGACATATTCCCTTGTTCAGCTCGGAAGGGCTCTTTTGGCTCCTTGTATCCCTTAATTAGACTTCGTTTTCACCTGCAGCCTTGCCTTGTTCGTAGGTCTCGTTTTTTAGCTTAACAAATAATTCCGTGCAACTATATGTAATACAAGCATTATTGACAACATTGGAAAATGGTAAAACTAAACGAGATTTCACCGCCACAATCGCGAGTATAAAGCAGAAGGTGGGTTTGGTGAGCTTAGCAGTTAACGACGACAATAATATATGTACGTTGTCACCAAAAAGGCAAAATAAAGTAAAAAAAAATTGAGCAGAACTTCACAATCGATAGCCCCAACTTTTAGGTATGATGGGGTTGACGGATTGAGGCACTTAGAAGATGAAGGGGCTAAGCGACATTTTCAAAAAGTTTTGTAATCAGAATTTAAATTGATTTATCTATAAATCTTTTGATAGTAACAATAAAAATTAAAAACACATAATATGTGTTTAGAATTTTTATTTATCAAGTAAACAAAAATAAAATGTTTCATAAAGTTAGTAATACTTTTTATATAAAAGAAAAGATGTGCGAAATATTTCCAGGATGTGCAGGCAAATTAAAAAAAGAAGTAGCTTAGCCCTTTCATCTTCTAATCGCCTCAATTCTAACAATGACACGAAAAACTGTTCTTGGCAAATGTTGATTCGATGGATCATGAAATGTTTTACAAAGCCCTTACTTGAATTGCCAAGGCGGTGCTACATAAGATTTTAATTCCTCTAATTAATGATATACTGTGCTGTTCAAGAAAAATTATCAGTTACTGTTTGCGTTGCTTGGCTATGGAGAAGAATTTTCAAGAATAAGAAGCTTGAGATGACTAGGATTTGTAAAGTACAGGGATTCCCTTTCCTCATATTTCTACGCAGATGTTAGTCGCACTTGATGATGAACTCGGCTGAAGGTGCGAGCACAACTCAACTGGAATTTTACAAGAACCCAATCGAAGTGCGCAACTGATTCAGTTAGCTAAACAATGGGATAATTGTATAAGTAAGCATATTTATGACTGACTTGCTAATGTTTTAGGCGAACATTTTCGATATAATTGAAGAGCTTTAGGTTTTCGAGTTGGTGCATGAGAAAATAACTAGATATCCATCTGATTATAGTATAAAAACTAACAGAGGTCGCGAAGAATTTGGTAAAAAAAGGTCAAGCACTAAATATAGTCAAAATTAAAAAAAATAAACTAAGACGGCTTTTTTAAAATATTACTATTCCAAAAGACGTAATTATTCTATTTCGACGAGAATCAAACTCCTTACGATGAAAAAATACGTTGTTCTGATCTATTGTTAATATTTTGATTATTCATTTGTTAAATTATGCAAATATGAAAACACATTGCATACGTACATTAATACAAATACCTGTACGATTTGTAAATTTATTAATAGAGTGACTGCGATTGATTTGAACTTTTGCAATTTAAATTCTTGATCGTGTTCATCTTAAAACCGGTTATTTCGATTCTACATAAAACAGAGTATACTGCAGGTGTTTAACCCCTCCGAGCTGCCAAAATATTTAATTATTTAAAGGACAGTATCCTCTTTTTGAGTTCATTAATATTGAAATTAATATCGCATATTCATGACTAATTGATTTAATAAATCCAACGACAATGTTATTCTTAATTTAGTATCTTAATTTAGTTATCAAAAATTATTAGACAACACGTTAGATGCATCCGTTTCCACATCTATGCTTCATCATTTCCGGTTGTATTATTATAAACAATCAGGAAAAATGTAATATTGACACACAAAATTATTACCCGGTACAACTCTACAGGCTGATTCATAAAACCCAATTGTGGGTCAAGAGCAAGGCGCAATCAGGGATAAAAATCGCACAATCTGATTACTGTGACGTATTACCCACGTGGCTTAGTGTGGGTTTCAATTACGAAAAGAAATGATGAAGGTATACAAAATGCAAGTATACAAAGGCATGGTAATGAATTTACAAAGAGCAGGTGTGAATGAAATGATACACAATATCCATACTCGTATCTATGAAATAATTTACCGGATAAGGCAAAAAGCATTAGTTTAAGATATGAAATCGGAATTATTGAAGTAAATGAGAAATAATTATTTTACACATTAATTGAAACCTGAAATTGAATTCGCAGAATATGTCAGCTACCAGACTAACGTTAAATTACATTTTAATGAACCTTAACTGAGAAAATAATTACTAGGAATTCTGCCTATTAGTTAATTTTTGTGCGAACCGGAGAAGAGTGACGAATACGATATGAGGTGTGTCTCTTGTTTCGTTCGGGGCACGATCAGAGGTGCGCTCCATGAGCTCAGAATTAACTGACAAAACACCCTGAGTCCCTGAGTCAGAATTAATTGACAAAACTCCGAGAGTCCGAACCGAGTGACATCAATGTGATATTTGAGACACGAGAAGATCCGCGAAGGGTATGTCGGTAATACCTTGGAGCACCCCTGATTAGAACAGCGATGTTGAATCGCGATAAAACTTATGATCAAAAGCTGCGCACTGAATTTCGATGGCTAGTTGGCAATGAGGAAAGTGTTTCTGCACTCCCCCAAAACTTTGCGGACTTAGTAAAGTAGAAGGGGTTAGTAGTGATTTGTCCAGGATAAGAACGAGTCCCTGAGTCAGAATTAATTGACAAAACTCCGAGAGTCCGAATCGAGTGACGTCAATGTGACATTTGAGACACGAGAAGATCCGCGAAGGGTATGTCGGTAATTGGAGCACCCCTGATTAGAACAGCGATGTTGAATCGCGATAAAACTTATGATCAAAAGCTGCGCACTGAATTTCGATGGCTAGTTGGCAATGAGGAAAGTGTTTCTGCACTCCCCCAAAACTTTGCGGACTTAGTAAAGTAGAAGGGTTAGTAGGGACTTGTCCAGGATAGGAACGATTTCAATACTGGCTAACCGGGAACCGAACCAATGGCGCAACTACAATTGCGACCACTCAGGGCATATGGCAACGTTTGCTAATCATATTTAAGTTAACATTAAGAAGTAAACTATTAAATAGGTTATGTAAATAGGTTTTATGTAAACGAAAAAAACCTGTCAGCTGGTGTTGGCCCGGGATTTTTGCAAAATCCTCTCAAGAATCAACTTCAAGATTCGCGCATCGCGCATTGCCTAAATCCTTTTTTGGTATCGAATGTGTCGGTGAGATCGTTTTCGATGGAGCAGTGTTAATTGTTTATCGTCATCCTACACAAACGGACGAGTTTGGGCGGTATACCAAAACTAGACATTGCTCTGTATATTTCATCTCTAAAAATGCTGTCGTATGATATCGATGAATAAGTGGTGGGTATCGATTTGGACTTCTTGGGTATTTTCCAGGATCTGCCGAAATGTGAATAACCACACTGATATGGGCCGATCAGGTTGTTGGTTAACGGTTTCAGGCGTTCACATATTATGGCAGATAGGATCTTGTAGGCGATATTGAGGAGACTTATGCCTCTGTAGTTGGCGCAATTTATAGGGTCTCCTTTTTTGTGGATCGGGCAAACGAGGATGAGGTTCTATTCTTCAGTCATATTTTCATCAGACCAGATTTGGATTATGAGTTGGTGGATGTTACTTACCAAGTCACCTCCGCCGGCTTCATAAAGCTCAGCGGAAGGGCCGTAATTTTCGGTAGCCTTATTAAGCTTGAGTTTAGGTATTGCTATCCTCACTTTACTCAGGTCGGGTGGTTGGCAGTTTTCGCTGTCGTTACCAATATTGAATGGTTCGTTCTGACTGACAGCGGAATGCTGTTCGTCATCGACGTTTACAGGCTGCAGAGCGGTTTTTCCATATCCTCAATATCGACTGTGTCTCAGCTACGATATTTCTTTGTTCATCTCGACAGGATTCTGTTTGAGCCTTGTATCGTCGGCTTTGACGTTTTACACTTTGGTGAAACTTGCGAACATCGTTCCTGGCAGCCTCGTTCATGGCTGCGAGAATCTGTCGGCATTCCTCATCAAACCAGGGGTTTCTTGTTGGTGGGCGCGATAAACCAAGCACATCAGTTGCGGCTGATATAATGGCTTGTTGGCATCGTTGCCTTTGTTCTTCGACATTAGATGCTGGTGGTATGGTGTTCTTCAAAAAGTTAATGGATACGCGTTGCGCGAAGGTCTGGGCGGTCTCTTGCGATTGCAGTCTTCCGACATTAAATTTTTCCACCGTATTTCCACAGTATTTGGAAAATACAAACGAGAAACATGTGGCATTTATTACAGCTACCACCCATGGCTTGACATTATTAGCCGACTTCGGTCAAGAATAATCGACTTTAAGCCAGTTAATGATCGACTGGCTGTGGTCCACATTGCACATCGGAAGAACGTTTTGCAACATCGGCCTTATCTGTGAACACGCCCCTATCAATGAGGCTGAAGAATTTTACAACCTCCTCGACGGAGCCTATTGAGTCTGTCCGAAATACGATTTCAAAATCGTACTAGCGGACTTCAATGCGAACATCGATAAGGTGGGTTATTTTAAAGGCATAGTCACCACGAAACGATAGCAGATAATGGCTTTCTACAAACAGACTTCGCGGCAGTATATAATACGGTTATCAGCAGCACTAGGTTCCCATGACCTTGAATCCACAAAACAACCTTTCAATCTGCAGATAGTCGAAGCACCAACCAAATCGACCTTGTGCTAGATGCGAGACACGCATCCAACATCCGGGATGTAAACGCATTCACAGAGGCACTGTGTCGACTGTGACCACTTTCTCGTCGTAGCCAAATTCAGAGTCCAACTCTTCAAAGAGAAGAAGCTGCGAATGGTGCAAAAAAAGAGACTTCACGTTGGGCACCTAAGTGAGCCGGAGATTGTGAGACTCCCCGCTGTGCTTTCACCCTCCGTCCGCTACTAATGTCAACACCCAGTGGATACAGTATCGCAATATCATAAAGGAAGAAGCCGAAACCACCATATGCACATAAGCCGCTATGAAAAGATGATACATATTTGCTAGTTCTAAACAGACATGACAGAAGAGGCACATATCAATGCGCTACAACGCATAACAGTCGTCACATGGGAAGAATATCAAACCAGGAGAAGGAAAGGGAAGAAAATCCTATGTAGGAAGAAAGAAAACACGCAGCCTTCCAGCTCAGGGAAATCGAAGAGTCCCGCGACAAGAAAAACATCTGTCAATTCTACAAGAAAGCCAAATTACTGGCGGCTGGTTTCAAAGTAGGAACGCAGGCTCTAGAAATGATAATGGCAGTGTAGTCACTGACGTGGAGGGTATTGTAGATGTATTCAGGCAGCATTGCCTGAACTTGCAACGTTCAGCTTGGAAACAGCTCATCTGAACTCTTTCAAGCATGCACGGATTCCGACAAGGAGATGCGCTATCATGAGATTTCTTTAATAACTTTAGTTCTATGTAGTTACTGAGATACGCAGATAATATCGACATCATTAGTCGCTTCCATTTACCATTGAAGATGCAATTACCCCCAATTGATGAACAAGCGAAACGCGTTGGTCAAGTTGGAAAATAATTACTATCCCTTCCAGAAAGCTTGTTATACTAACATTTCTACTGTCAATACACCAAAAAAGTCGTGTTTAAGGAAGTATAGACTTAACAAGCTTGTAAGATAGTCAATGTCGTACTTTAAACCACAAACTAAATTCGCTGCCATTATCAACCTCTCATATTTCATGCACCTGATTCAGTATCATTGTTGTATCGGATTTCGATTTAACCATATAACAGTTAATAGATTATGCTGGCAATGAATTCGATCAAGTATTACATGAACACAACTGTAGATAAATGAACCTGTGTTAACTGTCTCTTTTTTTTTCTGTTAATAAGAAGAAAATTGCTACAATTATGCGAATTTTGAAGATTTTTTTATATTTTTCCCAACTAATTACATCACAAAGCATCCCATACACACTGGTATAGTGGTCGGCAAATCTTGTGTTATCGCTAACGACGCTCTGAGCCAAGCATGATAAGAATGGTCAAACAATTGGACTGGAGGTCGGAAGGTCTACGTATTCGCTTCAGCTTTGTTTTTCATAGAAACTCGGGTTGTCCAGTTGAATGTTTCTATTTCAAAGAAGCTCGGGCAAGATTGCTTTTTTTTTACCTCCGAGTGGTAACCATCGGGTACTGGTATCATCCAACCGGATTTGATAAAAGATAAGCGCGAGTGTTGATAACACGACGAAAAACAGCAACACTATAAACAGCCAGGTCAGAACGAAACGCATTAAATACCCGGCCTGCTGTCCCAGGCGAACAGGATATCTCCAAAATGTGAGCTTTGAGAATGGAATATGGAAATGTTAATGTCACAACATATTGTTCAGCCAGTTTATTAAAATCTTTTATAGTTATACAAAAAAACAATTTTTTTTCGCCTATGCCTAAGGCTAAGGAATATAAATGGTTTTTTGGAGGTTGTAGGTAAAGTTCAGATAAAGTGAACAAGCAGCCCTTCAGGAAACATTTTCGAAATTAAACTAAAGATCCTGTGCCATTTGTGTTAACATTTTTTAATAATTTTAGACGATAGTGCTGTGAATGTAAATTTTTATGCTGATCTTGGTAAACATTTTTAATGACTAATTTTTGAATTTAATTAGGAATACCTACTAAGATTCATAGAGATGGACACCACATTATTTTTTTCAATTCTTATCTTCAATTGATAAACATATAAAGGGTTTTTGAATAAGAGCGCTACAAAAGTTTTTTTTAAATAAAACAAAAACGGTTTTGGATATCAATGAAATTCTTTATTCCTTTGAAAGTACGTACGATGTCATTATGTATGGAACTCGATTTCTTTTGCATGGCCACCACGGGCACGCTTGCAGAAGCCCAGACCCTGAACTCAATTTTCGACGGTTTTCAAGCATAAATCGGCCGATACTGCTGCAATATCACGTTCGATATTCGTACGAAGTTCATCAATCGTCGCTGGCTTGTTGGCATAGACCATAGACTTGACGTAGACCCACAGGAAATAGTCTAACGGCGTCAAATCGCACGACCGAGGCGGCCAAGCGACTGGACCATTTCGTGAGATGACACGTTCTCCAAACTTGGTTTCCAATAAATTGATTGTGGCATTCACTGTGTGGCTTGTGCCGCCGTCCTGTTGGAAACACATGTCCTCCAAGTCCATATCATCCAATTGGGGCCAAAAATATTCGGTTATCATTGAAAGGTAGCGATTCCCATTCACAGAAACGTGCCGGTCCTGAATATCACGGAAGAAGTACGGCCCAATGACGCCACCGGCCCATAAACCACACCAAACTGTAATTTTTTCGGGATGATATGATGACTCATGGAGTACGTGTGGATTGCTGCCTGGCCAATACCGCATATTTTGTTTTATGGACCATTCAGCCATTCAGCCAGAAATGAGCCTCATCGCTGAAGATGATTTTTCGATGAAAATCCGAATCATTTTCAAGTTCTTGCTCAGCCCAATTCACGAACATACGACGCTTCTGGTGGTCAAGCGGCTTCAGTTCTTGCGTCAGTTTAATCTTGTAAGAATGTTGGCCAAGATGGTTTCGCAAAATTCGCCACAACGACGTCACAGAGATGCCCAACGCTTGAGAACGACGTGTTAGAGACACATTTATGCTTTCTTCAACTGAAGCCTCAGCGGTACCCATATTCTCGACACTACGGGCACTTATTTGTCTCACTGGCACGGGAACATTTTGTACTGTGCCTGCGGATTCAAATTTTTCCACTAGACGCTCAATTGTTGATCTGATAGGACGATTTTGACGACCATAAATTGGACGTAGCGCTCTTAGCGTTGAGGCCACTGACTCCGAATTTCGGTTGTAAATTTTAATAAATTCGACTCGTTTTTGGATCGTATATCTTTCCATCATGAAATGGCAAACCTTACTGAAGAGAAATGTCAAAAGAGCGGCAAGAAATATGGCGTCGTTCGTTTGCTGTCCCTGTCGCTCAACTTTTGTAGCGTCCTTGTTGAAAAACCCGATATTTGTATGTTTAACCTTACAGAAACGTCAAAGTTTAGCAAATTTTAACGCGATTGGCACACGGCCTTAATCTACATGATATAAAATGAAGTTTAAGTAAGCCAACCAATATCATCAACTGGATCTATTCCAGTATTCCAAGAATAACAGATTCCGGATGTGCATTTTAACATCCGGAATCTATCATTCTTTTGTTTGTATAGAATATCGGAGTCATATCATATTTTGCTAGCACACCTTAACATAATTATGGGATATTTCCCACAACTAGCTAGTTTGAATAATATGTACTAGGTATCTGAAAGATTAAAGATAACCTTGAACAATTTCACTTTCGGTAGGTAGGTACTATGTTCAGGTATGGAAATTTAAATACGCACATACATGATGCCTAAATGCTATCCTATGACGTAAATCATGCCTTTGAATGTATAAGTAAACAGCAGCATTGTTAACGGTGTGGAACGAAGGAGCAAAATCAAAGTCGAACCGGATTAAGGTCAAGTTGTTAGATATCAAAATCAATGAAGCATCGTAAGTGGCAATTTCTGTAAGAGCTATATATCCACATTAAGAATTCTAAGTAAATTGACAAAAGAATAAATGTATAGACAATCAAGTCAACTCGAAACTCCTTTTGGGTGCTCTTCCTCTGAAAAGGAAAATCAGTAGCTATACACTTACTTTCATTCACCGGATAAATAGATAAAAATTGAAAGGGCTCGAATTTCAATGCTATTATACGTCTGCTAATAAAGTAATGTGATAAGTTCTTTTTTTTATTACTAATGGATTCAAATCTAGTGCGCGATGCTTGTTCTTGACCGACATGGATAATTAACTTACTTCAATGGAGTTATTGTGTTCAAAGTTAACATAATACACATGAAGGAGAACAAGAGATTGGGTTACTTCTAATAGACGTGGTAACATAGGAGGACGCATTATGGGCAAGGTTAGTTCTGCACTATCTAGAACTAACGGTAAAAGATTGCTTGATAGAATCAATTTTCATTTCAATTGTAGTTGTTGTCTTGGTGTCTTGGTGTCTTTTAGTTGAAATAGCGGCCCGTGCAACGTTGATAAAAGTCACCATGTTTGTCGCCTAAGTATATGTCATCTTCATTCAGAAATTTAGTACGAATACAGACGTAAGAGCTAAGTGGTCATTTGGATCACACGTGCTAAATACAGTACTCAGTGGTTTTTTTTTTTTTGAAGAAACACATTTGTGCTACCAAAATAGGCTACACGCAACATATTAAATGTTACATATTGCACTATAACAGTGCCAACATACAAATTTGCCGAGGCTTATATAATTCCTCAGATGGAATTTGGAGCACAAAATTATTATAATATGTTCAGGTAGGTGCTTTATCGATTATAAAAAAGTGATGGCTGCGCCAACTTCAGAATATTAACAGTTGATAGCGGTCATTTTGTTGACATTTATTCTGTCATTTCAACAACACTTGCAAATGATACAACTGTTTTATCAAAATGCGTGATCTGTTCGGGAAACTTTCCGCGAGCTTCGCCCATTTTACGCCATAATGGTCTTACCGAGAGGACGCAGTGTGGTGGATAAATTTGGTACACTGGTTCAGTAAACGATAAACCAATACCCAAGATCTGCCGAAAACATCGCCGCTGTCAGTGAAAGTGTGCAGGGAAATCCGAGGCAGTCGATTTTGCGTCGCTTACAAGAACTCGGCCTTTCGGCGACCACAACTTGGCGAATTTCGCGTCCTGACTTGAGCCTGCATCCGTATAAAATTTAACTAACCCAGGAGCTGAAGACAACAACGTTGGCCCGAGGAATGGGCTCTGGAGCAGTTGGAAACTGATCCTGAATTTGATCGAAAAATCATCTTCAGAAGGCCATTTTTGAATTGATGGGCATGTCAACAAACTAAATTGTCGAATTTGTGAATTCACATGAGATCCAAGAGCGTTTGGTTTGGATTTTAGGCTGGCGGCGTCATTGGTCTATATTTCTTTGAGAATGACATTGGCCAGTATATCGGCGTCAACGACGAGCTGTGGGGAATGTAAGCAGCGTCCTGGGGCTATCGTTCGCCTTCAAATCTGTGTGTCTAGAGTCCCTCAACAAAAACGGAAAATGAAGTTTTTGAAAAAATCACTTAAAACCACTAAGAATATATTCTTTACTTCAGTGGCGTCATATAGGGTGATCGATATCTCACACAGGATATCTGTATTAGTTTAAGAAAATTATTTATTTCTAAAATTTGTTTTCATAGTGCGAAAAATTGGTTTGTTTTGGATTTGAAAAAAAAAAACTTATTACAAAAAAAGTCATGGACATAAAATAGAAGGGTATATTGGACAGAGCTAGAATAATCCAACTTAGGACAAATATGCGTCATTTAGTTTGATGACTTGTTTTAATTTTAAAAGTATTTCCAATATGCATTTCTCATGGAAGCTCGCAAAATTACAAGTCTCTCTTGAAGCGTTTTTTTATCAGCAAAATCGTTCGATTCCTGTCCATGGCGATAAACTGGTAAATCACTTGGTGCCTGGTCCGGGATGTAATGTGGATGCCTAATAACCTCTTAAATCAAATGTGTCCGTTACCGCACCAATCAAATCTTTGACTTAGAATTTGCTTCAAAATATCTATCAGTGCATAAATTTGTCGTGATTGTATAATGACATATTATTTTGTGACCTGCTTGATTTTATATTATCAAGGTTCCACTGTATCTTATTCGAATAGAAAGTTACATTATTTGTACGAAGCGTTGAAAATTGCATCATCCAAATGTTAATAACATTACTATTAGCAATTAAGCCCAGGTTATAGGTATCATACAGGAAATAATAAAATAGTTTAATTAAATAAGTCATTCGTTAATTGCAGATAGATATGTAATAACAACAAATTAGTAAACAAAGTGTAGATTTTGTGCATGTTTTCATCTTATATATATACATTTGAAGATATCTGTTACGAGTTCGGTCATAATGATTTATTGATTTAGGTAAGCCTAACATAAACGATAAAAGCAAAATTCTCACCCAATTAAAAACAACTGCCCAAAAAGATTACAATTAAAGCAATCATTGTCAAAGAGGAGTATACCAGCTGTGTGATAAGGTATGCAGCTTCAACGCATTTTTGCTTTACGATGGTTGAGGAAATCCAAAGAAACGTACTTTCAAACATCGACAACCAATTTGTAATATTGGGAAACATTAAAATAGGTAGGTACATAATTGTAAGGAGACATCAATAATATTTTTTCAAAACAACCATAAGAAGCAGACTATTATCAGTAACATGGAAACACATCAATAAATAATCGTCTGAAGAAAATCGTGGGCACGTCCTCTCAACCATTTAACAAGAATTAATCAAAAGTCTTGTGCAAATAGCCTCAGTCAATTCATAGACTTGTCATTTAAAATGGAGGTAGATGTCTGCTGTCAGTAAGAACGAACCATTCAACATCGGCGAGGAAAGCGAAAACTACAAACCACCCAACCTAAGTGAAGTGAGGATAAAAAAATCGAATCTTAAGGCTGCTGGCAATGACGACCTTCTCTCCGATTTTTATAAAGACGGCGGAGATCATTTGGTAAGTTACGTTCACTCACTCTTATGGTAGGATGAAAGTATGTCTGAAGAATGAAACCTCAGCATCCTTTACCACCGAAGTGAGGTACTCTAAACTGCGTCAACTACAGAGGCATAAGTCTCCTTAACATCGACTACAAGATCCTATATGTCGAAATATGCGAACGCCTGAAACCGTTTACAAAAAAACCTGTTCGGCTTTCAGGCCTTAACAGTGTGGTTTTGGGCTGGAAAGTCCACAACTTATCAAATCTTCACACTTCGGCAGATCCTGAAAAAACCCCAAGAAGTCCTAATCGATACCCACAACCATTCATCGATTTCAAAGCCGCATACGTCAGCATTTATAGAGACGAACTATACAGAGCCATGTCTAATTTTGGTATAACGCCCAAACTCTCCCGCTTGTGTAGGATGACGATGGAGAACTCTAGCTGTTGCATCAGGTTCAGAAACGACCTTACCGACACATTCGACACCAAAAAAGGATTAAGGCAAGGCGATGCGTTGTCATGTGACTTCTTCAATTCGATTCTTGAGAGGATTGTGCAAAACTCCCGTGCAAACACCAGAGGTACAATTTTCCAAAAATTGCTGCAAATACTAGCAGCGTGATGTCATAGCCACGTTTGCTACTATAGAGAAGGAAGCGGCAAAAATTGGTTTAGCAATAAATAAGGGCAAGACTAGGTATATGCTGTCAAGACGAAAGAACACACAACATCGACGAATTGGACAGAACGTCACCATTGACAGATATAACATTTTAGTAGTACGGGACATTGTCTATCTCTAGCGGAGCTGGGACTTTGTCTATCTCTGACAAAAATATCTCGTCAGAAATTAAACGAAGAATTACTCTTGTCAACCAGTGTTTTTTGGGCTAAAAAGGCAATTTAGTAGTAAAGCCCTCACTAGAGCTACTTTATAGGCTCTCCATACAAAACCCTGATCATCCCAGTCCTGTGCTACGTCGCTGTAGCATGGACCACATACGAGTTGTACAGCCACATACCACTAATCGAAAAACTCTGCATGGGAAGCTTGAAACGTCGGACGCAGTAGAAGAAGACCTCGCCTTAAGTTTCACGCACAAGTAAATACCGACTTCAACCAACTTGAAGTGCGCAAAAGGTGGCAATTAGCTAAGGACCGAGCTAAGTGAAGAGGCAGGTTGGTTGAGGCTCAGGTTCATTCCGGACTGTAAAAAAATATCAAATTGTTGCGAAGGATTTCTTGCTTGCGTGTGTATTTGTTGCACGGTTGCGGGACATACAGTTTTATTTTTATAGGTATATGCAAAAACTAGGTTTCAACGGCTTCCAAACAGAACCGTTCGAACAAATTAATGTTCCTTGCGCTATTCATGTAAAAACATGTTATAAACCTTAAACAGTGAAAGGAGCGCCTGATAAAAGAAAACTGATGTCTTAAAAAAATTAAAAGGATACTATAAGATCCATAATTAAGTACAAATTGAAAACCAAAAGCAATGGCATATTACAGCAAATACAATATACAAATTGCATCTTAAACACTGGGCGTTGATTGTAGTGCACGGTGATAGATATCAATCGGATCACAGGAATTCATAGAGAAATATAAATACCCATTTAGACGGAAAAGCTGGACATGGTAAGGTGTATGTTTTATTCTGTTTAGAATAAGAGGAATTCGATTGTATTTAAAAAATAAAAATGTTTTCTCTGAGTATCTACACGAACCATTATAATCCCACTTATTGCATCACTTAATCTCAATCGGCTATTTCTCAAAACTTACAATAGCGAACTGATAATTACTAAGTTATATTGGATTGTAGAGTACAAATGTTAAGTAGCGGCAATCCCAATGAACCAAAGAACAATACTAATAATTAAATTATTTATGCAATACGAATATGTTATTGAAATTTAATGCATTCGGATTTCGGAGTGGCAAGCTGTTAAAATTTTTAATTTAAAAAAGGCAACTTACACGTAGCAATTTTTTTTTAAGTTTGTTCACATAAATTCAATTAATTAACTATCATCTGTCAAAGACATGTGTTCATTTACCACAGAGATAAATCACCAAACATGCTGGATTAAAATTGGATTAAAACTGCTTGAAAAACAAGTTTTTTGGGTTAACTTAAGTTTAATCCCAAAACGGGTTAGCTTTTGGTCTAGCTTTTTCTCAGAACTGTTCATAACTTAGGTTAAATGTACTAATGGCGGTCATGCTAGTCCCATGCAAGGACAGAATAACAAATATCACTGCAGCGCACCTAGCAATTTTCGGTTATTGTAATATGACCAACGGATTAGATCTAATCAATTTTTAATATCATCCATTTTTTTTCATGAGCACAGACAGAACTACCATACACGGTCATTAACGGTGTAGATATCATACCTTTGGAGCAGTAATAAGGTGAGAGGATTTTGATTCCTATTCCCGATCACAACAACGCTGATTAGGAAGGAAGAATGAGTATCTGGCCCAAATAGACTAAATTTCTGAGATGTTGTAAAGGGATAGATAGTCTATTTGTCATAACTATCCTTATGCTGAGCTGGTGTGGCTAATCGTAATGTTCTATTGTTAGGATCTTTGGTAAATCTTAGGATTAATGAACGGAATGGACTACAGCCGAAATACTAATGGATATAAATGGATGAAACTAATGTATACCTATAGACGTCAGGTTGGCCAGTTACGTTGGCAACCAGCGCTCTGTAAAGGACTCTTTGCTAACAAACAAACCCTTGGCAGTTTTCCTTTGTAATCTTAATTTTTTCTTATTTTAACAAATAATGTATTCAAATTTAACTCATATAAAAAATGTCTTAAGCGTACTCTAAGAACCGTTTTTAATTTAATTTGAACGATTGATGGTTATTTACATTTGAATAAAACTGAAACAGTCATTTGTTAAAATTAACCTAGAGTAAACACATCGGGAGATAGTTCTGAAACTGTTTCGATTCCTCCCCTTTCAGATACATGGTTCCTTGGAATGGACTGCAAATACAAATTTTTGGCGCAACAGGCTCGTTAGTACCCATGGCCAGCTTTCACAACCATTCTTTCACGATGTAGATCCTGCCATCTGTTTTATGCCGACTCCGAACTCATACATTGAGATAAGCCTTTCTTGACAATTGATACTACTCGGATGATTTGGCAGATCATCACGAGAGTAGGGCCAGTGAAAATTTATGTAGGTGTTGCTATGGCCGGGAATCGAACCTAGGCCTTCTGCGTGGTAATTCTTCACACTAATCATCGCGGTACTGAGCCCGTCTGGAATGAACTCCTTTTTAATGAAAATAAAAAGATGAGGGCGAAGTTTGGTTAATTATTAATTACTTTAAGGTTAATTGCATTTCTCATGATGCGATCTTTTCTCTGAATTGCGTTTTCTATAATTACGAGCATATTTCCTAGCCATACATTTTTATTTTTATTTTTTTTTAATATTTTTGTTTTCTTTTTAGTATCGATTTTCACTCATATTCACGAGAACCTAATCTACGAAGTGCTTTGCAAGCCCTTCACAACGACACCTAAAATGAACGTACTTTCTGACGCGTACGTACGTAATGTATCCGATGTATGCCCAAACATTGTCTTCGCATTATTAGTCTCGTAGTAATAAGCGATTTTGTTATTTTATTACGCATGAATTTTAAACCTACTCGAATATAAGTGTAACAAGAGAACATACAGGGCAGGCCATAATGCATAACCTTATCGAAAAGCACCGTTTATTACAAATGGCGTGCGATCTCAATTTGGTTTTGACAATTGCAAAGCAAATTTAGAATTTATTTCCAAAATTACCAGAACAATAATGATCATGATGTTTTATTACACCGTCTGTCACTATCTGTCACTTTTCATACAAATAAATAATAATAGCATGCTATGGGATATAGTGTGGGCATTTCCATTGCTTACTATCTGAAACAATCTTTCAATGTCAAACAGAATTGTTATAGAATGCCACAGGAGGGTGCAACGACGCATTCTACGATTCCTGATCTTCTGGTATGGAGTTTTAACGATAAGCGCTCTCTCGCAAGATCGCCCAAATCGGGTGCTATCAAATTATTATATAAGACCAAAGATTCAATTTTCTTAATATAAACATTGACGCAGATGAGATACAAGAACATTAATGCACTAAGTAAACTACAAAACATAAAATATGTTTTATTTAAAGGCCATACAGCGGCTCAAACCTAGACTCTCCAATCATTTGAGTGGGCGATGTTAGATTTCTCATATCTCCTTTTTATCAACGACTCTGGGAAGCCTTTCCAAGAAATAGGCAAATGAAATAAACTCAAGTGTTGTTATTTTGGAAATTTGAGCCTCTAGGCCACTGCATTTTTTTTTTTAAATCCCTAACACGGACAAACAGTTGGGATAGGTAAAGGTTTAGCAAAAAAATATAACTCCAACAGATCCTACCAGAACTTGGCCGGAAGCTTAACTAACGTTGTCTGGTGCGTATCATTTCGGATAAGATGGCAAAGGTGAATGCATTGGAATCCCCCCAGATGTAATAAGACCTTACGTTGGTGGATAACTCGGAAATGTGTCTTGACACGAACCAATTGGCCGCTTTATTGACTCTTCAAACACCACAGCAAGGAGATGTCATAGCACTAGAATGACCGGGGGGCTTAGTGGTAACAACAAACGTTACTCGAAACGCAAAAGAAAACTCGGTTAAGTCGCTCAGAAATAACGGCGTAAGCACGTTATTGTAAACTTGCTCGCCTCTCTGGGTTGAAACTAGCCTTTTTAGAGAGGGCATCTGATGCACGGAGTGGTTTACCCATTTAGAATTGGGGGAAACAATTTTTACAAGAGCTTCAAGCGTATCAGATGTAGCAACCTGGCGTTCTTACTTAATTTTTCCCAAATTGTAGTGAATAGCTCATAAAGTCGTAGTGCTGCACAGTAAATTGAAGTGACAAGCGAAAATATTTCTTTTCAAAATTTAATTTTATAAACTACACTACTTGTGTATTTAATTTTTTTTTGTGGCATGAAACTTTTATTACTTTCACATCTATTAAATAAGTATCACTGTATCATTTTATTACTTGCTGTGTCCTTTTTGTTGATGAATTTGCCATCAAAAATCAGTATTGGTTGACAAAGGAAATTAATTTTGATGGTGGGTCCAAATGTGCTTTTGTTTTCCAAAAGTAAACTTTTAGAGAAAGGTCTGTACATTAAATTTGTTTCTTGATTAAGTATTTATGTTGTTAAAAGTCGAAAAACATCTCTCGGCTGCTGCAATGCTATGCGGTAATATTGCTAAATTTACCATATATGTTGATAAGTTCATAAACATATAGTCCTCTAAGCCGTTTTTGTTTGCTATCGCTAGACCTAGACCTATGCAAGAATCTGCACATAAAAGTGTTCTTAGAATCAGCTAGCTCAACTACTGGAAAATGAACGCTCAAATTCTAAACAGATATCTAAGCGCAGCTGTAACTTTACACTACATGTTGCCTCACCTTAACTTTCAAAAACCATTCATCTTTCAAAGTAGAGAGGAGTGGGAGAGGAACGAATTGGGCATCGAAACCATACGAAATTGAAAAAATAAAGTAGGCGTTGTAGCTGGAGTGTTTTCCAAGCTGAGATATTGGCAGTAGCAGAGGCAGCAAAAGCGAGCTCAGTACTGGCGATACCACCAGATGATATCACCATCTTCATTGACAGTCAGGCTGTAATAAAAGCATTCTCAGCTGCGAAATAAAATCTAAACTTGTGAAGCGTTGTCGTGAAGAGCTAAGGTTTATTGGCATCCAAAATATTGTAAAGCTCTGCTGGGTACCCGGACACAATGGCATACATGGCAATCAAATTGCTGATGAACTGCCGAGAAAAGGATCTGCCTCTAGCATTGATCAGGCAGACCTGTCTGTCAAACCGCCACTATGAGACCTCTGTCTCACAGGTGCGACAGACGACACTAAATATTGCTTAAAAACATGTGGAACTTCCTACCCACCTGTGAAACTTCGAAAATAATGTGGCCTAACACATCACAATGGGTCTACATTGACCTGAGTGTGATGAGGGAAGACGCACACCGCCTACCTCATCAACCCACCAACCTAACTTAAACTAAGCTCTTCTTTTGAAACTTTAAATCCGACCATAATCTACCAATATCTTCCTCAAAATCTGCAATTACATCTCGGTAATATAATTAATGAAGAGCCTTCACTCTGCACTTAATTCCCCAATACATCCACTGTAATATTGAAATGCTTCAACAATGTATATATTCAGTCTGAAATATTGAATCGTTAACATATTGCACTAGAATCATTGCCATCTTTTGACATCATATTTTTTCCTCAAATCGTAGTGTTTTGGAATTTTTCGTAGTGGCGTTGTAAAAATGTTAAAAAGTAGAATAAGCGAAGTGAAACACTTCAATTGTAGTGTAAGTGGGGACGCTGATACACAAAATAGTTTTTTACTTGCCCTTCTCTCGTGATGATGTGACAAATCATACGAGTCTTGTCAAAATTCTTTTATCAGCCTAGCGGTTCGAATTCAGCACAAAACTTGAAGTCCTGTAATCGTGCTAGAAATATATATGAAAACATACATGACCAGTTGTGAGGAAATGCTAAATTCTGTGAGTAATAAAGAGAATGTTGTTACAAACAGTTGTATTTGGATCTGGCCAGCCAGTTCAAATCGCCAAAATGTTTCAAAATATTTATCGATCTGTGTAAAGATAGCCCTAAACCAAGAACATGCTCGCCGAATCTGCTTGTTCTCCCTATGTTTTTGTCGTGTAGGTGCCTGTGGGCTGGTTCGCATGCCACTCGCTGTGGGTGAAAAACATTAGATTTTGTCGTGTTCGTTGGCCTTGATGTTCGTCGTAAAGGGCCATGTTCGCAAGCAAAACTCATTTTTGCTGTGAACGCCGCCGAGTGCATATCGTGGATAATGGAAAATCACCATAAGCGTAACCAGTTGCTCTTCTGTCTCGCACGGTATACTCACGGTATAAAGAATCAACACGAAATGTATTCTCGAAAAATGTGTTTGCCGTGTAGGGGATAACGCAAACGAGCATGTTCGTTGTTTAGGGCTACACTAAAGCCTAAACTGTCATAGGTACTGTAACCAACAATGCTCGAGATCCAATTCAGAAAATTGCGGTACAAAAAAGTTGAGTATATCAGTGGTGCTCACCGGTTTTGGTTACAGCCAATCCGTTTTTACTGCAAATGCCGCACCAAACAGTCACTTTGAGGGAATGTAATGGCTCTTCCAGGAATTCATGTCGATTTCCAGTACTCCAGAAAAAGAAAAACTTACGACGACGACACTGGGCTATTGATCAAATACGCAGTATCAATGTAAAAAGCCTGGTGTAAACTAATTTTCCATTAGTGTACAACATAAATGTCAAAGCTCAACGATATTATACGCTATTTGCAAACATTTTCACACATTCACATTATGACATTACTTTCGCCCGACCTTGTATACACTTGTGGCATTAAGAGGATGGGTCTCAATAGCCTGTTGCACCTAAATATGTATTTTGCAGGAAAAATCTACCTTATACTGTGAACCTCTGTGGTCTTCGCTTTTCATAAAACTAGGTACATACTGGCAAAAAAATCTTTTAAATATATGAAATCGACAAATCTGCTACATACACCGCAAGTTGACGACTTCCGAAAATGAGTTTATATAACAATAAATTATTCATGGCCAGAATTATTTAAAACAGAAGATGCGATACTATAGGGAATACAAAAAAAAAAAACAATTCTTGCGAGAAAACTCTACACAAGTATCGCACGGATTTGATGTGTTTTTTTCTTACGCAATCTCAATTTGGCGCCACACTCTGTATTTGGATGAAATTCTCAAGTTTAGGATTACTAAATTTGCTACCTCTAATCCCAAAAGAAAAAGAAAACTAAAAACAAAAAAATCGACTTCTATTTTAGAAACCAACTTTAACCAGACTCTGATTAAAAACGCAACTATAACGATTCTCAATGATTTTACAATAAGAGATAAATAGAAAAAAAAAGAAACGACTTGTACGTGTATACGATTTTACCGCACAACATTTATTACCTTCGTATCATTTACTACAGACCCTGAGAAATACGAATACAGTTATAACAGCAAAAAAAGGCAAAAAAAAACCGCATTAAAAAAATCAACTCAACATTTCGTAATTAATTAATTGCACGGTCCGATCAACTCGGCTGTAATTCAAATAGACATTCTTTTCTTTGTTTCTATATACCAACCAAATGTACTTGTACCGACATTCGACTGCATGAGAGAACCCTTCACTCTAGATATTTTGAATAATATTTTGACATTGACTATTAATTGTAATAAATTTAAAATTCCAATTTATTCATCAGACACTTGGATAATTAGCCAGATTGAACTATAAGATAATCCAAATGCATTAGATACACATTCCGGGGTTAATAGTTATTCGTTACAATTTTTTTTTTTTGTTTGCGTACACGACCAAATTAATCAGATTGAAAGTGACAGCTGAATAGATTTTTTTTTAAGGTCCAACTTACCGTTTTGGCCTTCGTACTTGCAGACATCAGTTGTTGTTTCCTCCTCTTCTTGGTAGTGATTTTTTTGATTACCATTTGTTTTACCTTGTAAAGGCATTAGGTGTTTTAGATCGTTCTCCAAATGCACACCATTAGTATAGCTTGAGGTTTTTTGAATTTCCGAACTCATGTTGCACTGGATGGTAATTTCTTTTGTCTCAAAAACTGATCAATAAAACTTGTTATACGATGTTTCACACACGATGACAATGATTTTGAAATTATAAAAAAAATCAAATAAATCAATTTAAATTGAATAACTTTGACAAGAAATTTATCACTGGTAACTGGTATCAACCGACAAACGATTGCAATTGAATTGCTATAACTCTGAGCTTTAGTTTTAACAACGCTCAATATAAAACAAAAAGAATTAAGTTCGTACGACTTTCCTTAGCATCTACAGACTACATAGCTCGGAAATCAACTGTCCCCTTTTTATAAAAACTGAAAGTTTTTTTTGTATCTGAAATGATTGCGAGGACTACAGGAAATTGTATTCGGCATATTATGAACTAACACATTGATATTTGTGTGCGTTTAATATGCCAATATAAGAAATCAAAGCACAGCTGAGGCAAATCCCAAAGAAAAAAAAGCACCAGCTTGTGGTATGTCTATGTGGGAGATTCAGATTATTAACCTGCAAACTCTAAGAAAGAGTGTAAATCATAGTATGAGAGAAAGCTTCGATTACGGATGGTGTGGCGCTGGCGACTTGTTAAGCTAAGGCGACTGGCGAGTGGCGGCGGCGTGTGGCTTCGGTGGTTCTCATAAAGTTCCATTGTGTGTGGTTATACTACACTGATTCACTGGTGTATTGTACACTCAATAGACAGTGATTTTGCGGTATTTTCTATGAAATACCACGTGACTTGCATCTAACAGAAAACCCGTTTTGTGTTTTTGTATTTCAAGTTCATTCATTACGTTGGATTGCAATGTTTGGCTCTATGAGCTTTATTTGCGGATTCTCAGGCGTATCTGCGAGAGCAGAAAAGTTATTATTTTAACATAAGATAAATGCGACTTATGTTTAAAGCATCTAAACGTATGTACTTCGATTACAATTTATAACCGTATCTGCCCAGTGTCCATTTAGAATACACTAATAGACTTCTGTCAGTCAAATTCTTACACGGTAGTGGAAGCCGTTTCTGCCCTTTCCATTGGTAGACACTAGTAGCGAAATAAAGAAAATTACAGAGTCATAAGCCCACAATGGAGTTTTGACTAAGATGAGTTTACAATGAAATTGCGAATTTATAACTCCTAAAAGTGGGCTACAAGATTTCGGATCATAGTTTTACCATCTTAAAAAGAAATCAGGCCATAATTCCACAATTGTTCTTATGGTGCTGACAGACACTAATGCCAAAAGATTATTGAACATTACACGATTGAGCAGCACGTCCAAATGATAAATCTTTATAATCAAAAATGTTCCTAAGTTAAGACTTTGAGTGCATTTAGGTCGAACCTCTAACGTCTGGTTGACCCCTAGACCACCAGTCTTTATTTTTGCAAATTATGAATAGGATCATTAGCCTGCAGTCGTACAAAATTCAGTTGATACAGGAGCTCAATGTTAATGATCTAATCCTTTTTCGAAAACGGCGTTGTCGTCGTTATAGGCGAGCATTATAGATAAATGATAGCCAATGTCTCTTTACCCGAATGGAATGATATGGACGTAGACGACATGTGGTTTCAGAAGGATGGTGCTACATGCCACACATTTAACGCCACAACGGACACTCTCTGCATGAACAATTTAAAAGTAGGAATATCTTTGGTGAGGTTATGTGAATTGGCCCCAAAGGTCGTATGATATTACCCCGTTAGAGAATTTCTTGTAGGGATTTCTGAAGTTGCAGGGGAAAGCCAATAACCGATGTCTTCAAGATGAACAGAACCCTGGCTATTGTTTAAATACAGTAGGATGTATGCGGCAGAGTCTTTGGAAATTGGATCCGCGGATTAGAACGGATTCGGATTTCAAAGATGTCATTTATTTAGGCTTAGTACAAGCTGAACATTTAATCGACCTGACTAAATTTATTTATTTAGGTGAGGAGGGTATAAGGGAGTTTCGTAGAACAAGTTTACTGCAGTGAAAATCAAAGGAGTTAAGCCCATTAGCCAGGCGTAGTATTCTAGTCATAAGCTCATTGCTGCCGTAGTTGGTTCCGTGGAAGTTGAGTTGGAAGAGGGGAACAGATCTTAGATTTCTGGAGTTGGCGTTGAGGGAAATCATTTCTAGTAGAGTGAGACAATCAATATTACCTGCTGATGTGCAAAAAGAATTTCGGCTATTTCACGGCGCTTTTGAACTGATTAGAGGTTAATAAATTTCAAACGTACCTCGTAGGTGGGTAAATTAAAACTGTCTGCCTAGGGGACACCTCGAAGAGCAAAAGTGATAAACCTGCGTTGAACACTCTCAATACGGAGGGAATGGGTATTATGATAAGGCGACTATACTTGGCAAGCATATTCAAGTATGGGTCTATAAAATGTGAAAAGAGAGATTTTGTGACATAATTGGGTTCGAAAATTCCAGGGGCGGAAACGACTTGGTAAGTAACATCCACCAACTCATAAGCCAAATCTGGTCGGATGAAAGTATGCCTGAAGAATGGAACCTCAGCATCGTTTACCCGATCCACGAAATATCGCCTACTAGATCCTATCTGCAGTAATATGTGAACGCCTGAAACCTTTTACCAACGGTATTGTCGGCCCTTATCAGCGTGGTTTTAGGCCAGGTAAGTCCACAACCTATCAAATGTTCACACTTCAGCAGATCCTGGATTTCAAATCCGCATACGACAGCTTTTATAGAGACGAACTATGCAGAGCCATGTCTAGTTTTGGTATAAGGCCCAACTCGTCCGTTTGTGTAGGGTGACGATGGACAATTCTCGCTGGTCCATCATAGTCGGAAACGACCTCACTGACACATTCGATACCAAAAAATGGATTTAGGCAGAACGGTGGGCTGTCATGTGAATTCTTCAATTTGATTCTTGCACAATTTTCCAAAAATCGGTGCAACTACTAGAATACTTCGACAATATTGACATCATTGGCAGGACTCAACGTGATGTCATAGCCACGTTTGCTAGTATAGAGAAAGAAGCCGCAAAAATGGGTTAAGCAGTAAATGGTGGTAAGACTGTCAACAGGAAAGGACACACAACAACGACGACGAATTACTCTTGCTAACCGCTCTTTCTGGCGGGCCAAGAAGGCAATTTAGAGGAAAATCCCTTACTCGAACTACTAAGGAGATTCTACATAAGACTCTGATCATCCCAGTCCTGCTCTACGGCGGGGAAGCATGGACCGTATCAAAAGCGGATGAAGAATTCCTTGGTTGATTAGAGAGAAAAAATCTTCGAATCTGTTTGTGTACACGGGCTATGGAGACGAAGATTCAACCAGGAACTATACAAGCTGTACAGCGACATGCCCCTGGTCAAAAAAAACTCCGCATTGGACGTTTAAGATGGCTAGGACATGTAGAACGAATGTATACCAATACTCCGGCACGCAGAGTCTTCGATTTCCAGCCAGATGTCGGACGCAGTAGAGGAAGACCTCGCCTTAAGTGGCGCTCACAAGTAGAAACCGACCTCAACCAACTTGGATTACACAACTGGGGGCAGTTAGCTAAGAACCAGGCTTATAACAAATTCATGTTGGTTTATGCCCAGGTTCATTCCAGACTGTAGCGCCACTTAAAATCAAAAAAAAAAACATTTAAAAATTTTTTCATTGGCGTTAAAATTAAGGTCCTCTTCTTTGTGGAGAAGAATGAAGGGAGAAATTAGATTTGAGGTACTATATGAGCCGTTAATGTCAGACATTTCATTTAATTTTTCACACCGGAAGCCTCAGACAAGTTTAAGGAAAACATCGGCACGTATTGATCGAAAGTGTGATATGAGATGATCGAAAAGTGATATGAGATCCAGCAAATTTTGCTTTCTTGTGGACTATAGTCCACATAAATTTTAAAGGGCCTAATTAAAAAAAACCTCATTTATGAAAATCTGTTTTTTTCTTTTTAAAGTTAATTATTATTTACATATCGACATAAAAGATTGCGCACCCTATGTTTCGGTGGTTTATAGTTACCTACTAAAAGTTTTTTGAATTTTTTAGATCCTGGGTAAAATAAAAGTGCCTTTTTTTCCAGTAGATGTTGTGGACCGAACCGTTTCTACTCTACATGCCCTTTAAACAAATTCTTTTTTTAAGAAAAAAAAAACGTCCGTTTAAGTAATTTATTATCTACCCACAGTACAAAATAAATTTCCTTGCTATGTAAATGAAAAATTGCTTCCGTAAAATTAATTTGACTGAAAATATTCACGCAATTACATTGTTAAGTTTATGAATAATTCCTTATGGCAGAGTTCGTAAGATACCTTCCTTAAACATAACAATAATGAGCCACACACCGTCACATTTTTATTTTTCTCTTACAATAGCGATTGCGATATCAACCATTTGGTATAAAAACGTGTAGTTTCAATTTTTCCAATTAAGGAATGAACGTATTTCACTTTCGTTATATTTATACATAGGTGGAGGTAGCATATATTTAGCAACAAACTAGTGTGGATTCATTACGTTTATGTTGAAAAAATTGTGAATTTTTGAAAATTTTGCAGATTTACCCCTCCTTGCGCTAACACTAATACAAATGACAGCTGTCAGTTTGACTATTTCGATTTTGAAAAAAACTATTTTGTACCATTTAAACTGTAGCTGTGAAATATAAATAAAATTACAAACAAACAACCCGTGTTACTGGAAACTTGACAGCAACACCGACACTAACTTCACAGACCCGAAGTTACAACAACACAACCACAGACAAAAATCAATCTGAAATCGTGTTCCATTGGTAACAAAATAGATAAAATTTCAGATCAAAATCCAGATTTACCAATGAAATCGCCATTAGTTTCAAACGAAATCATTTAGATAATGTCTTTGGACCAGTTGCAAAAGTGTAAATGAGCCAGCGCACACGAAAATGCTTCAACCGTAGTCATTATGGTTACTTTTCAAACACACGGGAACACGTTCAACCGGTTGAACAAACTTTTCATGTATGTGTATTGCCATGGTTTGATTTCAATTGTGTTTTTTTTAATTTCCGCGATATTATGACTACAACACAAACACCATTAAAACTTAGTTGTACCGATTTTTTCCCGTGTATAATATTCTTAACTTTCTCTTATAAAGAGAAAGATATTGTTTTCGTGAACGTTTTTGACCTCGAGATTTCGATTCATTCTAACATTATGATGATAGCGGACCTCAAATACGTGGTTTTTGGAATTCTGTCCATCGGTTCGTCGTTTCGTCTGTCCGTACACGCCTCTCCAGCCTAAACGACTTGACTGATTTTCTTCAAACTTCGTATTTTTGTTTGCTTTTAGCCATGTTGTTATGTACAATCATACATAACCTCAATTTTCTCGAAAACGGCTCTAACGATTTTGATTAAACATCTCTTATACTAAAAGCATATTGGTTCCAACAAAACTGCATACCAAATTTTTTCAATCCATATAACGGATTTTTGCATATAGATCATATTAAGGAAATTGTCAATTTCTCGCAAACTATTTGGAAAAATTGAATGAAATTTAATTTAAGGAAAATCATTATTATTCGCATGGACACTGATTACTTTCAATTACGGAATAAACGTTTATGTAATCACATTTCGACATTATTTATATAATTTTAAGCATCATTAACCAAATTAATATTATTGTGTATTTTGACCAAATTGATAAAAACGACAAATTAACTCGCTGTCAAAGAGAAGGTTGCGTACGACCCAGTCGTGCACCCACCACTCGTTTTTTGTTGAAATTCGTTTTTATTTTTACTTAATTCTATTGACACAGAATTAGTTTTTTTTTTTAATATCACAACTGTCAGAAACATATGTATGTGTTGCTTGATTAAAACTCTTCAACCACTTTATTTTGGTTGATGAATTGCACTCACACTTAACTCGGTCCTCACCCGTCCGACCAAAAACATGGGATTCAACCGGTTGAAGTATATTCGTGTGCGAAGATCCAATTATGATATTGTAGAGTGTTGGTGAAAAATTATCCTTCACAACAATACCTTTCAAATTCATCTGAATGGAACACGGCAACACGTAAATTGAAGGCCATGTCCGGGTACAGTTTAACTTACATACTTCCAGTATCTTTCAAACTTCAGTGAACACATGAAGGAGTGTGTTCCAGAGATAACTAGAAGTATACCAAGCGTGTAAATTATTTAGCGTTGAGTTTTCTTCGTTTAGATTTTCAAGTATAAAATTCAGACTCGAGGGTTTAAATCGTTTATAAAAAGCTTTAACTCTGGTTAAGTTTAGCAACGACATAGCAAGAGCTTGTGACACACTTATGAATAATCCCTAAAATGTTAAAAGTTTTTTTTCTTAAATGTAAGGTATGAATTATTTAATTGTACCTACGTTTAAAAATTATCAATCATTTAAAAAAATGAAAACATTTGTAAATTAATTGCACTGTTTTTATTTATAGAGAGGTGTTAAAGAGCTTACATAGCAAAGTTTCAAGTGTCATTGGGATTTGTACAAAATTTTCCAGACTGTAAGATTTGCAAAGGATTTTATTTCTAATTTACCATTTAGACCGTTTGCAATTGCGTTAAAATTTTAGCTGGTGGAAGGATATTTTTTACATTTGGTCTACCTACTGGAGTGCAAGAGAGACTCGTGGAATATTCATTCACTTTCAACAGAAAAATAGCACACGATTCAGATTATAAAATATAAGGCAAAAAACATTTATTTTTTCACAAAAAAATGAAATTAACGTTTCAAACTAAATTAAAAGTGGGTTTTTTGAAAATTGGTGGCTACAAAAATGTTATGATCACAAAGTCGAACGTCAGCTTTTGTTTCTCTTATGGCATTTTTCATTGGTAAATCTGGATTTCGAATTTTTTTACAAATGGAACACGATTTCAGATTGATTTGTTATGTCTTTGTATTGTTGTAATTTCGTGTTTATGAAGTTAATTTCGGTGTAGCTGTCATGTTTCAAGTCGCACAGGATTTTTGGTTTTGGTTAAATTTATATTTTACATCCATGGTTAACAATAATTTTTCACAATCAAAATATTAATAAATGAAAACGGAGTTTACTCCAGTCAAACTGACAGACATTATTTTTAATATTATTAGTGCAAAGAGGGGTAAATATGCCGAAACATCCAGATTTCCTTAATTGATCTGATACAAAACAAAAAATTAATTTTAACGCCCAATGGAACACTTGTGTCAAAATCAGACTCTTGAAAGATCTTTATAAAAAAGAAATGATTAATTTCTTACCAATGGAAAATGCCATTAAATCTTCAAATAAATCCCGGAATGAATTTAATCCAGAATCTCATGAAGAATTTGTGCAGTGCAGGATTAAGTTTGACTCCGTGTGTGGTAATTTCATTGGGTAGCACATAAGATTCATCGATTTAGCTGTCAAAAAGTTGTCGAAATGTATAGAATCTGTAACAGCTAATCTATCAGCTGTTTGGTTTGTTTTCTCCCATACGATCGAAATTGTTTTGTCACGATCTTACATGTCTTCTTCTTCTTAAAACAATCAAACTCAATATCTTTAAACAGTTTCGAGTAGCTGTGATCTGAAATTTAATATATCCTACACATGTTAAGTTTCTAAAAACTCACTCAGGGTCAACTCACCAAAATTGCTGGGGTAATTCGAAGTTAACTCTGGACTTAAATTGGCTAAAAAACTATTTTCTCGAGTTAACTCGAGTTTTATCCTGAAACTAGGATGATCTCGCACTGAAAAACCAGATATAACATAGTATAAGCTAAATGTTATGTATGTTAAAAAAATTCTGCTCGTGTGGTTTGCTTGCTGCACTGCATCCAGAAAAACTACAAATGACCGCACAGAATGCATATCTGTAGCTAGCATCTTGTATCGTTGTCAACAGTTGTGCCGACAGCAGCTGACTTCCAGAAAGATTATCAAAAATCCCTAAATTATTAATTATTGCCTGTAATAGAAATATTGTTCTACAATTTGTGCTGACAATTAAAGATATTAAAGATATTAAAGATAGACAGCGAAGCAAATGTAATCATAACCTTTTTGAAACCATCTTTTTTAAAAATGCAATTTTAGTTTCCTTTACAATTTGCATTATATTTTTTCTGATTACAATATGTTCTTTACTTCTTATTTAATAATCTGAACTTTTTTCCCGCTAAATGATAACGAGGATAACCCTTCAGGTATACCGAATGTCAAAAATTAGGTTTAAATTTTGAAGTCTCTATTCAACATACTAATGTCAAAATTTATCCACTGGGTAAGGGTATTCATATAACGTCTACATTTTACTATGTGCGAAAGATTGTAATTTTACAACGACGTTTCATGAACGACCCTAAAACTGCACAAGCAAATGATGCGGTATCCTACTGAATTTAATTTCATTTTAGTAATAAATTCATTTTTCGAATTTTGTTCCTGTTGTTCTCATTCGGTTCTCGATAATTTTTTTCAGTTTAGCGGATACGTGTGATGTGTAAAAGTTACTGATTAAATATCAAAATAGCATTTCAAAAGTTATACCATCTCAGTTTGCACACTGAACTCCTGTTAAAATATACTGATATTGTTGAAAAAGATTTCCCATAAAAAATTTTGACAGTTCATTTATCACGTAATTTTATCACGTTTACAACGATTTTCCGACTTTACATGAGAACCCCTATTATTTTGGGAAAGGTTCCTGTTGAATAGTGTTGTTCAGCACAACGTCAGTGTCAAACTGTCAAATAACAAACTGACATCATCTGTATGAAAACAAAATTTGATAATTCCACGCAAAGCGAAGTGACAGAACAGAAGACATTACGAATTGAAATATCAAAGAATCGTGTGTTGTGCGGAAAATATTTCCAAGTTTAATACCTACACGAATTATATATAAAAATGGCTAAAAACGTATGTGTCAAGGAATGCAAAGTAAATGCATTGAATAATCCGGAATGACCCCATAAAACAGGACTCCTGCGTCACGCCGTTTAAAATTTTAATTTTGAAGTTTTAATAAAAGAGACAACGCACGTTTGAGTGAGAAGTCGCATGAACAATGTGAAATATCTCATTAGGGGTATTCATGCCACGACGTGATAAATGAACTGTCAAAATTTGTATGGGAAATCATTTCCAACAATATCGGAATTTTCTCTCACGAATTTGGTGTGTAAACTCTGATGGTAAACGTTAAACTTTTGAAATGCTATTTTGACATTTAATCAGTCACTTTCACACATCAAAATTATTCGCTTAACTGAAAAATTATGTAGTATGGAAAGAGAACAAAAGGAACTAAATTCTCTCAAAAATAAAAAAGAATACTAAATTGAGATTGAGTGGGCTGCTACATTATTTTGTGGTATAGTTTTAGGGTCGTTTAGGAAACGTCGTCATAAAATAACAATCTTTCGTACGTAGTAAAATTACGACGTTCCATGAATACCCTTATTGTTTTCCTCCAAAAAGACACAACGCAACTTTTGAGGGAGATAGTTTTATGAACTACTCTGTTGAATTGTAATCAGCAGTCATTTCATCACAGCGTTAGAACCCACCGATACATGAAAGTTGCACATATACTTACAAAAATAACACCATGGTATAAATTCTAAATTCTAATTTGTATAAAACCTGGGTCACCGACTTGCAGACATCCATTACTGCTCAAACTGTGAGTTGGTGCTGCCAAACTCAAACTCCGCATTAGTATTCAGAGCAGGACGACTGGACACAGAATTCAAAATCAAACACACCCACTGAACTACCTTATTTGACATTTCATTTTCAACCAGTATCCTTTATCTCTGTCTTTGATTGCATACAAACGAACTATGTAGTTGGAAAAAAGTATAAGTGGAATTGTATTAAAAAAAGAAAACATTTACTTCAAACAAACCAGTGGATGCATTTTTAATGTGAATATTGACTTAAAAAAGTGTTTTCAATTGTTCGCAATACAATATCTAATACATTTCAAAGTGTATCTATTCATTTGTGTGCATTAGAACAGCAAGATACAAATGCTCATTGGGTGTATCGTGTATGCAGGCAATAGCGAGGAACGAAAAAAAATCTAATAACGCTAATGTATATATTAACTAATGCGTTTGTGTCTTTTTTGTGATTGTAATCGTAGATGACCAACCGAATTCCTTTGCGTTTCCAGTAAACGAGCAAAAGGAAATCTTCATGAATGGATAATCCTTACAATACCAATTCCCTAAAGACCTCTCTTTCTCTTTTACCGAGTAAATAATTTTTTTTTTAATTACTTCAGAGGAACGCGTCGTGTTTTGGGACTTGAACTCCGCGTCCAATTAGTAATGGGGAAGGATTAATATGGTATAAAAAGTGAATTTTTTTGAGTAATTGAGTTTTCGTGACCTCTTTGGTGTGAAAAATGTGATGCACGGTATAAAGCGTAAGAAGAACTACGATCAAGTGAAAAAAAAAAACGCGAAATAATGCAGATTGCCACAACATAAACAAAAGTTAAATTAATTAAGCGTTTATCGAACGAAAGGTCAATTAAGAATTAAAATCGTTAGAGCGGTGTAAATAATACTCCAAGATGTGTGGTAGCTGGAATTTTAATGTTTCGTCCAAGTTAATTCAATTGATAATATACTCGATGTTGGTAGCTAACAAATGCACTTGGGCTGAGCAGCACCCCGCTGCAGAAGATGGTGAGTTCTTTTTGTTCTTCTCGTACATGGTACGGTGTGATGAATTTATTATGAGATCCATTAAAAAATATATATATGCAGATATTGAGTGGTTTTTAGTGAAAATGGTGCAGTAAAGGAGTACATAACCGCTGTATGTGTACAAAGGAATTTAAGCCTAAACGCATTTTGTTTGTTTGTGCTTCTATTACAATTATCAGCTGTCGATTGAAAAATTCCATAGAAAATATTAATTTCAAATTGTTTAATTCGCAACGTCTTGTCGTAAAATAAATAAAATAAATTTCTAACGAAATGAATTCCAATGGTAAACAGGTTTCCTTCGGGACAAAGGAGAGCTTTATTAGATATGATCGAATTATACCTGGAAAGGGTCAACTATCAATTAGATCATCAATCTGTTGATTGATATGATCTCAGTCGATTGAGCTCAAATTCGACATGATTGTGTTTATTAAATTCTGAGGGTGAGTAGGCAATTACAGTGAAATATCCCACAGGCAGATAGCTCTACATCTGTTAACCGCCCGACTTGTCCATAGATTATTTTTCAATGTTTTTAAGAGCTTAAATATGTGTAGGCCGTAGGCCTGGGTGTCCGACGAAAATACAATGCTGGTATTTGAATAAGACGACTCATTTAGGCCTTTTTTTTGTTGACCTAAGTATCATATTGTTTCATTTTAAATGTTCCAATTAGGCAAATAAAAATCTTGTAGCGATATAGAAATTCATTTGTACCTTCGGCTTTTAGAAAGGAATGTTTGTGTATGTACCTACTACGTACGCATGCAATGTTATAGCTTCGACATTTGTACACCATCGAAAGCGTAAAAGGATTATTGAAGTTCAATTGATTTGATTCCAATTTCTGAGCAGTTTGCGTTCGTCGTTGATGGTGAGCAGCCGAGTTTTCTTTGGCAGTAAAACACTGTCGAAGTCCTTTAGTTGCAAACCCACACTTTCTTCGCCATCGACACAACATGGGTACACTTTTTTTTACATTTAACAAAAATTCCATGATTTGTGAGCCAAAGTCGTCCTTATATTTTTTTTTGTCAAGACATATTGCCATATATGTCATATATTCTCAGCACATATGTACTGGCGTGCGCTTGTCTGTACAAATGCGACTGGTGATGGGGTTAACGTATTTATGGATATACGGCCACAAATCTTCCTTACATTTGAAGTTCACTTTAAAGAAGCGCCGAGACTTATCTTTTTTGCAAAACAACCCCAGCACCACGATTGTTATCTGTTCGGTTACAAGTCTTCTGTGCTATTTCCTTTTTGTAAGAAAAGCCTCGTCGATTTGAACAGTTTTGTCTTCGCCGCCAATGGTAATATCAACGTGAGACGGTATTATTTCGGCTATTTCACGACAATAGTTAAATTAATCTACTATAGAAGATTTACTAAATTAATTTTTATTGTCGTGATAGCGCCATGCGAATTGGAGATACACAATAATATTTTTGAAAATCCCTTCAGTTGTAGCTTAAGATTTAATTAATTGACCTGAAAAACCGTGTTTACAGACATTTTGACTACACAAGATATAATTATCGCAAGCACCTCTCAAGCCTTTAGCCGACATTAAGGCACATGGAAAAATGTGCCTTTAGCTGGGTTTATTGTATTCCTACAATTTGTGTCACTTTTTTTCAGAGCCTTTTATTGATCATCGCCACATCCAACCAAACTCCAACTTTTTATTTGTTTCCAATTTCATCGGTAAGTCGCAACATAAGGGACGTTTTAGTGGGAATTAGACCGATTTCTTCTAAAAACGTGACGCTATTTTGTTAACTTACTTACTTAAGTGGCGCAACAGTCCGGAATGAACCTGGATCTGAACCAACATGCCTCAATTAGCCCGGTCCTTAGCTAACTGCCTCCAGTCGCGCACTTTAAGTTGGTTGTGATCGGTTTCTTCTTGTGCGCGCCACTTTAGGCCACTGCGTGCGACGTATGGCTGGGAATCGAAGACTCTGCGAACCGGAATATTGGTGTCCATTTGTTGTACATGTCGTTGTCGGCATGTCGCTGTACAGCTCGTATAGTTCTTGATTGAATCTTCGTCTCAATAGCCCGTCAACGCAAACGGGACTGGTTTCTTCATCCGCTTTTGATACCGTCCATGCTTTAGCGCCGTAGAGCAGGACTGGGGTAATCGGGGTCTTATATAGGATCTCATTAGTAGTTCGAGTGACGTATTTACTACTAAATTGCCTTCTTAGCCCGAAGAAACAGCGGTTGGCAAGAGTAATTCTTGGTGTCGGGAGTTTTGCACTCTCCTATCAAGAATTAAATTGAAGAAGTCACATTAAAGCGCATCGCCTTGCCTAAATCCATTTTTGGTATCAAATGTTTCGGTGAATACGTTCCCGACCCTGATGGAGCAGCGAGAATTCTCCATCGTCATATCACACAAACGGACGAGTTTAGACGGTATACCACCTCTGTATAGTTCGTTTCTATAAATTCTGTCGTATACGGCTTTAAAATCAATGATTAGGTGGTGGGTATCGATTTGGACTTCTAGGGTTTTTCCCAGGATCTGACGAAGTTTGAAAATTTGATCGGTTGTGGACTTTCGTGGCCTAAAACCTCACTGATATGGGCCGATCAGGTTGTTGGTAAACGGTTTCAGGCCTTCACATATTACGGCAGATAGGATCTTGTAGGTGATATTGAGGAGACTTATGCCACTGTAATTGGCGCAGTTTATATGGTCCCGTTTTTTGTGGATGGGGCAAACGATGATGAGGTTCCATTCTTCAGGCATACTTTCTTATGAGTTGGTGGATGTTACTTACCTAAGACAGCTTCATAAAGCTCAGCGGAAAGGCCGTCATTTCCGGCAGCCTTATTAAGCTTGGGTTTAGATATTGCTATCCTCACTTCCCTCAGGTCGGGTGGTTGGCAGTTTTCGCTGTCGTTGCCAATATTGAATGGTTCGAACTGCCTGATAGCGGAAAGTTGTTCGTCATCGCCGTTTAACAGTCTGCAGTCTTCCATATCCTCAGCATCGACTGTGTCTCAACTCAACAAGATTCTTTTCGAGACTTTTATCCTTGACCTTGACGTCTAACAATTTGGTAATTGCAGTCTTTCGACATTAAAATTTTTCACAGTATTTCTGGATTGTTGTGGCGTGGTGGATATCCGCATTCTTACTATGGCTGCAACAAGGTAGTGTACCGACTGTCTGAGTCGATGGTAGCTCCTCGGAATGTTCGGACATGCCAACTACTGGATGCGTGCCTCTTGTCTATCACAATGTGATCAATTGGATTGACCGTTCGCTGATCTGGAGACGGCCATGTCCCCTTATGGATATCTAGGTGTGCTGGCCTAAGTCCGTTACCAGACGTGTTGTTGTGTAGGCTATGTTTTCCGACAACACTGCTTAAGATGTCTTCTCTTCCTACCTTTGCGCTAAAATATGAAAAAACAACGACGGTACAAAAGTCAATTGGTCACTGTGGATTTTACTTTATTTTAATTTTTATATATCAAAATATCTTTATTCTTTCAAGAGTTATGATTTTTATAACCAAAAATCGAAACGGGTGCACTGTGTTTTTGACAACTAACTTCATATGACTGCGAGCAGGCAAACCAATCTTTAAATATTAAATAGCAGATTGAGTTTGATTTGTCTTGCTTAAAATCTTTAACTTTTCTTGGCAAAATTCGAAGAAAAACACGCCTCATAACTTTCCAATTAGCACGGTCCCCGTTTAACCGTCTCCAGTTGCGCACTTAAAAGTGGTTGAGGTCGGGTTTTTGTTTTATTGTAAATTGTTGTTGCGTTAAGCGAACTAATAATGCTAAAGGAGGCCTTTCTCTGCGCCATTTGCTATCTAGCTGGGAATCGAAGACTGCAAGCCGGAATAAATGTGGCTATTTAAAGATCCCATGCTGAATCTTCGTGTCCATAGTTCGTCAACGCGAATGGAAACCAAACAATTTAAAGAATAACTTTTTAATAGTTCGAGTGAGGTACTTTTTTTTTACTTAATTCCCTTCCTAGCGTGAAGAAATATCGGTTGAAAAGATTAATTCCTTCTTTTACTTCTGACGAAATATTGTTTTCAGAATCCCTTACTACCTCGTTGTTGTAGATGGTGGCGTTCTCTCCTTTTTTTGTTTGTCTTACATTCATTTACTATTCAAAGCAATTTTGTTCACTTCCTTCCATAAACTAGCAAATGTGGCTGTGACATTTGAACGATAACGTTAATATCGTTGGGGTATGCTAGATTAATGGATGATTGTGCTTCTGTTGGCTTCTAAGGTTTGCAAGAATGCTATGGAAGAAATCACATGACAATGCGCTTCCTTGAAAAAACCCTTCTTTGGTATCGAATGTTTCGGTGGGGACATGCCTCCTTATAGTTCGTTTTCATAGTCATCACAATGAATTGTCAGCAATTTTGCGAAGTATTGTGCCTTTTTTTGATCGCAATGCGATCAATATAAAAGACCGTTTGTTGATCGCTTTAAGTTAATATTTTGGTGAATAAACCGTATGTTGGCTATACATATTATCATTTTTTATTTTTTCACAAAACTACTGAAGATGTACTCTTTTCCAACCCTTGTGTTAAAATCCTCCAGCACGTTTAAAATATCGCTATGTCTGCTTAGTAGCATCTTAGGGCCCAGTGGGGCGATGGTTAGTGCGACAAACTGCCGCGCAGAAGGTCTGGGTTCGAATCCCAGCCGTAGCAACACCTAAAAGATTTTACTCTGGTCCTCCTCTCGTGATGATCTGACAAATCATTCGAGTAGTATCAATTGTCAAGAAAATCTTATATCAACTTAGCCGTTCGGGGTCGGCATAAAACAGGAGGTCCCGCCATTGTGCAAGAAGTACACAAGAACACATGAACGTTTGTGAGAAAGCTTGGCCCTGGGTAACGAGCCTGTTGCGCCAAAAAAATGTATTTATTTGTAGTAGCAGCTTAGGGTTTCCGCAAGTTGCTCGGCTGCACCTTTTTCGTTACTACTTGGGCCATTCCTGCGGCAGATACGAATGTTGTTGTAATTTCTTACATATATCGAAAGTTTGCAGATTTGCTGTACTCTTACCAATGGAACCAGTTCTTGGTTCCGCCATTGCTCTCGTAAATGTTATGTAATTACGGTTTCCATAGGCAACTCAAAGTTTCATTAAATAGAAGAAGCAACACAACTAATTGCTAAAGCTGTCTACTGCGCAAAGTTGTCAACTTATCTAGTATTTAATGTTTTAGTGAGGTCCTTTCCGAGTATAACGAAACGTCAAGTATTCCTCACGGTCATTAGGCACAGATTCTGTAAAATACACCGTTGCAGACCGGGAAAAAGGTACTGGGGTTACATATATCATCAACTGTGCTTTGATTTTATCAAATTTCACTGCTAAGTTGGTGTATGCTAATAAAGTCATAGCCCGCGGTTATATCTTTGCAGAAAAGCCGTTGTCGTGGCGAGTTGGCAATTAAAATATTGCAATTGTACATGGAGAGGTAAGCGCGAATCCTTATGACCACCCGTTCCCATATACTACTGAAGTCAGTGAGATATACACATGTGAATACCAAATACGAGAGATACAGACCGTATTACCAATTTTGTGTTTTTATTCACTTTTCCTTCAAAACAAAACAAGATGTGAGTATAACTATAAAATATCGTGTGTTTTTATAGCCGATTTCCACTGTATATTACCTCACAGCATGCATGTTTTCATAAACTGTTTGTGAATGTCTATGTTGATGCCTAACCAAAACTACGTCACGAAATGAGAAACATTTTCTCCGTGTAAATATACCCCAATCAATAAATTCATTAACAAGTCTAGTCGAAGCTAAAAAAAAACAAAAAGCCAGACAAAAATATGTACAGAACAACAACCCGCTGTTCGAATCGTTGAACACCCTATCCGAATCCATCCTTAAATTATCTTACTTGCTTACTTAAGTGGCGCTACAGTCCGGAATGAACCTGGGCCTCAACCAACAAGCCTCTCCAATTAGCCTGCTTCTTAGCTAACTGCCTGGCGCACTCCGAGTTTGTTGAGGTCGGTTTTTACTTGTGCTCGCCTCGTCCTCTACTGCGTCCGAAGTCTGGCTGGGAATCGAAGAATCTGCGAGTCGGAGTATTACCGCCCAATCGCTCAACATGTTCTAGAAATCTTAAACGCCCAAGGCGGAGTATTTTGACTAGGGGCGTGTCGCTGCACAGCTCGTATAGTTCTTGGTTGAATCTTCGTCACCATAGTCAACGCAAGCGGGACCGAACATTTTTCGAAGCATTTTCTCTCAAATCGACTTCATTTACTTTTGATACGTTTCACGCTTCAGGGCCGTAGAGCAGGACTGGGATGATCAGGGTTGGAATAGTATTTCCTGAGTAGTTCGAGGGAGGGCTTTACTACTGAATTGCATTCTTAGCCCGAAGAAACAGCGGTTGGCAAAAGTTATTCTTCGTTTAATTTTACTTTTTTTTTAAATTATTTTTAATTTTTGACGAGATGTTGTAGTCAGAGTTAATAGCGGAGCCGAGGTAGACAAATTCCTGTACTATCTCAAAGTCCAATTCGTCGATGTTGAGTGTCCTTTCGTGTTGACAGCGTATACTTAGTCTTCCTCTCCATTTTTGCCGCTTCCTTCTCCATAAAAACAAAAGTGGCTATGACATCACATTGAGTCCCACTAATGATGTCAATTTCGTTGGCATCGATTTGTGGAAGATAGTATCTCTAGGAAGATGTATGGAAGATAGTGCCTCTGGGCCTTACCTAAATCCTTTTTTGGCATTGAATGTGTCCGACCGAGAATTCTCCATCGTCATCTTGTTCAGACGGACGAGTTTGGGTGGTATACCAAAACTAGACATTGCTCTGTATAGTTCGCCCCTATATAAGCTCTCGTACGCGGCTTTGAAATCAATGAATAGGTAGTGGGTATCGATTTGGACTCCTTGGGTTTTTTTCCAGGATCGGCCAAAATGTGAAGATCTGATCAGTTGTGGACTTTTCTGGACTAAGCTACACTGATAAGGGCCGATCTGGTTGTTGGTAAACAACGGTTTTAGGAGTTCCCACATTTCTGCAGATAGGATATTTTAGGCGATGTTGAGAATAATTATGCCTCTGTAGTGGGCCAAGTTAAGATTGTCTCTTATTTTGTGGATCGGGCAAACAATGCTGAGGTTTCAATATTCAGTCATATTTTCATACGACCAGTTCTGGCTTATGAGTTGGTAAATGTTCCTTAAATTTAATTTAAAACACTTCTTATGGGTGAAATATAGCAAACGATTAGACACTTTTTATAAAAGTTCCTTACGGCCTGCCCAAAATTTACGACTTTCTGAAAAGTGGCAGTTGGTGGATTTCAAAAATTGTACACATGAACTGCTGGGAGTAACAAAGAGAACTTGAGAAGAGAAAAGACGTAACTAAATCGATTCTTCTAGCGATTCTGATTCGATCTTCAAAGTACAAGGTGGTGCAAAAGTAATCCTCCTATCAGAAAATGCTATAAATTTTGCGATTGGCCCCCCTAATGTCAGTTCTGTTTTGACATTTGTGTAGTAAACCATGCGAAATACACGTTAATAAACAATGTTACGTTACACTGCTCCAGAACGCGGAATATTGGTGACTATTTATTTGAGCAATAATCGGTCGGTGACTTTGGCACAACGTAAATTTCGTCGCAGATTTCCTAGCCGTCCAACGCCTACTGGTGAAACACTGCGACGTTTAGCCGCTCGCCTCGAAGAGACTGGCACAACACGAGATGCTTCCAGGCGTGGCAGACCCCGGAGTAGCCGTTCTGCAGAGAATATTGCTGCGAATATCATGGAAGCGCCGTCGACATCGACCAGACGACGTGCCACGCAAATGGGTATCAGTCGACGGTCTTTACAGCGAATTTTGGTACAAGATTTGAAGATGTTTCCGTACAAAGTCTAGACGGTGCATCAGCTGTTAGCTGCTGACCGCCAATCGCATCTAACATACGCTCGAGCCATCCTTAATCACCACCAAGAGGAAGATGAATTTTCTTCAAAAATAATCATGAGTGATGAGGCCCATTTCCATCTTAGCGGGTACGTAAATAAGCAAAATTTACGCTTCTGGGGCACTGAAAATTCGCGTGTAACCCACGAAGAGCCATTACACCCGCTCAAAGTCACTGTATACTCCTCGCTGGAGGAGTCATCGGACCTTTTTTCTTCGAAGACGTCGCGGGCCAAACGGTTACTGTGAATGGTGAGCGCTAAAGAGCAATGATCAACGAGTTCTTTTTGCCGCAACTTGATGAATTGGGATTGTAAAACATGTGATTCTAACAGGACGGTGCAACGGCACACACTGCGCGTGCCACAACCGATATGCTGAAGGATGCATTTCCCGGGCGCCTAATCTCCCGTTTTGGCGATTTTCACTGGCCAGCAATATCGCCTGATTTGACCGCTCCAGACTTCTTTTTGTGGGGCTTTTTGAAGTCGCGGGTTTATGTCAACAAGCCTCAGACTCTTGCAGCCCTTAAAGACAATATCCGTCAAGAATGTGAGGACCTATCGCCGGAAGTTTTGGCCAAAGTGATGGAAAATGCCATAAAAAGGGCTCAAATGACAATCAACTGTGGCGGCGGCCATTTACATGACATCATATTCTCGACTTGATGTAAAAAAAATTAAAAGACAAAATAAAAATAATCCACAAGAAGAATCAAAGTTTTTCCTTTTTTTTTAATTACAGCCAAAAAACATCGGAAGGTTATTTTTGCGCCGCCTTGTATATCTAGCTAAGTTATTTCTCTATGTTACAAACTATGGAAAGGTAATACAAAATAAGAACTAACTACATGGAGATCCCGATTTTGTTGAGTTTCAAAAAACCTCGCCATTTAGTGTTTATAACCTGCATAAGTGTTCTTGTCCTTGTTTAAATTAGATATATTTGAATTTAATTTTATCAGCGCAAAATTCTTAAAATATCAAATCCCAAAACATTTAAACGTTTCAAGGTACTACGTGTGTTCTAAATTATAGTTTTAAAACAAACATAGAGTTTAGAGTGCACAGAACGATAGACGAACATAATTGCGAGACCCACTTTTTTGAAATTCTCTATCATTGTAATGTTAGGTTTGATTGAAATTTCGAGTTCAAAATCGATCGATCTCGAAACCAATAAAAGTAAAAAAGTAAATATGTAGGTTAATGAACTGATTACGAAGTAATTTATTTTAATACACATACATTCCAATCGGGAATTTCCAATCGATACATCAATATCAATCAATATAATTCCAATATATAATAATGAATAATGCTGATGCCATTGCTCGAAAGTGACTGGACCGATTTGACAATTTTTTTCTTCAAATGTCGACAGCAGTTTAAGTTTTTAACCATTTTCTACGCAACGCAAATCCAGTTGGAGACTGAATTTACGTTCATAGTATCCGTTTTCCGAAATTGCATCAACGCACAATATATTTCCGAGACGAACAGATGTTGCAGACCATCGGAGAGAAATTAAAGTGTGAGGGTCAAAAACTGATGAAAAAAATGCAACAAATCGACTGCGATGTGGGTTACGTTTTGTCGGAGAACGATTACTCAGCCCTTTCGAGGTATCCGTTCACAGAATTTTCGAAACGAAAGCCAGTTCCGATCGAAACACACTGTACCTTCGAAGTATCCATTGCGGAACAAAATAAATGAAGCATACATTCGCTTACTTTTGTCAATCTGTCAGCTCTGTAAATTTCTAAATGTGAAAAGTGAGTGAACAAAAAAGAAGAATAATGGCAACGATGCCAACAAGCCATTAGATCAGCCGCAACTGATGTGCTAGGTTTTTCGCGCCCACCAGCAAGAAACCCGACAGATGCTCGCAGCCAAGAACGAGGCCCACAAGGCTAAGCTGCAGGGGAAGACGAGAGCTGCCGTTGAGCTCTTTAGGCAGAGAAGAAGGGAAGAACACCGGCTTTTTAGAAAGAAGAAAAAAGAGGAAGAAAAGCGCGCGATCGAGGATATAGAGAGGTGCCACTCCAGGAACGATGTTCGCAAGTTTTACCAAAGTGTAAAACGTCAGAGCCAAGGATGCAAGGTTTGAACAGAATATTTCCTGAAGGAAATATCGTAGTTGAGACACAGTCGATGCTGAGTATATGGAAGAACCACTTCTGCAGACTGTTAAACGGCGATAACAAACAACATTCCGCTGTCAGGCAGAACGAACCATTCAATATTGGAAACGACAGCGAAAACTGCCAACCACCCGACCGGAGTGAAGTGAGTATAGCAATATCTAAACTGAAGCTTTATAAGGCTGCCGGGAATGACGGCCTTCCCGCTGAGCTTTATAAAGCCGGCGGAGATGACTTGGTAAGTAACGTCCACCAACTCAAGCCAAATCTGGTCGGAAGAAAGTATGCCTGAAGAATGGAACCTCAGCATCGTTTGCCCGATCCACAAAAAAGGGGGCCCTCTTAACTCCGCCAACTACAGAGGCATAAGTCTCCTCAACATCGCCTACAAGATCCTATCTGCCGTAATATTTGAACGCCTGAAACCGTTTACCAGCAACCTGATCGGCCCTTATCAGTGTGGTTTTAGGCGAGTTAAGTCCACAACCGATCAACCTGGAAAAACCCAAGAAGTCCAAGTCGGTACCCACTTCCTATTCATCGATTTCAAAGCCGCATACGACAGCATTTATAGAGACGAACTATACAGAGCCATGTCTTGTTTTGGTATACCGCCCAAACTCGACCGTTTGTGTAGGATGACGATTTAGAATTTACGCTGCTCCATCATGGTCGGAAACGATCTCACCGACACATTCGATACCAAAAAAGGATTTAGGCAAGGCGATGCGCAATCATGTGACTTCTTCAATCTGATTCTTGAGAGGATTGTGCAAAACTCACGAGCCAACACCAGAGGCACAACTACTAGCATACGCCGGCGATATTGACATCATTGGTAGGACCCAACGTGATGTCATAGACACGTTAGCTAGTATAAAGAAGGAAGCGTCAAAAATGGGTTCAGCAGTAATTGAGGGCAACACAAAGTATATGCTGTCAACACGAAAGGAGACACAACATCGACGAATTGGACAGAACGTCACCATTGACAGATATAACTTTGAGGTAGTACGGGACTTTATCTATCTCGGTCCGCTATTAATTCTGACAACAACATCTCGTCAGAAATTAAACGAAGAATTACTCTTGCCAACAGCTGTTTCTTCGGGCCTAGAAGGCAATTCAGAATTAAAGCCCTCACTCGAACTACTAAGGAGATCTTATATAAAACCCTGATCATCCCAGTCCAGTCCGGATGAAGAATCCTTGGTCGATTTGAGAGGAAAATTCTTCGAAAAATCTTCGGTCCTGTTTGCGTTGACGGACAGGAGACGAAGTTTGAACCAGGAACTATTCGAGCTGTACAGTGACATGCCTTTGGTCAAAAAACTCCGCATTGGTCGTTTAAGATGGCTAGGACATGTAGAACGAATTGACACCAATACTCCGGCTTGCAGAGTCTTCGATTCCCAGCCAGACGTCGGATGCAGTAGAGGAAGACCTCGCCTTAAGTGGCGCGCACAAGTAGAAACCGACCTCAACCAACTTGGAGTGCGCAACTGGAGGCAGTTAGCTAAGGAACGCATGTTGGTTGAAACACAGGTTCATTCCGGACTGTAGCGCCACTTAAGTAAGTAAATAAAGTTATTAGTGATTCTAAGATCCGTTCTAGCCGATGTATACAATACGTGATTGAAATCGCCGGTTTTATGAAAATACGTACATGTTGCGTTGCACAGTTGCTGAATTATGTTTAATGATAAAACCCATATTGAAACTTCGTCTGAATGCATTACACACCCTGCTGATTTTTGTCAGTTCACAGAATCAAAGACCGAATTCATTAATAGGGTGTTCCCAAACATTGCTCCAAATTAAAGAAATCAGGTTGAGAGCGAACGGGCAATATTGGCTGCAAACTTTGATGCCAACGAAATGAACTTCTTGATTTGAAATGGTATTGAAATAAACTTTGGTTGACTCAGTTACTAGTCAAGATCATGTTAGTGAGCGACATCTCTCGACGTCTTGGAAACCAACAGACTCTTGCGTACGATAACGTAATACAGAATGTTATGAATGAAAAAGCACTCCAATTGACGAAATGTTAACTTTGAACATGAAAATTAAATATTTTCATAGTTAATGTAATTTCAAATTAAATTTTTTTGGCAATTTGACTTTTAAAATTTACCTTTTTTTTCTATTTATTTATTCATGGACAAGACAAGACAATCTCAGTCGGATTAGCTAGTATTGAAATGAAATTAAATTACCTCAACAATCATTTGCTCCGAATTGACTCTGCACACATAAAAGTTTAAATAGTCCTATTCATAAATTCAAAATAAATAAAAATAAAAACAAAGTAATGCGTTTCTTCAAATGACTACAATTGCGAAAAACTTATTCATAAAACTTTTACAACATTCAATAGATGCTGCATAAAGTGTTTTAAGTATCAAATTACATTTTTTCCCTGTTGGTCGTTTTCAGCGTTACCAATGGCAAAGGTCTTAAAAGGTCTTTTCGTATTTCAGCATTTGTGTTTCGCTGATAAATGTTATCTATACATACATAAATCACAAAAATATTATTAAAAAGTTACCGTCCCTTTGTAACTTTGTCAAGTTGTGGAACAGCTAATTGCAATAGATTTCCCTCTTTTCGGTACTTCATTTGACACAACACCCTTAATACCCTTTCTAACTAATATGGATGGGGAAATGTTTTGTAAGAAATTTTGAGTCCTTGACTATAAAGGCTGAGTAGATACTTATTCACTTTCAGCCATATTTATTAGATTTTATTAAGAGCGAAGCTTGTTTTGTTAAGCCTGCTTATATATTAGAGCTTTCTCTGAGCAACATTGGTTTAATTCTTATCTAAAGGGTGTCCCATAATTCCTGCAAAATGTAAGATTTTAATTACAAAGCTTAGATTTTGTTATTGATTCATAAAGTACCTTACCTATACAGATTGGGGTATACAGATTGGGGTTATGTTGTAGCACATCGTATAAATGCACGCCACAGCTTTGATGGGATGTACGTACTTTTTATTAAAATTGTCTATGACCGTTTCGTATAAATGGATTTGAATTTCATTTATAACCCGCCCGATTTCCTCTTTCAAGACGTTGGTGGTCGTAAGCTTTTTTGCATAAACCTTTGACTTAAAAAAAAACAAAGAAAAAGTTCAATGACGTTTAAATCGCGAGATCTTGATGGCGAATTCTAATCGCTAAATCGAACGATTTCTGTAAATAAATTGTTTCCCTGGCTGTATGGCATGTGGCACCGTCGTGTTAAAACCACTTTTTGTTTACATCCATATCTTGTTATTTAGGCACTAGAAACTGGATTATCATATCACTATAACGAACTCTATTAAATTTTACAGCATGATAAGTCACATATTTTAAGACAATTTGGCCAGTAGTCTTCAGTTGTTGAGTCAATTGAACTTCGTAATTCGCTTCTCGTAATGTCCAATTGCGAAATACTCTCGCGAACTGGCTCCATGTTTTCTGTTGAACGACTTGTGACAGGACACCCAAACGCAGGGCTGCCAATGCTGATCCCAGGAAGTGTAGCAAATCGCCCACAAAAAACGAAGTAGAATTATAAAAAAAAGTATAGCAGATAATAAAAAAGAAATCTATAAAAAAAAAAAAAAATTTATACAAGAAACTAGCTGACCCCATAGATGTTATCCTGTCTGTTTTTTTAATAAAAGAATTCAATTGCAAATTCGATTCGATTAGAATGCTTATCACGTTTGTTGAATGGGTTTCAAATTTTCTGAGCAATTTTCTCAGTTTTTCTTCCGTAAGAACCTTATAATAAATCTTTGAAAACCTTAAATGGCCTAAATGCAAAAAATCCGCTATATAAATTTTCTCGAAAAAAGGGATCTAATATGCTAATAGCGTATTTATATGGCAGGTACCCTTATTATAATGAAGAAAATCTGAGAGACCATTACCGACAGATGGACACGCGAACCAACGGAAGGAATTTCAAAAAAAAAAACACTATTTTTGGTTTCTTTATAATCGTTATGTTAGAATCAATCAAAATCTTCAAGTCGAAAACAATACCTTTCTCTTTATAAAAGAGAGTTAAGTTCTTCTAAAATTCTTCTCAAGTGATGACTTGACAAGGGAAACAGGCAATAATTTTCATATTTTATATAGATATGAGAAGGCTACGATGCAACTTGCAAATTGTTTTATACCCTTTCCAAAAAAGTGGTCGTTGCTAAAAACTGAATGAAAAAAAAAAGAAAGAAATTGACATTGTCACGCCATCTTGTTCTGACAGTTTATCTAAAACTATTATTTTCTACGAGGTAGGCTTTACAAATAATTTTCATAGAAAAACGCAAATAAAAAGTAGGCGCGGCTTAAAATGATTTATAGACCAAATGTTCATAGTATTATTCTTGAAATATTTTCATCGAACGATTTTTTTTAATTTGTCATAAGTTTCATTGCTTAACATTTTTTTTTAAATGTCTTACGATTTGACCAAAAACAACAGTTTTCTAATAAGTGGACGTTGCAGTTGGCGGGTGTTGAAAATGTTTACACTTGTTCTGTAGGCATGGACAAGGAGCCTACCTACCCAATTTCATTTTCCAGGATAAAAATTTAAAGCCTAAAAATCTGTATTGTACATACGAAAGGACGGACAGACATGACTATATTAACTCAGCTAGCAATTCTGAGCCCAAATAGCTTAAACTATATTTAGCTAAATTATTTCTCTATTTTATACTAATATTAGGGGTATATTAGTGGTGATAAGTTGGTACGTAGCAGGTGCATACACAAAATATGTGAAGTCGATCTAGTACATATGAAGTACATTGGCAGCCTGCCCGAGTGTAAAACATATATTTGATACAGTTTCCTTGAATCAATAATTCTCGATACGGTTGATGGTTTTAAATCACTATGACGGTCATATTTTGTACGAAAAATGGGGACTGTAGCTGACAAACCTTTATTATTTTTAAAATATTGCTCAACAATGAAAATGCGTTGTTCATTCGTATAGCGCTCCTTTTTTACTAACCTCAAACTGTCACCTGTCACATTGTTTTTATTTTCCGTTGGCAACGCAGTTCTATTAAATGGCGCAAATAAAAATTTTTGGTGAATTATAGGACATACTTTATAATCGATTTTTCATTTCTGCTTAACTAAACGATGCGACGGTTATATCGAAAGACGTAATAGAATTTACAAATCTAGTAAAGGGTGGTTTTTAGAGGTATAGAACTTGGAATTAAAATAAAACACAAGAAAATCGTTCCATCAATTTGGCTTTATTGGAAGGATAGTTTAATGCCATTAATGTTTAAATATGATTGCGCATGTGGCATGTGGCCGCCGCGGTTGGTTCGAATTAGCCAAGCTTAGAGGTCCAATTTTCAACCACTTTTTGGTTCGTATGTCGGCATCAACACCACGAATCTTAGCTTCCAAGTCCCCTAACGTTTCTGGTTTGTTGGAGTAGACGAGCGACTGTATATTCCCAAAGAAATAGCCCAATGGTGTCAAATCACACGATTTTGGTGGCCAAATGACAGGTCCATTCCGAGAATTTTTTCGCGCTCATCGAATGTTTCATTCAATCAATCGATTGTGACGTGCACTGTGTGGCATGTATCGCCGTCTTGTTGGAACCACATCTCATCCACATTTATGCCATCCAAATCGGGAACGAAATAGTCGGATATTATGGCTCTATACCGGTCTCCATTGACGGTAACTGACTCTCCAGCATCATTTCGGAAATAGTGTAGCCCAATGACTCCACCAGCCAATAGAGCACATCAAACAGTCAGTTTTTGTGGATGTAATGGCGTCTCAAGGGTCTCATGTGGATTTCCTTCACTCCAAATTAGGCATTTTAGCTTGTTGACGTAGCCATGCAACCGAAAATGAGCCTCATCACTGAACAAAAATTTGCGATGAAAATCAGCATCGATATCAATCTCATTTCCGGCCCATCACGTTTGCATGGTCTCGCGGCTTAAATTCTTTCACAAGCTGGATCTTGTAAGGTCGTAAGCCAAGATCTTTTCACAAAATCTTCCATAAAGTTGATGGACAAAGCTCCAATTGCTGTGCACGGTGGCGAGTCATTTCATTCAGGTCCTCTTCAACACTTTGCTCTACAGCGGCAATTGTTTCTTCGGTGAGCATTGTTTGACGTCTCTGTGGATGCGTATTATCGCATAAAGTAAACGTAGGGCGAAAACGATCCATGGTTAACCGAATTAATTGCTCTGATGGACGATTATGTCGACCATTAAATGGAACGAGCCTGCAGCAAACTTTGCGAGTTGAACCATTACTTTCGAAATAAATTTGCACGATTTGCAAGCGTTGTTCATTTGAACTTGTTCATCATTATGAAATGGCAAACCAAACTGAACATAAATGACATAAGAGTTGCCCGATTTGACCACAAAATGTTAGTTCAGTTTTATCTCTATTCGAATAACCAAACCTCTAAAAAAAACACCCTATATAACAAAATAAAATTCTATCACTTTGACTTTGTTTACATCAGTAGTTGTATTTTTTTTAGACCAAACTATATGTAAACAAACATCCGACGAGGACAATATGGATAACCTTGTAATAAAAGCCTGTTAATAGGATTCTGAATCGAATTTTCAAGACTCCAAAACACCTCTCAACAATGTTGCGAGTAGTAATACGTTTTATTCCTGTTCGGTATTAGTTTGAGGATTTAAAAGAGGGTTGGGTACGATTTCCCGATTTATAAAATGTCGATTTAAAAAAATACAGTAAAAATACAGACTGATCAAAATGTCGGCTCTTATAAAGCCGATTTTGAAAATATCGACTAGTAAAAGATCGACTTTGCCATCACACTCGATTAACTGTTAATGTATCCATTTACAGTATTATTTTAATCATATCAACCTGCAGTTCCTGTTTTATTTTAGATCAAATTCGAAATTTTTACCGACAACTTTTTAGTCGCCATTTTATGGTCTGGATCTTAAACTGTCGACTTTTTTTTTCCATCAAACTTCAATCGACATTTTAACAGTCGGTGGAATTTATACTTGTCCAGTCGACATTTATTCTGTCGACAATTCGAACGCTTCCTGTTAAAAGAATTTTGAATGAAGTTAAGCCTTCATCACCGAGCAAACGTCCCTTGAACTCTTAATTTTCAAACCATTCATTGATTCGACTCTCTCCGAAAATTCTGGAATCGTGTGTGCTTCCTTATCAATGGCAATGTATGATTCCAGTTTTTAGTTTAGCACATCCCTTTGTATTTATATAATAATGCCCGACTGGACCTCCTACATTTTGTATTTTATTATGGGTGCAGTTTATTGCTCCAACAACTTTTGGGAACCTACGTATTTCTTGGAACCGATATCTTTCCTTTATTAGCTTAGACATTTTTGTTGGCAATTTTATAAATTGTGTCCTTGAAGGAAAATGCCTTTGCAAATCCCTGGAAAATAACACAAAGCGTAGATGGGCTAAATAGATGAATGGTTTTGTGTCGCTCCCAACGCTTAGTTGGCGTCGGAGTTGAGATTTTTTTTATGTGTGCAAATGTAATGTATAGAAATTTTAGATCACTTTTTCGGCATACGTCCACATATCTAAATATAAACCACCAGTTTTGGGAATTTGTTGAACACAGGTGGGCTTAAAATCTTATATCTCAGAACATATTCTTCCTGGATATAACTAAGTGGCGGTCTCGCCACTTACATACGTGCTGATGTAGCCTACTAAATTCACCTACAATACGGCCAATGTTCCAATCTGGGATTTATCTTTATATGGCTGAAATTCCATGTCCGTAGGCAAATAGTCACCTTTTCTCTTTTATTTATAGAATCCCAAATATGAACAAAAAATCGACTTTTAATGATTTTTATGCTCTGTCTGCCTCGATTTCAAGAATTGTATTCCTGTATCCTCACACTGAAATCGTCATTGCGGCGATTTCATTGCACACAATTCTTCGTGTCTTTGAAAATCTGGAGAGTCAACACCCGAAGGAAGGTATGTTGATACCGTTGCTGAGGTAAACAACTTAACCCAGCTTGTAATTGAGCCAACGCGAATTCGATTCCTCTTGAAATCGAGCAGACAGAGCATCAAAATCATTAAAAGTCCATTTGTTGTTCATAGTTACAAATAACAAATAGAAATTTTTGGCGCAACAGGCTCGTTAGTACCCAGGGCCGAGCTTTCTCACAACCATTCATGTGTGCGTGTGTACTTCTTGAACGATGGTGGGACCTCCTGTTTTATGCCGACTCCGAACGGCGAATTTGAGATAAGCTTTCCTTGACAATTATTTCTACTCGGATGATTTGTCAGATCATCACGAAATTTTTTGGCTTCTAAAATTCTGCACTGTATCTGCTAACTTCTTATACTCCAACTAAGAACCATTATTCTTCCTTGATATTGAAGTGGATGCTACGGCTGATGCGATCACGAACACCATTCTCCTGGGTATGAAATCCTTTATCCAACACCTGGTGAAGAGTATCAAACTGAAGGTAAGCCGATGGTATAACTCAAGAATTTAAGAGGTTGTTAGGGTAAAAGAGTTATGTTTTCGGTCATATAAAACCAATACTACCCAGGAACGACTGCACTGCCCACATTAAGCTTGTTGAACTCCTCCACGATCAAACGTTGAGGCAAAAACTTTTGATCGTTTGTAATAAAAACACTAAGAATTCGACCTCATCTTCCATCCCAATGCTCATGTTCAATGACATACCAGCTGTTAATGCGTGCTGCTTATTTTGCAGCCAGTTCCACGTTGCCAGATTGTACCCAGTCTCCTCCTGTACTTGTAGACGAACAACATTATATGGGACCAATCCACTTCAGTACTCGTTAAGTCGCAAAAGTATTATTTGATCCTGGCATTCAAAAATCGTCTGGTCCAGATTGTATCTCCTTCATAATTCTGAAAATGGGTTCTTCCACAATTAGCGAACCCACTGCGTAAGTTTTTCCATCTGTTCTATTCATTAGAACTCTTTTGAGTAGATGGATAATTCTTCTTCTACGGATTACCTCTCAAAACGTTCAATTCAAGTTGTTTTGGATGGTTCTAAGTCGGCTACTCATCAAATAAATGCTGGCCCTGTGTTGTTCATAAAACTCTTTCTCATTTTATTATTGATCTCTTGTCTGCAACTTCTAATCCAATCCATTCCTTTCCCGATGACATTACGCCCAGCTTTTGATAATCATTCTCGAATCCACGGCCTTCACGTTCGGGCTTGAAACAAAACCAGCAAAATATTTTACGACAGCATAAATAAAAGAGTTGTCAGCAGGTCAAATAGAGTACAATTTAATTCTTCCACATCACAGTGCTGTCTTCTGTCATCTAATAGATAGGTTACAAAAGCCTAAAAAAAAACTGAAATGGATTCAAATGTAGCGAACTCTGTAGTCTCGCTTGAACATCGTATGAATGTCTCCTGCCTAACACTATTTTACCGCTATTATATTAACAAATGCTCAAACGAATAAGCTAGCTGCAATTCACCCCCTAAACATTCAAACGTAATAATCGCCGTGCCACGAGTGCTAATCAGTTTCTCAAGCCTATCTTTGAATGTAAGTGCTATGAAATGACGAACGAATGAGAACTTCGGGTACACTCTTCACACCCGTGATTTCAAAGTCTGGTCTAGTCGAACCGGGTGATTTTGTCGGTCAGAGCCAAAGACCAAAATGAGATATTAGGCGATCCGGAAAGGCATTTCTCAAACTGTACATTGCCGTGCGAGCTGAGTGTACGGTTGCACTGTCCTAGTGTAATCATTATACTTAATTCAGCTATTCGCCTCACTAAAAACTCGTATATCATGGATATGTATCGCTCAGATCTCTTGATGATCTTATCTCAACATAGCCGTTCGGATTCGGCATAAAACAGAAGGCCTCGCTATCGTGCAAAAAATACACATACATAAATAAATGGCTGTGAGATAAAGCTAGGGTACTAACTCAGCTGGGTACTAACGATCCTGATGCAAAAAAATGTATCGCTCAACAGCTCATGTTGGCCGTAGGTCGAAAAGGTTTGGTGAGAACTCATGCGAAAATGGTGCATTGACTTTGAGTGTAAGAAATGATACTTGGATTCTCTTTTCCCCAAGAAGCGCAAATTTAGTATTACCTTCTTTTAAGTTGAAAGGAATTTGGTCGAAAATCGGGTACTTCGTCGTTTAGATTTAGGGAAGCATTAGTCGAATTTAGAAGCTGTTGACAGTCAGCAGACAGGAGCTTCAAGTCTTTCATTGAAATAATTCATAACACGTTCTTTATTCAATGTCAATGGAGTCTATGTCTATCGTCTATGTTCGAATCGATTTCTGAGAGCAAAATCTTAAAACATTCATTAGCTTAGGACCGCCGAGAAATCTGCGGCGTATTGCATTTTGCCCCAAGATCACCGACAAATTATATCTCAAAAAATTAGCACGGGTATTCCGCGATCTTAAATGTGAAAGCGATCTATGGCTTGCTGACATCTATTATACTTCTGTTTAGTTCAAACGGACCAACCACTCACACTATCTTCCAGCGCTAGGTAACTGAACTAAAAAGCTGCAAAGAACAGCCAGTATAGGCACCACGGGAGCACTGAGGTCGGCACCAATGGATGCCCTTACTGTGCTATTGCATTTCTTGCCTCTCGACCTACACAAAAAAGGTGCTTTATGCAGCTCAGTACACTTCAAGGAGTTAGGATGCTGGAATGCAACATCAAAATATTTTCCAACGCAATCCTTACAGCATTTGCGGCTGTTGAACTTTGAATCACTTGGCGAAAGGATATCCTAGTTTCATTTGACTATAATGGCCTTACACAGCCATAACTTGAACTAACTGCCGCCCAAATCATCGATCTGTATGTTTTACCTTTGTACCGATTTAAAAAAAAATCAGGCAAGAAACAGCAACTGGAAACCCTACATACAAGCCAGGGTAGATGAGATAAAGCTACACATTAAGATCATAGCATGTTGGGGACAAGGAATATCCGGCAGTACTCGTTACCAAACGGCATTGTTACGATTCCAACAGAGTACACAACACCTATACTAAGCTTCAAGAAAGGCTTCCACGTAGAATTTGCTAACACAGCTCAGTGGTAGAGAATTGAAACACTAAGAGATTTCGACACGGTTGTCTACACCGACCGCGACGGATCTAAGATGGTGTGGCGTCCGGAGACTACTCGGAATCATCGAAAATATCAGTTTCATATCGTCTACGGGATTTCACCAGCGTATTCCAGGTGGAATAACTGCCTATCCGAGAGGCTTCTACGCTACTGGGGCATGACACTACGGAAAAGCAAAATATTGCTATTCTCATAGATAGCCAAGCGGCCATAAAGGCCATCAACTCGGCTATCATATCCTCCAAACTGGTACAGGAATGCCGGAACGAACTTGCCCTCCTTGGCGAGCACTTCAGGGTCACACTTCTCTGGGTTCCAGGGCACAGTGGCATTGAAGGAAACGAGCGTGCAGACGAGCTGAGCAGGCAATGCAATGATCATCTCTTCACGGCTCACTAACGGCAAGGGTCCGTATCTCGCTAGACGCGTTAAAGGGACAAATACACTCCTACTTCCTGAAGAAGGAAGACTCCAAAACGAGAAAGCTAACAAATTGCCTCATATCGAGGACGATAAGGCCCTCCTACTACAAAAACAGAACAAACGATCTACTAAATAGAACCCGCCCAGACATCGCAAGAATTATGGGCACTGGCCAATTGGAGACTGTGCCGCCAAACTGAGAATCCCATACAACCCTCAATGCCACAGTTACGGGAACACAAATTAGAGAGAAACCCTTTCCCATTTCATCTCCAAATGTCCGGCATTAGCAAGAGCCAGGTAGGTTAAACCAACCATTCTTCAACAACCTTAGCGACATCTCGGGTAAAAGGATACAAGATCTTATCAGTTTCCTAAACCTCACAGGCCGGTTCGTACCGAACCTCGACTTCTACATAATTACCTAGAGCTGCTCATGTGAGAAAGTTGGACCCACAAATTTAATCCACACACTTGCAACCATTGTCCTTGTGCTTTTTTGATATTCATTGCGAAAGCGAGTCGCACCGGGAACTGAAGGCGTTGTAATTCGAATGGCATATCTGTCTGATCATTAAGGTACGCTTCAACAGACGTCCTCACCTTTGAATTTTCTAGTCAAAATTGTTGCCTCGATAACATTATTCATCATTTTCTAGACCGAGAGTCTGGTTCCGTTGCAAAATCGTTTCGAAGAAGAATTATGGATACGCCAAGTAAGAACGTGCGGTGGCATGCTTGGTAAATCAAGCGAATTAGAGAATTCAGTTGGATAGTTGACAACTTCGTCTTGATTCACCACAGTATCGATGGACTTATATGTTATCGTTTCGCCGGGTATTTCATTCTGAATGGTGAAGATGATAATATTGATATCGATGTTTTTGGCGCCAATATATCACATGTACTGAGCCACGATTATTTTTGTAGTTCTGTGCAATGTTTGGGAGACATTTTACATTCGTCCTTTAAATAATTTGACATGTTTGGAGTACTTTGCCCATTCCAGAGTTTTTGCTGATGTTGCATGTTGGTGCCTCAGTGTTTTGAAAATTTAACAGCAGTTTCAATGATAAATGCGTTGTTACCATCCAAGAGAGTTGCCGCAATTCCAGATGATGCAATGGCCAGTGCAATATAAGAAAAATCTTACCTGTACCACCGGGCGCATCTAAAATTGCTCAAAAACTATTTAAAAAAACTGAAAAATTTTCTGTTCAATATGAGCAGCACATGAATTTCACAATTTACGTACAATCTTGTGGCACCCACAGCTTAAAAGGTCATCATTCATTCGCTTTTTTCGTTTAAATTCAAATCAACACGAACTGTCACGTCAATTTATGAAATTCATTGGAATGCCATTTGTCGTCATTTGTCGAAAATTGGTCGTATCAACTCAAAAACCTTCGTGGGCTCATGCACAACAGCTTTGTTAAAGATCAGCACATGATCAAATGCATAGTTTACAATTCTATAAAGGAGACACAAACAAATATTAAAATGGAGAAAATACTGTTCTTTGAAATAGAAAAGTTATATCAAAACACACTTTAATTTCTAAGCAAAATATAGAAAAAAATTAATCAGCTCTCAGTTTCTGGTTGACAAATATGACGAAAAAAAAACGTTGGATGGTTAAAAAATGTTTTCAAACTAAAAGCGATTGTCATTTTTTCCATTAATTAAATGCATAATCAAGAATAGCAAAACAAACTTTATACAACAGGTATGAACACGTTTAAAAGTTCATCTACAACTTTAATTTTTATTGGAAATTGGAAGTATGCAAATACCGTAAGTGTATTTGAAAATTGTTTTTATTTTTCTCCTAGCTGTGCTGGTGATTTTAAAGTTTGTTTTGCGTTAGGTTTACATGTAGAAATTAATAAAATTTTGTTCTGTTTTGTTATGTTGTAATTCGAAGTACAATTAGTGTAGTTTGAGCCAGGAAGCTCACAACCCACCAAATATTCATACTTGGGAGGATCTTATAAAAAGCAAATGTTAAAATCGGAATCCGCAAAATGTCCAAATTAAATCCGCATACGATAGTCTTTATAGAGACAAACTTTACATTTTTTTTTTGGGGGCTGGTGGAAATCTTCATTGACACAATGAGCAAAAATCACCACCCTTTTTGTATTTGTTTTGCAACTAAATATGCTACTTATCTAGCAATTGTTTTTATCCCGAGTAAATGTAAATGTTTGGCAGGTAACTTTCCTTTGGGAGCTCCTGTTTAGTTCTTTGAAGACGCCGCAACAACTTTGTTTCGTCATGAATTGGGAGGACCGTTGTGTTAATGTGTCCTAATAAATGTTTTTCTATGTTTTTGTGCAAAATTTTTTGTTTCATCTTTAACAACGGGATACCCAGATCTCTGCGTGGATCTTCAATCCTTATATACCACGGCGCATTGATGAATTATCTTAACATTTTGTTTTCAAAAGTTTAATTTTAGAACTTCGAATTGAAATAAAACACAAGAAAATCGTTTTAATGTCCATCAATCGGCTGGTTCGAATAAAGCCCAGTCTAGAGGTCCAATTTCCAACCACTTTGTCGAGCATTTGAGGCCGGATGTCGGCAATAACGCCACCAATGTTGGCTTCTAAGTCCCCTAACATTTCTGGTTTTTTGTCGTAGACGAGTGACCTCACATATCCTCAAAGAAAATAATCCAATGGTGTCAAATCGCACGATCTTGGTGGCCAATTGACACCAAAATCGATTTCGGAAGAAGTGTAGCCCAATGACTCCACCAGCCAATTGAGAACACCAAACAGTCAGTTTTTGTGGATGTAATGGCGTCTCAAGGGTCTCACATGGATTCCCTTCACTCCAAATTTGGCAATTTAGCTTGTTGACGTAGCCATGCAACCAAAAATGAGCCTCATCACTGAACAAAAATTTGTGATGAAAATCAGCCAAAATCACGTTTGCATGGTCTCGCGGTTTAAATTCTTGCACAAGCTGGATCTTGTAAGGTCGTAAGCCAAGATCTTTTCACAAAATCTTCCATAAAGTTGATGGACAAAGCTCCAATTGCTGTGCACGGTGGCGAGTCAATTCATTCAGGTCCTCTTCAACACTTAGCTCTACAGCGGTAATTGTTTCTTCGGTGAGCATTGTTTGACGTCTCTGGGGATGCGTATTATCACATAGAGTAAACGTAGGGCGAAAACGATCCATGGTTAACCGAATTAATTGCTCTGATGGAAGATTATGTCGACCATAAAATGGACGGATATTTCGGTAAACTTCGCGAACTGAACCATTATTTTCGAAATAAATTTGCACGATTTGCAACCGTTGTTCATTTGTCAACCTGTTCATAATGCAATGGCAAACCAAACTGAACATAAATGACGTTAGAGTTGACCGATTTGTCCACAAAATGTCAGTTTTATCTCTATTCGAAAAACGAACCTCTAAAAAAACACCCGTTATTAGACCCTGATAATACCAGTCCTGTTCTACGCCTCTGAAGTATGTATATCATGTCTAAAGTGGATAAAGAATTCCCTGGATGAATTCGTTCCAGTTAACATAAGTCACTGGAGACCAAGATTTAAAAAAGGATTTTTCGTGCTGTCCAGCAACACAGACCTGTTCAAAAAAAAAAAATTGTATTTTTAATTTCTAGAATATGTAGATCGATTGTATACCAATGCCACAGCTCGAAGACTCTTCGTTTCGCAACAAGATAGTGAAGAAAGGCCAGTGAAGTGCACAAGAGATGAGAAAAAATCCGCTCTATAAACGAAGACCGACAAAAGATTACACAATGGGGAAAGGAAAATCAGTTCAATTGAATTTAAAGAAAACGCAGTATACAACATTTACAAGAAAGAGTGATGAGTCCAAAGCAAATCAAAATTGAGAATAAAGTCGATGAATCAGAAGAATCCATGCATCTGCTAGCCATCACAATTGGTTCAGAACTTGGCAAGGCTATATTTTGCTGAAAAAGCAGGAACCTCTAAACTTAGTTACCTTCTAAGAGCCAAGGGACATTTTACACCAGCCCAGCTTCGTCTCTATACAGCCCAAGCACTATTAGGTCTTGAACAGTGTTCTAATATTTGGAGTTCGGCCCCGAAACAGACACTGAACTTACTTGACTCTATCCAAAGACGAGCAATCTTATACATGATTCTTTCCTCACTTCAAATCTGCAGTCCTCGGCTCAGCGAAGACCTGTAGGAGATCTGTTTCTTTATTAAAGGTACTGTCTTCGCCTCCACAACTCGTCAAGAAGAATTTTCTTCTCAAAAAGACCAAGGATTTCTTCAGCTGGACCGATTTATGGAAGATTGTGACTCTGGTGTTTGGCCGGTAGTTTTGCACAATCCTATGAAGAATAATGTTCAAGAAGTGACATGAAAGTGCGAAGCGACGCCTCAATTTTTTGGTAACGAATGTTTCGATGAAGTAGTTTCCGACACTGAGGGAGCAGCAAACATTTTCCATCTACATCCTGCACAGACGTCGAACTTGTGCGGTATGCCAAAACAATGCATGGACCTTTAGAGTTCTTCTCTAATATGCTATCGTATGTTGCTTTCAAGTCGATTATTCTGGACTTGTGAAATGTGAAGATTTGATCAGTTGTGGGCTTCCTAAAAACACGTTGATAAGGGCTGATTATATTGTTCGTAAACGATGTAGAGCGTTCACATATTACGGCAGATAGGATCTTGTAGGCTGAGGTTCTTTTCTTCAGGCATACCTAAAACCGAATAAATTTTGCTAATGAGTTGGTATATGTTACTTACCAAATCATGTCGGCTACCTACCTACGTAGGAAGGCCGTAATTTCTGGCATCCTTGTAAAGCTTAGGCACTTCAATTACGTAAAGTTGTTGGTAGTTTTGGCTGTCGTCGAAAATACTGAATGGTTTGTTCTGCCTGACAGCTTGAGATTGCTCATTATCGCTGCAGTTTAACAGTCTGAAGAAGTGGTTCTTCCAAATCCACAGCATCAAATTCACATGGATATCCGCATTCTAACCTTAGACCCGCGGAATGTTAGGACATACAAAAATAAAATACTGGATGCGTGAATTTTGTCTCTCAGACAATCGCAATGTATTACCTGGATGGCAGTAATGTCTGCTTCGAAGTTCACCAGCTCCTTTTCTGTTTAGTCTTCTAAAATTCCAGAAAAATTGCAGGTTTCGCCCTCGTTCTACAACATCCAACCAAAAACACAAAGTGGTTTTCGTGATTGTCAGGCCCATTTTTTGACCTGAGGACGAACTCGATTTTTTTGTCTCACAGAGTATTCTTTTAAATACCTTTTTTTAAATAATCCGAATCACCTTTTTGAAGTACAAATATAGCCTAAATGAAATAAAAACATACATGTATACCTATTAGCTAACCCCTTATAACAGGATGAATCGTGCAATCGATTCATGCTATGGTCTGAATAAATCGTTGAAATGCCATAGGACCAAATACTTAATAGCTGCAACAATCTTCGGTTAGAATTATTTGATTTGCTGCTTTGCATTTCCCCTGGCAACGATATACGATACATTTCTGACTGCGTGTCAGTAAATATCTGCCAACTAAGTATTCCTTTACTAGCTTCCTTTCCTAATTGGACATTCTTGCAAAGTAATATTTTTGAGTGGCATTCCTTATATCTCTCTCAACATAACGTGTATCAAATGTATTTCATAGAGTTTCGGTCGTTGGGAATCAAACTGAGGGTACCCTCACAAGCATTCATCATCCCAATTTTGCGGTCGATTACTAGTAACCAACTTCATCTAGCACTTCCCATTGGATCCATATCAAGTAGTCCTCTTGTATACCTGTATTGATTGATAAGAATTCGGACATGGATATATGGTCAACCCACACGCAGTGAAACCTCTTGTAATACATTTGGGATGTCAAGTAATCTACTTACGTCACACTGTTTGTGCTAAATGAGGTCAGGAATTACCTACAAATTCTAACGCAGTATACACGTCAAATGTTCTGCATTTTTATTTACACTAGCACACTCTTTTATCGCTTCAAATATCCAATGGTCATCAATCATTTACCTTAAATTTACCGCACCACGGGATTTAAAAAAAAAAATGAAATGTTCGAACTATTTTTGGGTATCTGACACCTGAGTCGGAAAGCAGATGTATATTTGTTTGACCATATCAATTTGTCTAATCGGTTATATCCAGTTGTGCCCGATTTGGACGTCTGTGGAATATTTTCAATTCAAACTGACGGTCAATGGCGCTATGGTTAATCCTTATCTAGAGTCTGTGTTGGTTGTTTATCTGCATTTTTACCCACCAGATGAGTGGAAAGATGTACAACTAAGACAGTCAATTTCGCACTTTTATAAATTTATCTGCTAAGCGAATCCTTATCGACTATGGCAATAAAAAAATCTGCTTAACCGATATCAAATATTTGCAGGGTTAGTTTGCATTTTTGATGGATGGATGGATGGATATCTGATATACCGTATTAAATTTCTTTCCGCACCCGAATTTTTCAAGATTTAACTTTTATGTAACGAACTTCTGTCAAGTTATGTAAACCGATGCTTGTTTAACCCCCCGAAATGTTTGCACAGCTCTTTAATCGCTGGAGATTGAAAACTACCGGAAATGTGTATCCTGGTAGTGAGTTGCATTATTTGCTGTTGTGTAAAAAAACAAAAATCGGTATTGCATCGTTTGTGTCGTTGACATATGAACAATGTAATACAACTGTTTGTGATATAGAATATCCAAATGGCGTAATTCTGAGAGTGATTCTTCACAGGATTTTCCCAGCGCCTGTGTTGAAAGTATATATTAAAGTAAACGATTTGTTTAGAGTGCCTGTCGTGCTGCAGGTTCTGAATTTGTTTTGAGAGCTGTACAAACTATAAGGTAATTTTTACCCAACAACATGTGTCGAAGAATTTTATATTGAGCTCCATTCACTTACTCTACTCCAAACATGGGAGCATAGAAGAATGTAAACATTGACTAACTTCAGCTGTAGGAGTTGATGTGAAATGTCCTTTACCTCGGAAAATGTATCTTAGTTGGCGCACATGTTGTTCGCTCGATATATCCATCTAATGCTAAGATGACGCCAAGAAGATGCATATACTACTGCCATGTTTGCGAGACGTGTCCAGAGTAGATTTAAAAATGGGGCGGAATGCAATTATCAAGAGTACCTACAAAAAATAGAAACAACCACAGCTCACTAGCTGTGGTTGTTTCTAGCTTTAGTTGGGACGTCCGTAAATGGATCCATAATGCATTGATAGTATGTATCACCAATACTGGTAGAGGAAACAATTTATGCCAAATGATAATGAGTTAGTAAATTGTTTGTCCAAATATTTTGATTTCATTTATTGTGCCAGTCAAAGTGACTGTCATTTTACATTCAGCATATCTGGTTAGCTTAGGATTCAGGTTAGAATATCCACGACTTGTTAGTTGACACTGTTTGATAAAAGCATTTCCCAAAGTCCTATAAAACTTATAATACCCCAAAGGGAATTTGATACCAAAAACAAAATACACACTTTTGGCGCAAATTTTTGGTACCCCGCTTTACTTCTTGCGCGATGGCGGGACCTCCTGTTTTATTCCGACTCCGAACGGCGAAGTTGAGATAAGGTATTCTCGACAGAGAAAAATAATTTTAAGTGTGGCTCTACGGCTGGGAATCGAACATAGATCTCTGAGCGGCAGTTCATCGGACTTACCATCGCGCCAAGTTTATACACAACTTGTGAAATAAGGAAAAAAGAAAAATATCGTTCTGGATCCAGCCAATTCGGTTCGTTCGTCACCTTTTTTTGGCCTCTCAATTTTTACTTTGATAGTTTAGTAAACGACACATTGTACCGGCAGAGTTACAGTGCATACTGGATCCCTTTCTTCGTTAGTTGGAGTATATCTGAGTTATATCTTAAAAGGCTAACTCCGATTGGATTAGAGGGAAGTAAAAATAAAAACTCCCGCAATAGTCCGAAAGACTTGAAAGTGGTTGGTTTATAACTATTCCTTCTAAAAACCTTGATTTTAAGTGATCTTCGTATCGGAAAGTCGATCAATTACATGGAATAATGAAACTATTTTCTAAATTATTGTTAATTAAACAAAAATGTATGTAATTTATTATCATGTTTTATGTAATGAAATAAATGTATTGTTAAAAAATCAATTAGGGTAGCTCAAACGATTGGGGAAAAAACCGATTAGGAAATAGCTGACGTTTTTGCCGCACATCTCGACGAAACATTTAAGCCATTTGATGGCCCAGCGCAACATGAAAACGTTAATGTATTCGAGACTACAGCCGATAGCAATAAAACAAGTAAAACGGGAAAGAATGAAATCAAAGCTTAAAAAGGATCAGGGTTATGACCTATTTACAGGAGAACTTTTTAAAATGTTGCCTTGAAAAACATTAACTAAACCCCTCTACATTAGAATACATACCAAGACAGTGGAAAGTCGCGGAAGTGATTATGATTCTCAAACCAGGAAAATCATCGAATGAAATAAAATCTTACAGACCTATTTCACTTCTTCCAATAACTTCAAAAGTTTTTGAAAGGATATTACTCGGTCGCTTACATCCCATTATTGATCAGAATCGCCCTTTAATTGACCATCGATTTGCGTTGAGAAGTAAACATTCGACTGTGGATCAAGTTCATCGAATTACTGATGTAATTGCGAAAGTTTTCGAAGAAAAGAAAATTTGATCAGCTGTATTTCTTGACGTGTCGCAAGCTTTTGACGAGGTCTGCCACAGTGGCCTTCAACAAATTAAGACAAGTTCTGCCTGACAAATAAAATAAATCCTCGTCTCGTATCTTGAGCATAGACTCTTCCGTGTGAAACTTGGAAACGAAAATTCAGAGTTCAAAGAAATATTGCCAGAAGTGCCCCAAGGAAGCGTACTTGGACAACTCTTGTACCTCCTTTTTTCACGTCATACCCCACAAACAAACGATACAATAGTTGCAACGTTAGCTGACGATAGTGCTATACTAGCAAACGGCACAACAATAGAGCAAACACATATGAAATTACAAAACGCTCTTAACGAGGTAAATGAATTGACAAAATCATGCCGGATTGCACTTCACGATACATGTAGATTTTTCGTATAAACGGACAAACAATTTGGCCGTATTTCTAAATGATCTCGAGCCCCTTTTGCAAAAGAAGCGAAATATCTCGGAATGACACTTAATGCTAAATTAAAATGGAAGTCTTAACTTAAAAATAAATACAGAGAACTGTACTGGTAACTCGGAAAATATTCGAAGCTTAACCTTGATAACAAGCTGCTATTATACAAACAAGTGCTAAAGCCGGTCTGGACATATGGTATAAAAATATGGGGTTGTACCAGTGAAAGGAATCAAAATATTTTACAAACTTTTGAAAACAAAATGTTAAGATCATTCGTCAATGCGATCTACTTAGAGATCTGGGTATTTCCGCGTTTAAAGATGAAACGAAGATTTTTGCACGAAAAAAAAAACGTTTATTAGAGGGCGCGTTAACACAACGGTCCTCCCAATTTTTGACGAAAGAAATTTGTTGTGGCGTTTTCAAAAAAACTTAACCCTTGGATTTATCCTGATAATCACAAAACGTGCTATAAATTGCGAATAAAGCAGGAACTCACAAAGGAAAGTTACCTGCCATGTCATTGTGTCTGTCCGTCCGTCCGTCTGTGTTTGACCGATTTTCGGGCCTTAAATTTTGAGCTAGATTGATGAAATTTATTGTATAGACTCTCTGTTCGAGGAAACAGTACCGGGGATTGGGTGTTGCGTCGTGATCTGTCATAAGCCGATCTGGAAACAGATATCAAAGTTATACGACTGAATGATGTTGATGGTTTAAATGGCCCACCCTGTATAATATTTTAGACACTTTTTGCTACATCCATAAAAAAGTGGTATGAAATTTTACTAGTAGGTTTCAGATTTTTTTTTTACAGAACTTCTCAACAACGAGCTACAAAATGTTTGCAAATAGACAGTGTGGTCTGGAGGTAAAATTCCAGAAAATTGAAGAGATCATTAAAATACTTCAGCGTAGTTCTTAGGAAAAAAAACTCGGTCATAAAATACAAATCTTACCGAGATAGTCAAGAAATCGATAGATTCTCTTTATCTATGCAAGAAAACCATAAATACAAGGGCTGCTAATGCTACCTCGCATCAAGTACTGGCAATACATATCGGTTGTAAGACCAATAAGTCTATACATGATAGTATTATTGTGAGCAGGTCGGTAAAAGTCTATAACCTAGGAAAGGGGTAACGGCGTGTATTTGCATTTGTGGTGTCCTTCGCTTCGCACTACTTATACCCCACAGCACTAGAAAATTCCAAATTGGTCACTCCACCAACCAAATATGCCTGTTAAGCCCTTACTATGGTAAACTATCCCTGACATATCGTCTTGAGATAACGACGAACTTGATTCCTTAGATTCCTTTTCGTACTGTCATTTCCAAGACAAAGGGTGCAATAATCCGTGATTATTATAGAGTGTTCCAGTCGGATCTTATGGCGATCAAAACAGGTTTTTTCTTGGAATATTATCATCCTTTAGACAGCCAAGAGTATATAAAATCAGAGATCAGTCTCACCAAACTCAAACGTAGCATAGCCGCTTATCGCTTGGAGATATGGCAAAACAGTTAGCATTAATAATTGCTTGTTAAATTGCCGCTAGTACGAATGCCCAAATGTGTTTGCTTTTGAAGTAGTTCGGGCTTTATAATGGTCATTTGCTTTCGTATATAGTCTTTCAAGGCTTCTGTAGTCTGTGTAGTTGGAAGATTGCAGATGCTGTTCAAAGCATCATTTTTCGAAATTTGGCATTTGAGGGATACACACGCATTAAAATTATCGTGGATCGGAATGTTGCAACCTCCTGGTGGACACAAAAATTGAATTGACATCAAAATATCAATGAGACGGCGACGCGACATTTCTGTGCTGTCGGTGATCTTTCAACGCCTGTAAAACCTTAATGTTCTCATCAGAGTGCCTCAGACGACGTCGACCTTGATGGCTGACAATCCAAAGTGGCAGCTGGCGATACATTTTTAGTGTAAACACCTGATGGTGTGGCATGCACGTTATTCTGAACAACAGATTTATTACTGTTAGTAAAGGCCAGCAGTGATGGTTGGGTTTTGTAGACTCTGGTTGACTTTAACTTGGCAGTGCCCAGTGATTGTAACTCTGACAACACAAAAAGGCAAGCAGCTCATCTAGAAGGCATACCTCAAGGAGGTGAACTGTCTTCTTTGCTCTGGAATCTAGTCATAAATGAAGCGGTTCTAAAAATAGAGGAAGCAGGGTGTAACGTGGTTTCATATTGTGATTAAATAAGGGTATGGTCAAAAACAAAACCATTCACTGGTTTCTTTTAACTAAAAAATTCCGAAATTCCAAATACCGTCCTATCGAAGCTTTACGCCAGTCTAGTAAAATTATCAGAGAAATAATCGTTTACTTGTCCAAAACAGAAACCTTTCGTCGATTGAGAGTTTTAAAAAGGCTCAACCCGTGCTATGCACTTGCATAAGAGGTGTGACAAGTGACTCTCAGATGAAGGCTTCAACTAAAAATCATGCAAAAACCATCACCAAATTCTGAGCCAATTTTACACTATCGGACATTTATTCAAAAACCAGAATGCGTAGAGCCCGAAATAATGAGAATTTTGATGCAGTACCAGGGAGTATTGGTGCAGACCATGATGAATCAAACTGTCGACGGTCTCATGGCTTGGGCATCTCTTATGGACCGATATGGCGTGTGTATTTTAAAGCTTGGTTTTGGCTTAAAAGCTTTTAAAATCCAGCTCCATCAAGAATTGAAGCCGAATGACTTTGTCTTACGTTTTAATTTCTGTTTGTATGCCTTGGAATAGCTTCAATTTTTTTTTATCGAAATTATGTTTTAAGCGACGAGGCTCATTTTTCGATAAACGGCTACGTTAACAATCAAAATTACCATATTTGGGAAGGTGAACAGCCAGCCAATAGCTGCCAATGCAATTTGTCAACGACAATCGCTACAGAGCAATGATCAATCAATTTTTGTTGCCGGAAATGCAAGATATTGTTGTATCTATGAAATCATCTTCTCGATAGTTGTCAATCTTGTGATTTGACACCATTGAATTACATTCTATGCAGACAATTGAAATCTCTTGTTTACGTCTATAAACCCGAAACGGTGGAAGCTTTGGAAGCCAACATGATTCGTGTTATTTATGCTGCCCACTGCATTTCCCTAGTCTTTTATGGTTACCATATTAAAGAGTTCAAATTATTTAAATTAAGATATATAAAGTCCATTGGCTTGGGGCTACGTCAAGTCTTTACATATTAGCTAAAAATTTAATGAAAATTAAATGAAACATCGTTTACATCTAAAACATAGGAGACACACTACTTGTCACATATTTCAGAAGTTATAACAAAGAATAACTTTGTCATGAACACTTTCATGAAAAAGACCCTCATATAACTAGGCCCTTTCCTGGAAGAATTGACTCGCAAGTAGGCATGTAAATGGTACAAAAATACTATTTATTTAAGAGAAAGAGACTGAACTTAAGGCATGAATATGACTGAAATGAAATGTGGCATTCCCTCCAACATTTGTGGCAGCCATCATTTCAAAATCTAAAAGCACCCACATTCAAAAGTTCTTCTTAATTTGCAATATTGAATTATAAGGTATAGGTATACGTACTCATTACACAAAACAGCAAAATCAAGTCTACCCCGAAAACACAAACATAAACCGTGAATCGATGAATAACAAGTCACAGGTCGGTAGAAAAAGGTTCCTTAAGTTTATGACTCTTCAGTTAGCTGAACGTTTTTTTTTTTTTTTTTCTTGTTGTTGGCTTTCGAGGAATAGTACAGTTAACGTTAATGAGTTTTGTTCTTGTAAGTAATTGAAAGTAAAATTACATTGCATCGCAAATTAGTTTTTTATTTCTTGTTTTGGTTATGGACTACATCTGAAAAGGTTCTTGGGATCGACTAAAAAAGGGTCAAATGACTCTCAAAGGCAGCCATCTGTAACCGTTTGAGACTTGTGATACAGTACATAATAATCAAATAAATAGGTCTTGTATTTTTTGTGACTTATTAATATTAAACGCTTTTCGAGAGAAATTCGTACGAAGTGTTCCTTCAAAATGAACGCTTTAACTCAATTTAAAATGATGGCACAGTGGTCTGGATTTTTGTTTTTGGTTGCAAAAGTCGTAATTTTTAAACGAATTGAGATATTTTGAATTTAGGGATGCAAACGATACATCGATGTTTCTGTCCAAAAATATCAATGTTTGGCAACGATTTTTCCACCCCGAAAACATCGATTCATCAATGTTATTTGGAGCGATGTTTTTTGTCATTCAGAATTTTTTAAAAAATTTCTCCATTTTTAAGTATCACGATTTCACCCCCTAAATTTTTTTTTAATATCCGATAAAGGAACTTTGGGGCAAGTTGTTATATTAATTTGATAATTTATTTGCAAAAGTTATTTTTTATAACCATACATATGTTCGTATTTCAATATCAGTTGTATTATTATATATGTTTGTATATACAAAGATATATTAAATTAAAAAAAAAGCAAATCTTCTTGAGCTACAAAACGAAGTACGTAGGACCCAGTGGTACATCGTACGTCGTGTGTTAAAAGCACACAAATAATCCACAAACAATTTACTTTCACAATATTATTTTTGGTAATATTTTTGTTGAACCAAACTGCCGCCTGCTCTTGCATGCGCAGTTTGTGCTGCTTGCCATAACTTTTAAACCTAAAAAACTTAAAACTTTAATATACATACTTTTAAATAAAATCAGTTAAGGTCATAAAGAACGAAAGAGAAGAGAGGAGAAGAGAGATAAAGCAAGTTGGTTAATGTATGTTTTTATAAAGAGTCTCAATTGATTTTGGTATGTTATTTCACATCCATGCAAAGTAATTGAAATTAAATTACAAGTAATAGCAAGTGAAAAATGTTAGTTAATTCAGGATCAATGAGTAATTAAATTTTGAGCAAGGACTGTTAGCAAACAGTAAAATAAAAGTGTACAATAAAGTTTTCTATGCCTTAACTGTTAGCTAACAGTCTTTGCATACTTAAAGATTGAAGTAGAAAGTAAATATATAGGTACTCCAGCAAGTTCTTTCGGCACTGCCACCCCCACTTTTGAGAAAAACGTTGTTTTTGGTCAAACGGTACAGCATTTTGAAAAACTATCTGAACAAGATATTTAGACAATATGATTATCTATATTTCGTTCATATGAAGTTTTTGTCCACGCTCACTTTTTGGGGCGTTTTTAGTAGAAAAAAAACCTTTTGCTAAAATTTTAAAGAAACTCGCTAACCGTCGAATGTCTTTTTGAATATAAAAATAACATCCCAGAAAGGTTCTGACTATATAAAAATATGTAAATATATTATCTACACTTTATACAACAATATTATGATTGTATTTTTTGTAAATACTTGAAGCGCTGAGCTTTCCAAAAATGTATAATACCTTTGCATTTTTGAAAAAGTCTGTGCGAGTACTTCAGTCAAATCAATATTCTGACTCACTGCACTTTGGCGAATGATTTTAATAATTTCCTTATAATTAAAAATAATATTAGTATCTAAACTAAATTTTGTGGTTATTAACTTATCGATTTTCATCGAAATAATTCGGGGAACTCTACTTTCGTAAAACATTTATGAGATGGCGTTGTATGGAGAGCTCCCACTGTGCGTCGATCTGTAACGGTCTCTCCAGCCTAAACGGCTTGACTGATTTTTTTTCAAACATCGTATACACATTTTTTTTTGGTCATAATTCTTGGCTTTTTTTGTTTTTTTTTTTACTTAGCCATTATGTTAACGGCACCTGACGGTGCCTTGACTTAAAGCCAAGCGTCATAAGGCCATTCGTTTATAAATTTGGCTTTTATTTTAAATTGGGCCTTATGTCGCTTAATAAAAGGACGTACGACCATATTCTAACATTCGAAGTTTTGACACTTCGATAAAGCGACATTATGCCAAATGAGGAAAGTGACATAAAGCCAAATGGAGATCAAATAAAATTGCATATACACGTATCAGTGGAGCAAATATATAATGCAATCCAAAGTGTCATAAAGCCAAATTGGCCTTTTGACGCTTCATCAAAGTAGATGGCTTTGTGTAACTTTCATAAAACGTCTTAAGACCAAATTTTTAAATTTGGCCTTATGACTCTCGGCCTAATGTCACGGCACCTACCTGGCATATAAAAATTATTCATAACCTCAATTTTCTCGAAAATGGCTCTAACGATTTTGGTTAAACTTAACACCTATTATTATTAGTCAGAACAAAACTGCGGTTTTTCCAGAAAATCCATATAAAGGATTTTTGTATATCTTTCGAATTGAGTGAAATTTAATTTATATGCTACTATTACTGTAACAGTTCCTCGATAATTAATTTTATGTCCCAACTATCCTAAACGTAATTTTCAGTTTCTGGCAATATCGGAAAATAATTATTACCCACATATGTTGCAAATACGTTTTTGATTCCATTGTCAAATAATGTTTTTTTTTTATTTGAACACACGCCAAGAGAAACGGAATGTAAAGAAACAAAACGTTTTGTTTTCTTGTTTCGTTTGGTAAGCGTTGAATAAAGCAAAATAGAATTTGCGACTTGCTTTTAGTGTTGTTTAACATGTGGTCGGACTCAGACGATGAAATTGTGCGAATCTCACATACAATTTTTGAGGCAATTAAGGAGTATTGGGTGAATCTATATAATAAAACAAAACGCTAAGGATGTGATAAAAATCTGATTAGCAGAGTTAAGAACTTATCTCGAAAAATTTAATAATTTCACCAGGCGGATTAAAACTTTTAATTTTTTGCTGGGATTAATTAAAAAATCGAAATCAGAACTACCTTACCAAAAGTTTGTTTTGCAAAATCCAACATGTTAGCTATCGGCAACAAAACATGTTTGTAGGTAGGTCATTCGGCTTCAATTATTGAACAAGTTGAATTTTATAGGCCTTCAAACCCAAATTGAGTAACACATGATCAATTGTTGAGAACAGCGATGAATTGACATTTCACGAGCTTCAGTAACATTGGACGCTACGACCGACTGTAATATTCTCTTCGGTACGCAGTGTACGTGCGTGTCGATAGTTTAATTTCCAACAAAGTAAATTTGGTGCGAAATTCAATGGTAACAGCATGAATTTGATTCACCAGGTCGATAATGACGACCATAATACATAATACGACCATAATAAGGTCGTACCAAACGGTGCACATGTTTCACAGAGCACGGGTTTTGATAATAAATTTCAATAATTTGCAATCGTTGCACGTTTGTAAGTCTTTCCATGATTAAATGGCAGAGTATACTGAAAACATTTCACTTTGACAGATGACGTTTGCACGCCATTACTAACCAGTGCTGCCGATCTGAAAAACTTAACTCTTGAAAAATCACCCGTTATAGGCATATTAGTTCAAACAAAAATGCGTATCCAGTCGTTTCGAGATAATCCATATAACAGTTTTTTGTATTAAGGCGATATTGTCAAATTGATTGAAATTTAATTCATATCCTACGATTGCTATATGCAACAATTCCACATAATTAGTTTTGACCCAAATATCTCTTAACGAAAATTGCAGTTTTGGCCAATAGCGGGAAATCATTATTATTTACATAGACATCGATTCCTTCAAATTCTGGAATAACTATTCGTATAATCACATTTCGACATTATTTATCTCATTTTTGGCATAAATAATCACAATGAATGTTATTATGTTACTATTTTGGACAAATTAAATTCTCCCATGTTCGCTGTGAAAGAGAAAGCCAGTCGTGCACCCACCACTCGTTTCACAAGCATTTATGTGTGCGTCTTTATTTCTTTCCCGATCGCGTGACCTCCTGTTTAATGCCGAATCCGAACAGCTTAGTTGAGATATTCTTTTCTTAGCGATTGATTCTGCTTGAATGATTTGTCAGATCATCATGCGAGGGGGCTAAAAAACAAAAGGGAGGGCCAGTGAAAATTGTTTAGGTGTTGCTACAGCTGGGGATCGAACACAGAACTTCTTCATCGCTCTAAGCATAGCGCCATTGAGCCTAATGCCATTGTAAACCCTGCATTCCTACTTTGAAAACAATTGTGAGGCTTTTTTTTTGTAGAATTGACGGATGTTCTTGTCGCTAGATTGAAATTGCAGAGTGGCTGCTTGGTCTCTATTTTTCAGGATTTGCTTCTCTTCTGCTCTTCTGGCTCGAAACTCTTCCAACGCGATGAGTGTTTTGCGTTGTAGCTCCTTGATATTTAGCTTTTCAGTCACTTTTTGTTGGGTACTTGCAAATATCATCATACCATGAGCATATTTTTGGAGGATGGCTTGTAGCCTATCATGTTTTCGGCTCCTTCTTTGATGATATTGCGATACTGTATCCACTGAGGGTTGATATTGTTTAATGATTAGGCAATCTGTCAAACTTCGGTTCATTAAGGTGACCAACTTGAAGTCTCCCTTTTGCACACACATTCAGTGGGAAAAATGTCGACTCTACGAGTACATGGTCGATTTGGTTGGCATATTTGAAGCATTCATTTTGTCTTAGATCTACCCGGGGTACTCTTACCCTGTGATATACAACATCCATGACACGTTCCGGGTGATAATGTTTGAAAAAATATAATTTGCTGTCAATGTTGAATTGAATACACACTAAGAGCGACAGGGGAGTCTTAGTTAAATTAGAAATCATGTGTACCATCGGTTGCCAAACACATTCACTTGAACTGAATTTCAAACAACAGAAAATTGTGAAGTAGGATCGTATTTCACGAATGCTGCGACTCTATATAGGGATGTGATGAAACCATTGATTAAATGACCCAATTTAGTGTTATTGCCACTTGTGTTAATTGATTTGGATATGCGATACCGACGCATTCATGTGTTGTTAATGCACGCATAATACTCACATTGAAGGCGAATCACGAATAAAAATTTTCTATAGGTGTTCTAATAAACGAACGACATCCAATATCTTTGTTAATAAAAAAATGCATCAAATGATACTATCATAAGTAAATTTCCAAAGCCCTATAGTCTTTCCTCAAAATCTAATGAGTTTTCCTTTGGTTCTATAACGTGTTGAGAATTGGTAGCGCCCCTTAAGTAAGTAAGTAAGTATTGATAATCTAACACACAACATCTTACAACACCTCAGTACAATCTATCAGCAGCAGAAAAGCCCTAACCTGACAACAAATGCCAAACATTGTCAAACACTAAAGTTGTTCATAATATCTACCCCGAAAAAGAGACGAAAATAAAAACACAACTCGAAAACGGAAAAGTTAATTTCATCGAAAACTATAACACCAAACGGGCATTAATGTACTCCAAAATAGTCGAACGAGAATGCGTGATTTTGTATAAAAATGGACCGTCTAATTTATCTTGCGTAGGCATCTACAATCAATTACGATTTGCCATTTGTTTTGTTCCGGATGCGTCAGTCTTTTCGTAGACGACCCAAAAGAACAGCACAGACCACACAGTGATGGAAATGATTCGTTTTTCACGTTATTTGTTTATTTACTTTTGTTTGTTGTGTACATGTTTATATCGAGTTAAGACTATATGCAATCAGTTGAAGACTGATTTTAGAATTCATTGACGAGATATAGATATATGGAAATGTATATTTTTTGGATAAACATTTTCGAACTCGAGATTTAAATTTTTTCTTATGATTTGATGATAAAAAAATCTGCGATTTCGTCTGTCTGCCTAAACTTGCTTCTAAGCCTAAACAGCTTAACTGAATTCCTTCAAACTTCATATATGGAGTGCTTATGGCTAAAATATAAAAAAAATTGTGTTGTTTATTCGACTATCTTTATACATTTAAAGGTTGATAAGTATTTTGTCTTTTAATGCAGCGTACATTTTCTCAAAAAGCGGTCTAACGAAAATCGTAAAATATTTATATGCATGGTGTTTTAACTAATCCATATCACGCAGTGAAAAATAAAGTTACTTGCACTCAATACTCATTTAAAAAAAATGTCAAAAAACGGTTGGCAATCTTTTATAAGATTTTATAAATATCTTGTTCAGCCACTTCTTCAAAATTCTTAATGTTTTGAACAAAAACGGTGTTTCTAGAAAGTTATGGTTTAAGGATTTTGAAAATTGTTCAACTTATTCTAATGGGAGCAGTACAAGTTTAGTCATCAGTATATTCCAGAAAGCTTAAGAACTGGTGGTAGGCGGAAGGGCGGTAGGATAGGCATTGCAGACGAGGCATGAGTCTCCTCAACTTCGCTTAAAAGATCCTATCTGCCGTAATATCTGAACGCCTGAAACCGTTTACCAACAATCTGATCGGCCCTTATCAGTGTGGTTTTAGCCCAGGGAAGCTCCCAACCAAACAAATTTTCACACTTTCGCAGATCCTGGAAAGACTTCCAAATCGATACAAACCATTTATTCATTCATACCGCCAAAAATCGACCATTTGTGAAGGATGCCGATGGCGAATTCTCGCTGCTCCATCATGTTCAGAAACGACCTCACCGACATACCAGAAAAGCGTTTAACCAATGCGATGCGCTGTTATGTGACTTCTTTAATTTGATTCTTGAACTCCCGAGCCAATATTAGAGGCACAACTTTGAGGTTGTACGGGACTTTGTCTACCTCTTAACTCTGACAGCAACATCTCTTCAGATATTAAACGAAGAATTACTCTTGCCAACCGCTGTTTCTCCTGGCTAACAAGGCAATTTAGTAGTAAAGCCCTAATCGAACTACTATATAAGACCCTGATCATCCCAGTTCTGCTCTGCGGCGCTAAATTGATGAAGAAATCCATGGTCGATTCGAGTGGAAAATTCTTCGAATAATCTTTGGCCCCGTTTGCGTGAACGTGCCATGGAGAAGAAGATTCAACCAAGAACTATACGAGCTGTACAGCGACATGTCCCTAGCTAAAAACGCCACATTGGACGTTTAAGACGGCTAGGACTTTTTGAACGAATGTACACCACTACTCCGGCTCTAAGAGTCTTTGATTCCCAGCCATAATGAATCACGTTGTTTTCTTTAGCGATCATTTAAGGGGTTAATGAAGTCGATAACTCTCGACTTAATACGGTTTTCCATCACGGAACTAGATGGGCTCATTTGACACCAACAGGACCCTTGCCTGAACAATCCTAGAGATTAATGAATTTTGACAGAGCATGTAAGATGTTTACTTTTTCGAAAGTACTGCAGAGTAGTTGCAACCGCTGATTCTATTTTAAGATTGCCTACTCTGCCATTTGGAATTAGGAAGAGGTGCCGTAGGGAGGTGAGCTTGCAACAACAAATCATTGCGTCATTGTTAACGTAGAACCCAGGACTACAGTTCAAAAGTACCTGAATTAACTTCCACTTACTCGTCCGAATTTCAAATGAACCTATTACACCAGTAATACCCCTTAGGAAGTTAGATACAGATAAGTGCAATGCAAAAATGTTCGTTTTTTTTTTGCTAAATCTTGACAATCTTTCATTACTTCCATACGTCGGAATTGGAGAATTCCTATGCTCATACCTTTGTAATCGTTGTTGCAAATTAAAGAACAGAAAAGTTCAATTCATTCAGAGTAAAATATCGATTGCTATCCTTTCACTTCACGATGGTATGCAAATTGAGATGGCTTTACACTCAAATTGAACGCACTTTCATTTGTGTATGTGATTTTTTGCTTACAGAAACTGCAATTGCTTTGTAAAGTCTTGCAACTGTAAAAGGTCTTTTTATTGACCTTTCTCAGACATACGAAATCAACAAAAATGAATCCTCAACTACTTCGTTATTAAATTCTACGGATTATATGATGCATGTATTGTTCTTTGATTCTGTCCATGTATCTCGTACTAAAACGACCCATTTGAGTTTGTGGAATGCAGAGGAATGCAGAAAATCGATCAAACAAGTTCACTTGACACTGTCAGTGTTGCTAAGTTGTTTCTGATATACATTTGGCATTTGATGTTAATAAACAAAAATCAATCTATCAACAACCAGAGTTTTGGTGAATTTATTTTTTAAAATAGAAAAATTAGTCTTAAGTTCGATTTTATTGAACGGGAAGGACTAGAGGAAGGATAAACTCAAATAATGAAATGAGTCACGTATGAGCGTTATTAGGGTAGACGGCTGAATCTGGCAATTATGAAGCTTTATCAAAAGCCATTAAAGCAAATTTTTACAATTGACACCATGTCGCTTGTACAGGTGGCGCAAAAATAACCTTCCGATGTTTTTTGGCTGTAATTTAAAAAAAAGAAAAACTTTGATTCTTCTTGTGGATTATTTTTATTTGGTCTTTTAATTTTTTTTTACATCAAGTCGAGAATATGATGTCATGTAAATGGCCGCCGCCACAGTCGATTGTCATTTGAGCCCTTTTTATGGCATTTTCCATCACTTTGGCCAAAACTTCCGGCGATGGGTCCTCACATTCTTGACGGACATTGTCTTTAAGAGCTGCAAGAGTCTGAGGCTTGTTGACATAAACCCGCGACTTCAAAAAGCCCCACAAAAAGAAGTCTGGAGCGGTCAAATCAGGCGATCTTGCTGGCCAGTGCAAATCGCCAAAACGGGAGATTAGGCGCCCGGGAAATGCATCCTTCAGCATATCGGTTGTGGCACGTGCAGTGTGTGCCGTTGCACCGTCCTGTTGGAACCACATGTTTTCCAATCCCAATTCATCAAGTTGCGGCAAAAAGAACTCGTTGATCATTGCTCTGGAGCGCTCACCATTCACAGTAACCGTTTGGCCCTCGACGTCTTCGAAGAAAAAAGGTCCGATGACTCCTCCAGCGAAAACAGCACACCATACAGTGACTTTGAGCGGGTGTAATGGCTCTTCATGGGTTACACGCGGATTTTCAGTGCCCCAGAAGCGTAAATTTTGCTTATTTACGTACCCGCTAAGATGGAAATGGGCCTCATCACTCATGATTATTTTTGATGAAAAATCATCTTCCTCTTGGTGGTGATTAAGGATGGCTTGAGCGTATGTTAGAGGCGATTGGCGGTCAGCAGCTAACAGCTGATGCACCGTTTGGACTTTGTACGGAAACGTCTTCAAATCCTGTACCAAAATTCACTGTAAAGACCGTCGACTGATACCCATTTGCGTGGCACGTCGTCTGGTCGATGTCAAAGGCGCTTCCATGACATCTTCGCCTACAGCAGCAATATTCTCTGCAGAACGGCTACTCCGGGGTCTGCGACACCTGGCAGCATCTCGTGTTGTGCCAGTCTCTTCGAGGCGAGCGGCTAAACGTCGCAGTGTTTCACCAGTAGGCGTTGGACGGCTAGGAAATCTGCGACGAAATTCACCTTGTCCCAAAGTCACCGACCGATTATTGCTCAAATAAATAGTCACCAATATTCCGCGTTTTGGAGCAGTGTAGCGTAACATTGTTTATTAACGTGTATTTCGCATGTGTTTACTACACAAATGTCAAAACAGAACTGACATTAGGGGCCAATCGCAAAATTTATAACATTTTCTGATAGGAGGGTTACTTTTGCGCCACCTTGTATAAAGTGAAACAAATCCAATTTGGGTTCAACTCGAGGGTTGGCACCACTTAGTTGTACCACTTAGTTGTAGCATAGCGATATTAGGTTAGGTGATGTTGTATTTCCCGTAGATATATTACATTATATTACAGCAAACATAAAGTATCATCATTCATTTTCTTCAGCTTAGATTGCAGTTTAAATTAATGAAGGCTTCGTAGACTTATAAATAGAGTTTGACATGCTGTCGTCCTCTTATAAATTTGAATAATTTTCTGGTGATATTCCAGATGAATTGTCAAGTCAGCTCGGTTCTATCTGCTAGCAATTTGAATAGCGAAATATGTTCATACCCTTTTGCATAAAATTTGCTGAAGTGATTGGCTACTCTTTCCATTTGGGCATATGAATTTCGCGTCGTAAAGCTTGAATTTGTTTGTATGTCTGTAAATACATACCACAATAACCGTATTTTGTGTCCCAACTTCATGATCTCAGCAAAACAAAATTGTAACCATATCACTGAAGGGATACCAACCGAACCAACAAAAAGTATGATAGCGCTGCATTACCCAGAGAGTTTGGAGAGTTCACTTTTGTTAAATTTAACTACAAATCTGCAAATAAAACTTTGTTTTGGTATCATTAGCCACAGTATACAGATTGTAGTTCCATTTTTCTAGCGACATTAAGGCTATAGCGGGACGGTTTGATAGGCGTGGTTCCAAAGTTTTGTTCCCTTTTCCGGCCAGTCAGAAGCGTGCGTTTTCCTCTATACACCTTTATGGGCCGTTTATGCCAGCGAGGCTTCCGAAATCCCTTCAATGCAGTC